>VZRO01003873.1:3525868-3574058 GCA_013397915.1 Daphoenositta chrysoptera
CTCCCCCGGCCCCCACCGTCTGCCCCCCGAGAGAGCGGTAACTGCTCTCGGGCGAGTCCGCTTAATAGTAACTTTAATTTTAATGTTTTTTTCATGAGCACCCAGGGGGAAATAATAATAATAATAGCAATAATAGCAATAGAAATAATAATAATAATGCCAAGGAGCACCATCACCACCTCCTCCATGTAGAACCACAATCACAGGANGCGCGCCCCTTCCGCGGGGACCGTCCCCGAGCCCCGCCGGGTGTGAGGCGCCGGGCGGGCACGGCGCTGCTCGGTAAAAGTCACTGCTGAAGGTACCTCTGCAACGAGCTCTGCTCGGGGCTGACACACAGAGCGGGCGCTTTCTCCTCGGCAGCGTTAGCCCGGTGTTCATACTGTGCAGCGAAAGTTCCTGGCACTTGCCATGGTTAGAGTAAAACACAGCTGTGTCCAGGTTTGTCTTGATCCACGTATATTAGTTGAGAATTGTTTTCCACCCTTCTTCAGACCCTGACTTTGCTTTTCTACCACAGTAAGGTGCAACCTGCCAGGGTTCATCACGAACATATCCTTCCTTTGCTCCTTCACCATGCTCAATTTCCTCACTACCAGTTTTCTGCTGAAGTAGTTGGACTTGCTGATCCTTGTGGGTCCCTCCCAACTCAGAATATTCTGTGATTCTCTTCTGATTTCATTTTGATTTTTACCTAAAATCTCACCAAATACAATGGTCAGTTTTATCCCATGAGAAAAATCATGCTCCCTCTCCCTTTGATATGCTTTTATCATTTCTGTCTCTAGTAGCCTGAACACCTCTACTTTTCTTCCCTGCCAGAAGCACTAGGGTTTCTTGTCTGTGTTGCATTTGCTCCACTCCCCCCACTCAGTCTCCTGCTTTTCTACTCATCAACCTCTGTAACTACAGGTTTCCTCTTGTGCTTTCTCCTCCTTCCCAGTCTCTGAGCCAATTGAATGTGCTGTGTACACTTAATTCAGGAATTCTTCCATTCCACTTCCATCCTAGGCCCTCATTTCTTTCCAGTCTGTTCTTCCTCCTGGAATTTTGCAGGCAGTGCTCCTCAGGGCACTGATAACTTCTTTACCAAATCTGTGACCATTTCTCACCATCCTTGATCTGTCAGTCAGTTTCAACACAGGTTATCCTAAATGAGAGAAAACAAGCACACTTAGCTTTGGATGTGTGCCCTAATCGGGTGTGCACTGTATGTCCTGGTTTTTATCAGTGTTGGAAGGAGGCCCAGAGGCTGCCCAGAAGGTTGTGGGGTCCTCATCCTTGCATACAGATGTGAGTAATCTGCTCAGAGCTTAGAGTGAACCCTGCTGTGAGCAGGAGCTTGGACTAGAGACCTCCTGAGGTATCTTCCAAGCTGCATTACTCTCTGTGCAATATCCATGTGGCAGGTGCCAGAACTGTTATCCTGAAAAGACTGGAATGCTAAGCTGGAGTCTATCAAGTACAAACATAGTTATAGAGTGGTTTCTTCCTCAAATTTAACTTCTTTGGCTGTTTAAGACGTCTTGCACTCAGGGGTGGAGGAGAGTTCTTATTAGGGAGTTGTTATCGGGTTGTTTGGTGTTTGTTGGTTCGGGGGTTTTTTTTAATATTTTACTTTCTTCCTCCATTCTATTGCAAGGATACCATTCCCAAGCCTCTGGTTAACATCAGGAACCATTTTTGTGTCTTGATACCTCATCTTGTTGCAATGTTTGTCCATTTATTCAAACTCAGCATGGCTATAATTGAACTCCAGGCTTCCTTTTTAAACTTCCCCCATTTCTTCCTTTCTCCAGCTCCTCCTTTAAGTGCCATTCAAGTCCAAGAGCTAAGTGTCAAGACTGAAGTCATTACTGCTTATTCACTTCAGGACATCTTTTTTCTTTTCATCACAGTATTTGTTTTTCTTTCCATCACAGTTTTATGTAATGCTGCACTTGATATAAATTAATCTTGTCCACGTGCAAAATTGCGCTGAAGTGTCAAGTTTATCTACTTTCAAATCAAATTACTGGGAAAAAAGTTGCCTAGAGGTGTCCTTGCTTCTAGGTGTGTGTGACAGTTTTCTTAATCTTTCTAAATCTTTCCATAAGCCATTAGCTTCCTGATGGCACTTTGAGTTTCTCTTCAAAGTCACCTTCATCAGTGCTTTCCCTCCTGTGTTTTCCTTCTGATTTACAGTCCTTTAGGACTGAGTCTTTATACTGTATGATGCCTAAGATGTTTTCAGCCCTACAAAAAAAAATATATAACCAACAAACTCTGCAATTTAGGATATAGATAATCTTGAAAATTGCAGTGACTCAGAGATTTGCTAAAATTGGCTACTAATAAGAGGATTTCTGAAACCAAATCAGAGATTCTTTGATTGAAATCAGTGTCATTGTATGCGTTCATAAACTAATAGGAAACTAGAAAGAAGCATAAAATTACTACTTGCAGATTCTGCCTTTTCCCAGGGTTAATAGTTGCTCTTATTAAATCTGTTTATCCAGCAGAAAACTGTTCCTGGGAGCTTTTGCAATGGCTGTCATGGGGCATTTCTCTATTTTACTGTTCCTCCTTTGGCTCAGAGATTAGAAACTCTAATTGCCTCACCTTTTGTGACAGAGGTCATAGAACCATAGAACTATAAATCACGGTTTTAGAAAATATCCTAAGTTGTAAGGGACACACGCAGATCATCAAAGTCCAAGTCATGGCCCTGCACAGGACCACCCCAAGATGCTGAGTAACATTGTTTAATGCAAGCACTTGAAGTTAAGAGAATAGGTTTGGGGTTTTTTTTAATTAGTGTCACTGATTTATTTCCTGAAACACTAATGATAACTAGAAAAATGGTTAAAGCTGTCACTAAGAGAACAAATGCCCTTTTTGGCCACTTCTCATGTGTTATGACTCTTTTATCATCTGCTTTATCTAAGCAGACATTCATAGCTCAGCACCTTAAACTAGAGATGATTATTTCTTTTGTTGTGCATTGTGAGATTTTTCTGATTTTTGAAATATCTTCATTTATCTTCCAGGAACAAAGGCTGAGAGGGAAATGGTTGAGCAGCCAAAACTGCTCCATAGACCTCTGCCTCCTGAGCTGCTGTCTAAGCTGTCTACACCAAGGGAGAATGTTGACAAAGGTAAACTGCACAAAGACTCTTCCTGTGGTGCATAGTTACAAATGCCATGTGTTCTCTAAAATTAACACAGAAGAAGAGAGATTGGCAGTTCAGCTACGAGTGCAAAGCAGTGTGAACGAGAATGCAGTGTGACCCACATGACCTGCATCTCTCTGGGAGGCTCCTCATGTAAATTGGGGAAGACTCTACTTGGCAGGTCCTGGAAGTTGAGCCTTCCACCAATCAGATTTGAATACTACCCACTGGATAATAGAGGCATTCCCCCTAGCTCATCAGAAAATATGAGACATAACATAAAAAACTGCTGGTGTCAAGAAAAATAAAATTGGATCACACGGCGTCAGACCATAGGGGAAGTGAGATACAAGTTGGATTTAGATAAAATGGAAAAAAATGACATTTTGGGGGATGGTCATGTTCTTCTCAAAATATACAATCCCACGAAAATAAATATCTTGGCTTATATTATTTTACAGGCATCAGGGATTTCTAATTAAAACAAAGTACTTGCCATGCAGTATGCTTCAGAAGTAACCAGGTATTTTGTGTGCTTCTTATATATGTGAATGAAAAGCTCTTTCCAGTTTATATAAAGTAGCTATTGATTAAATATTTAAGGACAAACTTTTAAAAATAAATGTGAAGACAATAACATGATCTATAATTATAACGTTTTTAACCTAAGTAATATATAAACAAGATGGAAAATAGGCACCACTCCTGAAAACAGATCTGTATTGAAGAACCCTGGCATCTGTGCAGGTTTACTGACTTTTGTCAGCAACATCAGGCCCCAGGATCTGCTGTAAAAAAATAGAATACAGAAATTTTACAATTTTTTTTTCACAGACCAGCACAGTAGAATAAAGTTGTAGCATGAAAAAACAATGCTGTCCCTATGACTGAGATAAAGAGACCAAATCAAGTTTGGAGTTTTTTCCATCTAGTTTCTTAAATCTGTAGGAGTATCTAAATAGCTAAAACCCCTCAATCTTCACATAGCCAATGAAGCAGGCTAAGAGAAAGAAAATAAATCAAAATAGTTTTTATGATGCTTGAGAGAAATGGCAAGTAATTTGAATTTTCATTTTGTTAGAATACTGTCATACTTTACTTATCCTCATTATGTAATATCGAATTAGAAGGAGTAACAATAATATATTAAAAGCAATACCTTTCTAACAGTATTAAAAATAGTAAAGAAAATTCAGTTGAAGAAGTATGGTTGAAAAGTCAGATAATAAAATTTTTGGTCCCTTGATATTACTAAGGCCTGCTGAATATTATTTTAAAAGTCTGGTAAAATCTGTTTAGGTATGATACAGTTCCAGTCTGGCGCTGCCCAAACTGATGTAAATATTTCAGGCTCACTACCAGAGCTGTGATTCAATGATTTAAGCTATTTTAAAAATTATGGAAAAACCTTTTATCCAGAAACAAAGTTCCGTTGTGCTGGCTCTTGTTCTAGTAGTGCCTATTATTGATGAACGCTATTTATAGATTGTGTATATATATAGTAAACATGACAGGAATGTAAGAGCTTGCAGTAAAGTTTGTTCAAGGATCATTTCTCCAAATGTAACTATCACACCTGGAAGATATTTATGCAGCAGCCTGTCCATTGATCAGCAAGCAACTCCTCAGCAATTGTACTTCCATCATCTTGGTGGATGGATTGTTTTGTGCTTTGTGAAGTGTGAGACTGAGACTGAAGAGCAGAAGCCCTGGGCTGGAAAAAAAGACAATGTTGTATCATGTCACTGTCTTTTCCCTTGCAGGGGAATGCAGAAAGTGGAACTGTAACAAAATGAAGTAGTTGATTGAAAAGGCAGCAAAAATGTCATGGGGGTGGACTGTGCCCCCCTGAGGGCTGGAAGCTGCCAGACACAGTGGCTGAGGGCAGGAAAGCCAGGGAGGTAAACCAGTGGTCCCAGCTTTCTTTGAGAGCTAAGCTGTAGCAGAGAGATGTAAAGAGTAACTTCTCCCTCAGCCTAACACTAGAAATGAGTCTCCCTTGCTAAGGGAACAGAACATCACCCTAACAGATCCAATGCCAGCCAGTGTGGAGCTAAAGAGACTGAGTGAAGGATAAATTACTAAGTATTTCTTTAATGATAAAAACGTTCATGACTACATGACTGCTGTCTGCAGTGTTGTTCAAAGACCGGGGAGTAGCTCAGGACCCAATGGTCCTCCAGAATGAGGTCTTTGGAGATAGCCCTGGTGGCAAATCCTGAGCCCAGTTCCAGCACAAAGGTGTATGAAGTGAACCTTTGACACAGAGTTTGTATTTGGTTTCTGTGGCACAGTTTTGGTAGTGAGGGGGCTAAAGCCATGTCTTCCATGGAGCTCCCAGAAGCTTCCCCCATGTCTGACAGATCCAATGCCAGCCAGCTCCAGGATGGACCCACTGCTGGCCAAGGCTGGGCTCAGCAGTGATGGTGGTAGTGCTTGACCACAGCCCCCATTCCCTGTCCTCCTGCACCACTGAGGACAAGAAGGTAGAAAAATCAGGACTGAAGTTGAACCCAGGAAGAGGGGAAGGATGGGGAGAAGGTGCTTTAAGATTTTAAGTTTTTTCTCATTACCCTGTCCTGGTTTAATTGGTAGTAAATTCAGTTCATTTCCCCAAGTCAAGTTTTGCCCTTGATGATAACTGGTGAGCCATGTCCCCCTGTCCTTACCTCGACCCACGAACCTTTTCTTATATTTTCCAGCCCCTGGGCAGCTGAGGGGAATGATATACTGGCTTTGTTGAGTACCTGGCATATCCAGCCAGGGTCAACCCACCACAGTAGTGTGGGACACTAGGACTTAGTGCCAACTGTTGAATTAAGGATATAGAAATTTGGCAGAAAATAAAGTTTCTTGTACTCCAGCTGGTCCTCAGAGATCAGAGGGCCTGGGTGTGGCTGGGCTTAATTTCTGATCATAGCAAATTTGGCACTATCATCCTAATCAATTTCAGTAAGAATGTGTACAATCCAGGTTCAAAACCAGTGCAGTTTATTGAAGCAGCAGGAAAGCAGGTTCAGAATTGTCAGTGATAAATGCACTGACCACAGTGTTAGTGTATGTCACTACCGAGGGTACAGTAACAGAGATCTGTCTGTGACATATATATATTATATCTATGTATCTGCTCCAATGGAGTTGAAGGTGCAAAGCTCACCTAAACATCCCTTCAGAGGCAGAGGAGAGACACAGTCTTGACCAGTCCAGAGCAGGCAGAGGTCTTTCCCCCCGCCACCTCTTTTATTTTTCCTTTTTTTTCTGGTCCTGGAGCTCCTCTTGTCTATACTATAACTTTTGGCCCTTCCCAATGAGGTGGAAGAATTGCATGTTATAGGTGGGGTTTTGGTGACTGCAGTCATAAATATAAGGCATGTTCACTTTTCCCTTCAATTGCATTCTTAGGGGAGCAAAAGTTTATATGCAAATAGGGCTTAATGAAGGTGTTGGTTACTTTCAGTCAGAATTTACAGTTGCCACCAGAGGTAGAATGAACACTTTGGTCATCCTCCACCTGCTGAGGCTGCCTGACCTCTGTCAGAGCTGAGGCCTCTGGCTCACTCCAGGCATTGTTCCATTGTCAGCCCTTGCTTGAGCCAGGCTCTAGATAAGCAAGGAACCCAGCTCATATTTTTCTAAACCAGCCTCATCAGTTCTTGATAGACTTAAAGTATGTCTGACCACTTAACACATTACCCACCTCATGATCACAGTCACACAAACAACACCTATAAAAAGCATAAGAAATTCCCTGAAGCTGCCTGTGACTGAAATTCTGTGAAGTGCCTGATCCTACAGTCACTGTTGTGACAATTTCTAGAAGCTGGTTCTCTTGTTCCTTTCACAATTCCCTGTTCCTTGACCACGACTGACCTCACTTTTGCCATCACACTTTAAACACGTCCCTTTCATGGTGCTTTTTTCATATGGTATTTGCATGATTTGCCTTTGCCATTCAGCAGGATTAGCATGAGGTTTAGGTGATCCATGGAACATTGTGGAGCATACAGGGAGAGGAACACTCACCAAAGGAGCCCCATCTACTTCTCAGGTGAAAGATCTCATTGCATTGGCACATGGCACCTTGCAAATGGATTCAGGATTCCTAAACAGGGACTTGTCAGTGATACAAACGGCCATATTTCACACACAGGAGAACAAACACTGCTCATTCATTCTTCATTTAACTCACAAGGTACCTCTGGTAACCTTTACTTTCTGTCCTGCTTCTGAGCCAACTCTTCTACTGGATACGACACATCATTCAGCACAGTGTGTGGGAGAACTGCAGTTGTTTGGAAAAAAAAAAAAAAAGACTAACATAGATAGTGACTGGCAGCACTGAGGTGCTTGGTCTTAATTGTTGGTGCATTTTCTCTGAAGAAGAAAAATCCATATAGGGCATGGAGAATTTGTTACATGACCTTTTTGTCACAAAGCCTGCTAGAGGATCCCTCATTCAAAATGTCTTTTTTTCTCTTGTCTTCAGCAGGAAGGCTTTTTGGACAAATATCTAACTAGAGCAGTAAAGAGTACAAATAATGAAAATGGAAAAGAAGGGTCTATCAGTGCTCAAGGGCTAGTCAGGCAAAGAGATGCTTCCCTCAGCAATGAGCATGTATTCTACAATCCCTTCAAAATCCAATGTAAAGACACACCCCAGTCTGCTCATCAGATTGACCATGGTCAAGTGCAAATCCAACTCAAAGGACCACTTCTTCAGACCCAAATGGAGCCTGGTGATGCCCAGCCTGTTTGACCACATTTGTTCTTGCCTTATATGCTTCCAATAAAGATATGCCTATCTCCTTAGTCAAGATAATATCCATGGGCAAATACACTTGCAGCCCAAAACTACAGGTTTGCATGAATTAAGGAGTTGTTTGATTCCCTCCAAAGCAAGTTTCCCAACAGAGCAGAATGATGATAGATACTTCCCAGGTCTAGTTCATAAGAATAACAATCCTGCCTCTTGGTGTTTGCCAGGCATAGCCGCAAGCATTCCTGTCAACTCAGGCAGCAAAATGCCAAATCAACTACTTTGAATGGTGCTGACATAACTTGGGTTGAATTACAATTTCACAATAGATGCAGTGCTGGGCAAGTGCCATGAAAATTATGCAGGATGCATCAGAAAGGAGATGAGACATGGTAAAGATACAGAGGAAATGGCAAAAGAGGGTGAGACAAAAGAAAGAAGAAATAAACAATGGAAAATTGAAGGCAAGGGTACTACAGAAAAAAACCCATGTAAAGCAGTTATCCCCACAGCTACTCTAATATTAAGTTTTGAATCCCTAATATTTAGTTTTAAATCATTCTAAGCACTTCATTTTCTTGCTGTAGTAGGGTAAGAAATACAAGATCACTTTTCTGTCAATGAGGTTACAATTCCAAAAGACACTTTAAATGAAAGCTGCTATTGACTCTTGAACACAGCAACATGAGCAATGCATCTTTAAAGAATATACCCTGAAGGCTAAAAGCAATTTTCTGCTACAGGAAGCAACACAACACTTCCACTTGGGACCTAGACATCAGTTTTTCCTCAGACTGTCTTGTTCATACTACGTCTCTTGAATGTTTCACAGCTACCAGTGAGAATGTGTGCATTGGATTTTCATTTTTGACAGAAATGTTTTTCATCTTTAGAATCATGTTGTAGATCTTTGTTTATACAAAGAAGGATTTTCATTTGGGATTTTAATTTTAATGAAATATAGACAATGCTTTCTTACTCTGACTGTAGTCATCTGTTACTACCCTGGGAAATCTTCAGCACTGAAAGCACTGAAGCATTGTTTTCCTTGCAAAGCAGACACCAGGGATCTAAGAAACTCCTGAACTCCAATGCAGTATATAAATTCTCTTTCATTATAGTAATCTTCATTATTTACATTCATCTATGTATTTACTATACCCTTTAGATTCTGTCGTATTCATTGGAACCCTTAAATTTATATTTGATAATACTACAGGTATTAATACGTAGTGCATGTTGTATAGATAAACTTTATTGTGTATCTGTTGTGAAACTGGTTAAGTTCTGGTTTACATGGAACTAGATGCCAGATTATATATATTAAAGTGTACTTGAAATTATATGAGGCAATAGTTAAATATTATCTCAGGATCTATGTAGTTTGAGACAGTGTATGCAACAATAATAAGAATGCAGAAGCAGGGCTCTTCTATCAGAGTTTGTATAAAACTTCCAGGGTTAGAAATGAAAGAAAGAATTTGATAAAAGAGCAACACGCTGCAGAAGAGTTTCTCTGCCTAGGTTCTGGAGATGTTTTGGATTGCATGTTTGAATGGTTTGGATCCTCTCCAGAGGATGAGTATAGTCCAGAACTTGACTAGGCTTCTTGAGTGAATATATCCAGTATGCCTTAGGAAAGTTACAGAGGGAAGTCTAACATAGTTGAACAACATGGGAGAGTGTTTCTTTATGAAGCTGATTCAATTTTTATATATCTTTTGGGCCTACTTTTTGTTCCACCTTCCAGACTCGACCCCTTTAATGGATATCTTTGTCTGTTTAATCTGTCATTCAATAATTGGCTCTTCTTTCCTGTACAGGTATGTGCTGCTTGTTTTCCATGATTTCACTGAAATGATGTAAAGCTGAAATTTTACAGTTTAGTTATAGACTTAGATATAAAGCTTTTGCCTGGGCAAAGGCTGTCTTTTGACAACAGTTGTAGGTGTAGGCTGGAAGGGAGTTCTGGCTAAACCCTACTCAGAGCAGCACCAGTTTAGACCTTCAGATGTCTCCCTCAGGAGCACAGGACTCTTGACCTAAGGAAATAATCCAGTATTTTTTCAAAATTTTTAAAAATGTGGTCCTCATCTTCCCTGCTTTTCTGACTCATCATGTGTATGCAGCCAGTTATATAAGACTGTAAAATGTCAGATAAGTGATTTAATTAGCATGCTTCCACAGTCAGACCTCTCTTTTGAAAATTTTCACTACTCCTTTTGTGAGCTGCAAAGCAGGACTAGATGACGTCCAGAGGTCCTCTTCAGCCTATATTTTTTTGACTCCATGATTGTCTGTCATTTCTAATTTTAATTTCTAATTCATCATTCTATTTTATTTCTTTTTTTTATTAGAAGATCTCTAGTATTTGGATGTTGCCTATAATGATATTAACTATTCCTAATGACATCGAGAACCTCAGGTATGTAAACAACAGAAAACAAAAACAGATTTGTACATCATAATGCTCTGGACCATACTTGGATATTAATTGTGCCACTGAATACACTGAAAAGATTCACTGCCCCCTCTCCCTCTTCTTAATCCTGTCCTATATGAAAATCTCACTTAAACAAAAACAGTAGATGATAATTGCACACCAGAAACAGCTGTGGATAGTGTAGAGCCAGCCACTATTTGCAAGAATCTTGATCAGAGCTGTGAGTTGAATATCCCTGTGCAAAATATGATTATTCCCTCAATTGACCATACATGTTCACACACTCTTGATTTGTTTGATAAGGAAAGAGAAAATGTATTTCTAAACCATGTGTGGTTGTTTTTAAGCAGTGTGAAGTATTGGTGAGATAAAAATTAAAATGGGGGCCCACCCAATAGAACCTGTAGAAAAAAAAATATTCATACATGAGACTGAGTTGTTCTTTGCTGACCTTCATGTTGATGTTATCTGTATATACATGTCTAATACATTCAGGTGCTGACATTCCTGTTTTTCCAGATAACCCAGGTATTTAAATTATCACTAGAAAAGTACTGTACATGCAATTGTGTCTAGAACATAAAGTGCACTGTGAGAAACACATAGCATTTATTATGTACATACCAGCTTGGTTTATTAATTCACCAAATGGGAATCAAAACAACATTAATGTGGTCATGGTTGGATATGGTGTGAAGAGCCTATAAATGCCTAGTGATCCCTCAAGTTACTTTAAAATCAAATGTTCCAACACTGAAGAGAACCATCTCTCTGCTTTGACACCTGGGATTTTGAATCTTCCACTAAAATTCCTCCAAATAAAAAATGATTTTGTACACCCCTTGTTCTGGAATGGTAATATTCAGAATTAGCCTCAGAAGCTCACTCATGTGTCTGCCATTTGCTTTTCCAGAAAGAATCTAAAGGAAAAATACCTAGACATTAAAAGACAGAAAACAGTAAAAAAATCGTTGGATGAGTAACAAAGAAATATGTCCCATTTCCTTGCTTCCTCCAAGGAGTATTGTGAGCAAGAATGCAGAGATGACCCCCAACCAGTAACTGTACAAGTATTAGGAGAGTGGAAGTTTGTAAATGGTCCATTCTTTCACATGAAATTAATGTTTATCAGAGGTGGCTATTACGTAATATGGGGTATGTCATGGTTTGCTCAAATCCAGATTTTGAGTGTAGCTGAATGAAAGTGAAACAACTTTTAAGGGAGATTTATCAGGCATGCAAATCTTTCCTTGTGTCTGAGATTCCTAGGATTTTACAGTGCCACCTGTTCTCCAGACAAATGTGTGTTACAGCTTCATGTTTTGGCTGTGTGTCAAGCCAGTCTGTTCAAAGGGGAGATGGACCTGAAGCTCACAGCTGAGAAAAAAATTATGTCAGCTCCATTTCTGGGAATTGCAGAATCATTTTCTTCCCTGTCTCTCCACCTCACCCCACTGTACAGCACATCTTTCTATTTTTGACACGCCTGCCTCCTTCCCCACGGGAGCCATGCAGACTGTGCATTAAGGCCAGAGTAATTACTTCTCTGCAGTGGTGTGGGCCTACACTGAAGAAGAGCTGCACTTTAAACACCTTCTCTAGTGATGAACCACAGCCATTTTGAGGCCAGCTAATTTCTTTAATCTGCATTTGTGAGTAAGGAGGTTGAGCTGCTGTGTGTGTGTGTACATAATTTTAGAAGGATGACGCAAAGTTTTTGACCCAGTTTCTTCCCCAGTTTCTTCTTTTACTGTCTGTGATTGCTGCAGTGGACCTTGGTATGGAAAAGGACTTTGGCTCATCTGACATTACAGGAACACACTTAAATTTGGAAGACTTCCCTTTTGTTTCCATACTTGCTCAACATCACACTACAGAAATGTCATGTCTAAGACTGAGTCGGGTCTCCTGTACCTTGTGATTGCAGCAGAGAAACTATGAGTGGGTTAAAACAGTTAAGAAATACAAGATCTCATGTTATGTTATTCCACTGGACAACCTGGCACTCAGCTGTAGCAATGATGGCGTCAGTGCTTTCAGCTCTGAAAGGTCTGTTTCGTATCAATGAATATATAGTTGAATCAAAATGAAAGGCAGACTCAGCCCTATGTAAAATCAATGAAGTTATATGCTGACCCTGTGTTTCCTCCAGTGATACCTGGAGAGGGATCAGATTTTTTCTCTCTGCTAGCACTATGTCATTTTACATCATAAGGCTTTTCATTGCTTTAAAAAAAAAAAAAAAAAAGGATGACTTTATTCCTGGAACACAAATTACATATAGGACCTATTTGTCAAAACTGCAACATTTTTTCAAGCTATAGAAAGTCTTGCAAATTAATCTTGGTATTTCTTGTAAATACATTTTGTTTACTATAGGAAGAAAACCTGTATTTTTTAATGAGTTGCAGTCTCCAAATCTGAAATGTCTGATGTTTTTCTAAACACTAAGACCTTAAACAAACAAAGACACATTGCCTAAGTGCCTTGATGAGGAAGATAGCCTGCAACAGAACTGGGATCAGAGCTCCAGTTTCTGATTTGTTGCCCCTTAACCACCATGCTTCTCAGTAAAGGCTTACTTGGTGCTTCCTATTGTTTCCCATATAGTATCTGTAGAAGTGACACAATGTACAAACATGGTGAAACTGAACTGCCTTTTTAATTTTAAAAAATTAAATCCCTCTGATTTTATTATAATTCACTTAACAGAACAGATAAAGAATTATTACGTGTGACAGATTTTCATATATTTTGGCTAAATGACAAAAATCCAGCCTTTTTTCACAGCTACAGTTGAAGAGTCTTGATCTGATCTTTGTAATATTGTAATTTTGTCTCTTACAAAGCAAACATTTTCTATATTGAAGGATTAATACCATGGGTCTATAACAGACTTTGGGCCCTGATGCACTGAATCCAATGCCTGAGTCTTCCCTGGCTGTGGAACACCCACAACACAACCTGGACTGAACAGGAAGGGACTTCCCAGTATGGCTTTATGGGACTTGCCCAAACCTGGTGTTTTTATAACCTTCAGCTAGAACTGCCTTGGATTTGTTGTGTGTCTTAATTGTCAATAATGTAAATTGTCTTAAAAGTCAATATTGTTTAACTTGAGGCTGGGAAGTCTGGGAATGGTTTTTCACAGATACTGTATACACAGCACTATAAAGGCAGGTGGGACTCTGAGAGAGAAGAGGGAAATGCTAAGGGAGAGATGAAAAACTGATGACACAGGTCTTCTTTGTGCCCAAGCACTCCCGTGCACAGATGTAGACCTCTGCCCGAGTGATGGGAACACAGTACTTGTCCCAAAATAATTGCTGGATAAATTGTATCAGCAACATCAAGAGCAGAGCTCTACACATGGGCCTCCTGCTTCTATGAGCATTGGGCCACAAAGGCAGGTGCCTTCTGCTGCCCTCTCTCTCTGGCCCCATGAATCTTGCATACCTGATGAGAGCTGTGTAGCCATAGCAGCCCCCCTCTCTCTCCCCACCACCCTTTCTGCTTTCCACCACGTTTCGCTTTATTCTTGCTGACCTATGGCTGACGAGCTCTGCTCCACTATGGTTCCAAGGAGTGAAACCACCTCGGCCTCAGCCTAAGAAGGAATGCTTTTCACTTCCTGCTGAGTGCTCCAACCTCTTCTCAGTTGTGCAGACCCAGTTTCCCTTCTCCCCTCCTCTTCCTCAATCTCGACTGATCTCAGTGTCATCCTTGTGTGGTTCCCACAGAACAATAACCCACCTGTGTGGGCAGCACAGAGTCTTCAAGTGCCTTGAGGACCTGCAAGGAGAATTTAGGTGCCTGTGGACAAAGGCCAAGCCAAGGATACAGTGAGGCTTGACTCTGTTAACACACCTGAAATCTTGTTTCCGTGGAGCTGGGGGATGGAAGTAACTTCGTGCCTCTTTCTCCACTTGCTGTACTAATCACAGTAAAAAACGCAACTGCTTGTTTCTGCTGGGATTTTCACTGGAGTAATTAATCTCAGTAGAAGTACCCAGCTACAGACTGCCAGAAATAGGGATAAACAGCAGTGGGGACTGGGAGTGAATTAGAGACATTTCAATGCAGAAGCGGAAAATTATGTAGCAGAAAGAGAACTGCAAGAGGGAATTTGGAGTTTTAGTGGAACTCATGGGCATTATAGTGAAAAGAGAAAATCTGAAGGAGTTTTTGCAAATGATAATAAGCATTATCCAAACACAGAAAACAGGGAAATGTGTCACTTGCATGAAGACTGACATTGGCTAAGTGTTAAAGCTTCACATACAGAGGAGAATGACTAGTATGAAACTCCACAGCAGTTTCAGTGCCTATCAGGGAACACGTCATCTGAACAACCACTCCATGATTTTGAGAGGAACAGGAAAGGAAAAGCTCTGTGGTACAGAAAGAAGAGAGAATTTTCTTTTCCTTTAAAGTTGTTTGGGATTGCTGTGATTCCAGAAGATTTGTGCTGAAGAACTCATGGCTGAAATTCAAAATAATCCAGAAACTAGCAAGATGCCCAGTAAAATTAACAGCGACCTTTGGCTTTCTCTCACTTGTTGCTGGCTGCTCATGGTGAGGAAACACTACAGAGTACAGAGGACAGCAGGTGCTTCTGCAAGGGGGCATGCAGGCATAGCAGATGAACACAGACGTGTGACCTTCTGTGCTCTGGGCTTGGAGTTGGCTGGCAGAGAAGGAGCTGTGAGATGCAGTTACGTTGTCCTCCATGCTACTGCAGTAGTAGTAGTAGTAGTAGTAGTAGTATCTCAAGTGCAGCACTGCTTCACTCTCTGTCTTTGAAGTGAGTTTGGGCTGTGCCAGGCGCAGGGAGGAGCCACCATGTGTCAGTTCCTGCCCTAGCAGATATGCCTTTAAGGAACAGTAGTCCTGTGTCTTCCAAAGAAAAGGCTTTTGCTAGCACTGAACTGCTCTAGGGATAACTTTAAACATTTTCTTCCATCGTTTGAGAAATGGCTGTAAAGCTTTCCAGGATTAATTAATAGGAAGTGTCTCCAGACTGAAAGAGCTCCAAATGCATTCAGGATTTCTGGCCCAGACTCCCAGCTTCAGTGCCAGGCTCCAAGGGCAGAGGGATGTACTCTGCTTTGCTAACGTGGCAGCAGCAGAGAGAGTTTGCATTCAGTGTGTCTTTCACAAAACGTGAATAAAATAAGGAGTTAAGGGAATATAGGAATAGAAGTGGGCAAGCTTGGAGAAATGAGAAGGTGCCAAGCTGGATGCCAACACGCGGTGCAGCTGTGTCCTGCAGCCGCTAGAGTTGCTGAGGGGTGTGGGCATCGCTTCCTCGGGATGAGCCTTTGCTCATCTCCAGCTTGGTGTGGCTCTGCAGATGCACCTTGGAACAGAGAGCAGCACAGCACGGCTGAGGCCAGCAGTCTGGCTTCTGCCCCTGGTTCTGGGCAGGATTCGCAGCTCCTGTGGCTCCAGCTACAGCGAGGGGTGTTTGCGGAGCCGGGGGTGTCCCCGCCGTCCCTGTGCGCTGTCCCGCAGCGCAGAAACCCGCCCGGGCTGTGTGCGACCGGCCCCCTCTAGTGGCACCATCCCGGGAAGTCGTGCGGATGCTCTGTGAGACTGGGCTCGGTTTTTTATAATTAGGCTACATTATATAGCATGGTGTGAAGAGACAGTGACATAGAATCACAGATTCAGAGAGATTTAAGCTGTTTCACTCGCCTACAGTCTCTTACCTTGCATATGGCACAAATCACCTTCAGAATTTCTGTGGTGGAGTGAAATGAAAATTATTATCAAAGCTGATGCTTGGGAATACACAGCTCTTTACTTCACCACGAACGCTTCTCTCATCTCCTCTGTGAAAGCCTTCAAACCTCATTTGCCTTCCTCTTCATCCAGGCCACTCCTCAACTCCCCCATTTACACATTTAAATGTAAAGCTAGTGTTGGAGGAGATTCATCCCCTGAAACTACACTTGAGCATTTTACTAGCAGTATTTATTGCAGTGTAACTTAAGGCATCTGACCCACATGCTGGATCATGGACATTATATTTCGCATGTGATGGCCTACATACAGAGCTCATGCTTACCCAGTTCCTCAAACAGAAGATTGGAAAAGATTAAAATTACAGCCAGTTTGTGCTGGGAACCTCACTTTGATCTTCCCTCTAGCTCACGGTTTTGAAACTGTGTACTCTGGAGGCAGAGGAACAAATTTTGATGAGGTTAGAAGATTTTTCTTTTCTTGTTTTATCAGGAGATAACTAAATATATAATTCTGACTTTCACAGCATGTTTAGATAGTACAGAAATTACTTATTACTGGGTGATAAATACACAGCACTCTTATGTCTCAGATGTGTTCTGAACTGAGACAAGATATAATTTAGTCAAAGCTAAAATTGGCATTTATTGGTATTTTGCATTGGGCCCTGCTCCTTTAAACACGTGTGTTTGTGTGTGTGCATCTGTGCGTGCACGCCTGTAAAAGGAGGTGTGTGCGGACATACGTGTACAGGCAGGCAGGGCGAGAGGGGAAGGAAACTTTTATTCCAAATCCTTTCTCAATTCACAGCTCTGGTCAGCTGGAGGGAGGTGTAAGGGTGCAGGTAATAAGGATGGTGTAGCAAGACCCTGAGAGCTCTTCCCTTTGCATGTTGAGGGTGAGGTAGCTGTGAGTGGCACACACCCATGCACTGATTTTGCACAGCCAGTGGGGAGAATTTGGGCCACAATTTGGGCCACAGTTAATAACTGGAACATGTCCTTTCCCACTGCTTTCAGAGGAAAAGCCAATGATTGAGGACTGTGTACTGCATTCCTTGGCTGTGTGGCTACACCCGTGGCATTTTGTACCTGTAAAATACAGACAGGTTTCTAGGCCAACACACAGGGCTGGTTGCTGGACGAACCTTGGCATACAGTGTGGTTTCCCAGTCCATTATGGAATGTGTCTTCCTCCCAGGAAACAACCATTTACTTCAGCCCAATTGTGTGTTAGGCAAGCACAGGAAAGATGTATGTGTTGGGGGAATGTAGTGGAGCTTACAACAGGAAAAAGTGCAACCATCTGTGCTTAACAGCACCGGGCTCTTGCCCCATCACATTTACAAAACTCCCAACAGACTTGCTCCTGCTGTTCCAAACGTTTGCTTTTCACTCTTACCTGCTCCCTGAGCTCAGCACACTTGGCTGTTTCTGTCACCTGCAACAGCCCCATCTCCTGTACCACCTGTAGTGTCCTTTGGAGTCCAGCTGAGGAAGAATCTTCCAGCTCTCATGATGAGAGGAAAGCCAAGGTTTCTGCTTCATTGACTGACACTGGTGAGAAGGGAGGTGAACTGATACAAGTCACTGCTTTCCTCATTCTTCCTGCCTGTGAACTGTGCCAAATCCCTTTGGAGGTCAAGGCACGTCTTTCTAATCAACATATGAAACACACCCCTCTTCATTCCTTTCTTGCCCCTTATCTTGGCTTAGGGCAAAGTCCTTGGGCAGTGCACAGGGTATAAAATTTAAGTGATATCTTGTTTTTCAGTGTAGAGTTGCCTACGGCTGGGAAGCCCAGGACCAGGCATGAGGACATACCTACCTGCAGGCACACTGCTGACCATTAAATACCAGGCTGGCCACCTGGGGTTTCTAAGAGCAACTTACAACCCTCACATGTAACTAGAAGCTCAAGCTAATGATAAATTCCACTATTTCCTGCAGCCCCAGTGCATGAACTACCACACAGAGGGTGATATGCCATGCCAGAGCCTCTTGCCTGAGTGGGACCCTCAGGCCTCACCTTCTGCACGACCCTGGGACCTCTTTCTCACTCTGTGACTCACAGGTGTCAAATGCTGCAGCACTGCATGTCACAGTACAAACGCAGGGGGTTGATCCACTCCCCCAACTTGCTTCATTCTGATGCCTGCTTAGCAAAGAGGAGGGAGAGAGCAACCCTTTTTTTGCAAAAATCAGGAAATTCCTAGGTCATCTCTTACTTCACTGGGGTAGAAACAGAAATGATTCAGTGTCAGCAACTTCCATCTTGTTCTTCCTTCCTCTGGTTAAGGCAGAACTCTGAAGAAAAGTCCTGTGTAGCCATAAGCCATCTTTTCTTCTGCAGGGTTTTGCATACATCCTTGGTCAGACAGGACAAATTAGCAGCAAACAGTAAATACCAGCTGCCCTCTGCCCCTGTGTGAGCAGTGCTCAAAATTATTTATAGCACAGCAGAGTCACAAGACCAGCAGGCAGGTAGGTTTTATGCCATCTGCTGTCAAATGTGGATGGTAGGTCTTGTTTGAGAAATCTGCCCTTAGGCACCAGCATGGTTTCAGTATTTGCTTTCCTGGTAAGATCTGGTGCATATAAAAGACTGACATCACCTGTGGACATATTGATTTGGCAAACAGCACCCTAAGGACAGTCCATACTATGGTACACATGATCACAGCCCAGCTCCGAAGACAAAAGAAATGTCGTTTTTTCACAACGCATGGTAAATGACATTTGTGAATCTAGAGCACTTGTGACCTCCTGGATTATGAGGTCTGAGGATTTACAATCAGGGTTTGTTTTTCTCTCAGACAAAAGCACGTGCTTGTGTTCTGTCGTCAACAGAAGGTGGGAAAAAAAACCTGTGAGCTCAGTCTTACAGCATTAGGAAGAGGTTTTTTCCTCTAAGCTTGACTGGAATTCGGAATTCCTTGGACTGGGAAGCTATGTAGGTGAGCAAGGGTCATTGGGAAACAGAATCATGGTTTAGTTGTTGACAGGTCTTTCAAGCTTCACTGGCAGGTCAACTTGGAAGAAAGGATAAGTGGTGAAAATGTACCCAGGAGAGAGCAGTGGGGATTTCAGTCCTGAAGAAAGTGAAGACTCTTAGTAATAGTCAAAGTAATTCATGTGATATGTGCTGGAAAATCTGAGTTCTTTGGGTTGCTTCTCTGGAAGTGGAAAACAGAGAGAGAGCAGGAGAGTACTTGGGCCTGAGATGAGTGCTCAGGAGACACAGTGGCTGGAGGCAATAACCTGCAGGCACCAAGCTGCATCTTCTTGGCAGGCAAGGTGTGAAGGAAGGATTGCTGAAGGCTCCAGACAACTACTGGTGGCAGACGCCAGAAGAAGAGGGAGAAAATCCTAGGGAGAAAAGGTGTGGCTGTGAAAGCTAGGAACCCCTGGAAGGTTACGAGTGAATGATGTATCTGCAGGAAACTGGAGGGGAAAGGATAGGGTAGGATGGCCTGGAGAATTTCCCTGTGGAAAGGAGGTCTGGAAAGATGAAAATGTAAGGAAAATTGCTGGGAAAATATGAGAGTAATGTCATCATATTCCTTTGGTGAGCACACAGCACAGTGCTGAGACAAGACCACCATGGAGACAGGCCCCGGACCCGGCCTCAAAGGCCAGATCAGGATCCCGTAGATGGGCTGTTTGTGGATTTTCCCATCTCCCGGCTGGAGTAACTGGAAGATTGACTCAGGGAAGCATCTTGGCCATCAGCAGCCAGCACCTGCTGGAGCTGCAGTTGTGCACATTTGCTGTGTGAAAGAGGAAGCACATGTAGCCAGAATGCGATTTTGAAATAGGAAGTGTGTGGGATATGCTGGTAGCTATTTCTGCTTTCCCATCAGCCTGTCAGATGCAGAAATCCTGGGGATTGGGGTTAGGGGAATCCTGCCTGTCCAGCTTTGGCACTGGCCTTGTGCCTGACTGCTGGGACCTATGGAAGGAGCCCTACAGGGGACACAGTGCTACTCAATAAGGAGAGTGAACCACTTGTCTTTGAAGACACTTAGAGGGGAGGCTGGGGCAACCAGACCTCTTTGTTGAGCAGACTTTTGGGAGGGACAGTTGATGAGTGGTGCTGTTAACATGTTGACTAATACATTGATGAAACATAATCCAATTTTTCTTCACTACAGGGAAGAGACAGGGCCTCTTCAGCCTTCTCTGTGCATTTCATCCTTTTTGAGAAAGTCTGTCTCATCACTGTTGCATCTCTCAGGGTTAGAGACGCTCCTCTGCTCTGTCTGCTGGTCTACATCTGGGATGTGCTTCCATTTGTACCATCACCTTCCTCAGGGCTGTTTAAGCCTCAGCATGGACTATATTTTGCTATCCACACTTTTCTCTAATTACACATGATCTCATCCCATCATATTTTCCTACTTCAGTGACTTCTCAATCTTTTGTTACACTTCTAAGCAGCCCTGTGGCTCTGTTCCAGTCAAAGACCACAAATACTTTTTCTTGTGTGACACAGCCCAACATGCTGGCCAGGAAAATGCTGTGCCAAAGTATTTTTCTGTGAGAAGAACATTGTAACTGCAGCTAGACGTTCCTGTGGTCCAAGTTAGCTTTTAGGAAATCCTCTATTATAGAAGCGTGGATATATCCTCTGTGCTGACATAAATTAATACTCACATTCTGTTGCCTTATTCATGAAATGTGTAGGAGGCCTAAAAACATACCCTATTCCAGTAAAACCATTCCAGCTTTTAGTTTCACCTTCTGAGAACTCAGGGAGGGGGAGCTTGATTCACAGTAACTCTTGGACAGAGATGAGAGCACAGTAAAATGGCTCCCAGGTGAGGCAAATAAATTCTCCTTTCCCACATCATGCTCCTTGATGCACAACAGCAGCATTTTAGCATTCACTGACTCACTTTGAAGTGACCACACCACCACATTACTTCTGATTTATGCAAGGCACTCTGAACCCTTTCTTCCAGAAAATGCTTCTTGGTGTTGTCTCCTAAGGTAGCAGGCAGGTCTTCCTAAGGACCTGCCAGCACTTTTTCATCTCTTCAGGCTGACATCACCTCAATGGATTTGCTTCTCTCTCTCCACTCCCCCCCCTTTTTTTTTTCCCCAAACATCTTCCTTAGTATCATCCTTAGCTTATGGAATAGCAAAAGTATTTTATTATATTATTTGTTTTATCATAAAGACATTTATCTGGGCTGTAAAGAGGCAAAAGTTGTTTAAAAGGTGAATAAAACAAGCAGGCCTAGGAGAACAGGGGCTGGTAACATTGGGGATTTATCTCTGTTTCATTTTGCCTCTATAGACAACTGGAAATGCCTTGACTAAAATAGCAGAGAAAGGAATCCAAGAGGAACTGCTGCTGCTGCTGCTTGGGGAAGTAAAGCGAGTCAGTTAATTTCACATAAGTGACACAGGGACAGTGGGAGCAGCTGTCAAAAATCAGTCCAGCTCAACTCCTGCAACTGTCCAAACAGCTCCATGAGCATCCAGACACTGCACTGTTCACAGCATCAGCAACACAGTGCCAGGACAAGACAGGCACTTGAATAAAATTATGTTGCCAGCTAAAAGCTGACATTGAAAAATGCTCCACAAGCATTTTGCCCTGTTCCCTGGGCTCTCTTGAGCAAGCATCTGTCCATCATTCAAGCAGACATCACCATTTCTTAATCACAGGCAAATGCTGGCAGGAAACTGGAATCAAGATGCTCTGACTAGGGCAGTTCTGGGCCTGAGAAGATGTCCAGGCAATGAAAAAACTTTCACTGGAAAGGACCATTGAAATAAGGCCTTCAGAGGACTGCATTTTTTGTTACTCTGTTCCTCCTTAATCCTGAATTCAGCATTTTTTATTGGATCCTGCCCATTGAGGGGTGTGACAGACATCCCTGGAATTATATGGACCCATAAAATTACTTAAATACTGACATACTTGCTTACAGTTGCAACAAGACCTGTATTTGTGAGACCTGATAATTAGTATTATTCTGTTGTTTACAGTAATGGCTGTATGATACATCATGAAAAATCCTGGCTTCAATGCACTGCACAAAGCCTTAGCAAAGCACTCCCACCTCCAGAAAACTCACAATTGAAACTAAGATGGAAAGTACTAAGATGGAAAGTTTATACTGAATCAGTATAAACAAATAACTATAGGAAAAGCAGGTAAAATTGCTAACTGCAGGAGTGTGGTGTTAGTGTCGTATTCCTTTGAAACCTTGTGCCTATGGAAATTACTAATAATACTGTCTTTACGTGAATTCTGCCTCTGAAGTGAGGCAGGCAGTTGCCAGTGTTCCTCCAGTAGTGTCCTCAGCAGTGCTCCTGTTGTATCCACATGACAACACAAAAAACCACAGTGAAGAATGAGCATTGGTTGTCCTTGCTCAGGCAAACAGACGAGTGTGACAATTCCCTTTCCATAGCTAAAGAGTCAGGTCTCTCGTAACTGTCCTCTGTGAAACATGTTCAGTTTTCTAGCTAGCAGGCAGCTTATTTTGAACTGGCCCAACAATTCCTTGGTAAGTTTTCCTAACCCTTTATGTCTGCTCCTATCAAAGAATTCAGAGCTTACATGTGTAAGGACTGTAGGATTTTACTTCCTGCAAAGAAGTTCACTGTAGCCAGTGAAAACTATTTTGTTTCTTAAAAAAAATCTTGTCTTGGATCTGCCTTATCATCTGGTCTAACCTCAGAAATGACCAAACTCAGTACTTATCCACAGAGATATGGTCAGGAAGAGCACAGTATTGATCTGAGAAGCTTAATGAGCCTCAAAACTGGATTCAAAGAACTTGGCTACACCCTAAACACATTTAGAGGGTTTGTAGTGCACAAGTCATCCCTTTCTGTCCAAGCCACTTTATCACCCAATACAGAAAGATAATGCATGTTTTCAGTTTCATAATGGTTGCTTTATGCTATCCTAGGATAGCAGCTGATAAAAGACACTCTCAGCTCAGCAGCACTGAGAACACCTCGTGTCTACAGATCTAGTTAACCCATGCCTTTCTTCTCACTAGAGAAGAGGTTCAGGGTGAATAGCCTCAGGATGTTCCTGTACTATCCTGTGCTGACACCAGCACACAAGAATGTGGGTTTGGCATGACCCTCCTCCAGACCCGAGAGTCAAGTGCAGTATCCCCTCAAAGGCAGAAAATAGTCACCTCTGTTATTCCTTCCAACTCAGGACCAACCTGCTGGCATCTCACAATTTAGTCCTTCTTACTTCAGCAGTGGAACATTTTAACCAGTTTTACATGGACTATACGCATGTTGATACTCTCAGGCCTTCTGCTTTCCAGCTTTACCAACTCATTGAGGATCTGCCCTTGCTGCAACCTGTGTTGTGGTACATAGCAGTAATTAGTGAGGATAAGCTGTACCAGCTCTACGGAGACCTGGACTGAACTGAGCGGATGTGAAGGATCAACACTCGATGCACAAAACGTGTTGTCCAACACTCCCCCTCCTGTGCACTGCTACTGCTTAGCAAGACTTGAACATTCATGAAAAGCACAGCCAGAAACCAGATCAGCTCTTCTAAATTAATGAATAGTGAAAAACATATTCAGCTGCCCTGCAGGTTATCCCACAGAAGGATCATTCACGTCTACTCCTTCATAAGCACAAAATCCCTGCAGCAAGGCCTTTCATGTGATTCAGTTAGTCGCGCACCCAACTTAAATGAGAATTTACTCTTGCATAATATTAAATACAGTCAGCTGCATAAGCAGGCTCTTTCTCACCACATCTTACCCTGCATTGGTGATCTTGAGTAAGAGATTGTAATCTTGCTTCAGAGCAGTAAGTAAGTAAGCTGTTTTTGATCACAGAAAAAAGAGATTAGTGGAAGTGTTAGTGAGCTTAGTAGTACTGTGAATATTAATGTGAAGGTGAACTTAAACGGTCCCAGGTAACAGATCCTTTCCTTGCTAAGAGGTGGAACAAGGAGATGAGGAGAGGAAGAAAAAAAGGCACAAAATGAGAACAAAACATTCAAAATACTAACAGCACCTCATTGGAGAGATCAGAATGTTGATAGGTGCTTTCAGGTCCTGGGGTTTCTCTGTGCATTGGTACTTCACAGTAGAAACAGAAAAATGGTTTTACAGGTTTGAGCAGCTGCTCCACCTTTCTGAGGGCAAGGCCTTCATTAGAAGTAACTAATTAGGCAGGGAAAGAAAGCTACTTTCAATTTCCAGCACTTCACCTTTAGGCAAGGACTTGGTCTGCAAGTGTGAGGGTGGATTTAAACAGGAGCATCTCTCCTGATCACTCACTGTCTCTCTGCACATTTCTAAGTGCTCTGGAAAGAAACTTCTAGAATGGAGTAGTTGGTGGAGGTGGCAAGACGTTGGCACTGGGTGACTGCATGGTAGCCTCTGTGTGAAGAGGCCAGGACTGGTCCATGGCAGATACAACTGCTTCCAGCCAGCTCCGATGGACACACTGCAGAGTATGGCTGAGCACCTCAACCAAAATGGTGATACTGCTGAGAAAATGTATTTAAGAAAGAGCATGAGAAACAGCAGCAAAAACACCAAGGTCAGTGAAAAAAGAGGAGACAGAGGTGCTTTAGGCATCAGAGCACAGATTCCCGTGCAGTCCATGGAAAGGACCCCACTGGAGCACATGAGTATTTCCTGAAGGAACTGTATCTTCCCAGAGAGCCTTTACAGGAACAGGTTTATCCTGAAAGATTACAGCCTATGGGAAGGATCCACATTGGAGCAGGGGAAAGTGTGAGGAGGCAGGAGGAGAAGAAAGGAGCAGTTATGGACTGACAGCAACCCCAATTCCCCATCTGCCTTGCACCACTTGCAGCAGGCTTTAAGATAGAAAAATTGGGAATGAAGAAGTGAAGTTCAGCCTGGAAAATGGGTGGGTGAAGTAAGGGAGAATTATTGGTTTAGTCTTTGCTTTTCACCACCCTACTCAATTTCTAGTTTACAATACATTTAATTTTCTCCAATTCAGGGGTTTTTTTCACCCATGACAGTAGTTGGCAAGTGATCTCCCAGTCTATCTCAGCCTGTGAACTCTTCCATCTTATTTTCTGCCTCTGTCCTCTTTAGGAATGGGGTGAGAGAGCAGCTGGGTGAGCACCTAGCAGCAGGCCAAGTCAACCCACCACAAGCTGCTGCATAGATGTGTTTAAAAGAAACTTAAAATTCACTGGTTCACAATAAGCATTTGCCATAACAATTTCAGATTAGCGTCTGCCTAAAACTTGCAGACAAGTCTTTTCCATTTATTGTAGAGCTTTTCAGAGAATGATTTTGTACTTGAACACTTTTCCCCCATTTCCAAAATCAAACATAGGCAAGGACTTCCAATGCTTACTATCTATACATTATCTGCAGAATTACAGAGATTAATCATTTTTACATGAAAAAATATAGTATTAAAAATCTTACATACAAGGACAAAACATAAAACAAAAGGCTGCCCAAAAAATTAGCATCCAGTCTGTAACCAGTTAAGATGAAACTCCTTTAGGGTGAGTTTTCAATGAGGATAATAAAGTTGACGTTTGTTTTTTGTTTTGTTTTGTTTTTTTTTATTTTACCCCCCATAAAGGAGACATGCATAAAAAACAGTAATGTCTAAAACAACATTATTTAACTCTTAGTCATGCACCTGAAGATTTGGCTCTGAGCATGTTCTGAAGTCAGCAGTCAGAGGAATCCAGTTTCACTGAGGCACCAGTGGAGTTTCTGAAAGCATCCTCCGAGCTGAGATCCGCTGACATTTGGGGCAGCCTCGAGACTTGAAGCATGCTTTGTGAAAGCATGTTTTGCACTCTGTTTATACATAGAGTAGCATTCAGAGAGAAATAAAAAAAAACAGAATTAAAAAAAAAAAATTAATCAACAGCTCTGTTCCTTGAATGATGTCCTATCATGTACGTATCAGCACAAAAGTAAACAGAAGCAGTGCAAGGCCAGGACAACCACCACCACTGTAATAATTTACGATGAATGCTGGCAAGATCTGATAAAAGAAATCTCTCCTGTGTAGACCCAAAAAATAGCCTCCCCCTGAAAGTATAAGCATGGTCAGGCAAATCCCTGGTTTTACTCTCTGAATTTACTGATACCAAACAGCTGCCACAGGCTGGTTTCAAAGATACATGCTGTTCATGGGTTTTAAATATACATGTTTTCAGTGAAGCTACTTCTCAATGTTTAAAGTAAGTCTAAATGCTTTCATACACCAAAATTCCCCCAAGGAAGAAAGAAAAACATTCAGTCTAAAACATACCTGTGCACCTTTTACATTTGGCAGTCTGATATGGAAAGAGCAGGTCTGCGCTCTGACAAAATTCACAGATAAACCCCTTCGCTTGACAGAGCTACAACGACAGCAAAAGGCTTGAATTTAAATCTAAGAAAAAAATTATTTGGGAATGGCAGCAGGGATATTTTCTTACAGCAGCAGCTGCAAGGACACTAAAAGCCCTGTTTTTTCCTTACCTCACAGCCATCTACATGAGAGATGGAGCTCTTCAGAATATCTTTAAGAAGGGGCAGTAACTGCCCTCGTTTGATCTTCACCAGATCATCCAGTGAAAAGAGATGTGGCTCCTCTGTCAGATGGCTGGGGACCTGTTCAAATTCTTTCAGTACACTGCAAAGAGAAATAAAACACAGTTAAAGTTACAAAAAGTTGTTTTTCAAGTGTATTTCCAGAATAAGCCTCTTTCACTTCTCTAGTCACACACAGATTACACAAGGCAAGTTCATGCTATATCCTACCTCCCCTCCCAGTTTGAGATTGCTTTAATATAAATTGGAGAATTTGGAATTTAGAATAAATTATCTGCTTTAAACATGCATTCCTCGGGCTTTGGAGTTGCCATACACAGTTATCCCAGCAATCATTACATAATGTGTAAATGGCTCTCTGCTACCTCAGGAACAGTAGCTAAAATCCCACATAGTATCTAATATAACAAGCCAGGCTTATTTTCTTTGCAAAGAGAACTTTGAGGGGTTTTATCCTGCACAGGTCACTACTGGGTGAAACTCTGCCTGTGCTGAGCAGGAGAACACTGGAAATAGAGATACTGCTTTTGAACTATCACTGATGCAGATGGAAGGTACAATGACAATCCTAATACTTATTTCAGTAATGGAATCACAGGGAATTGAACAGAAGAGAGACAAAAACACATTTCTCTTTGATTTCAGTGAACAACATGTATATGGTGCATAAAGAAGAGCTCTATATCAAAGAGAAAACAGAACCTACTCTTAAATCTTATTTTGCTTAGACCTGTTCTTAAAATGGTCAGCAATTCTGCAGTGACGGTCTTATTATTCACATGGCTATGTATTAGTTATGCCCACAGTTTGGGAAAGTGAACACCAAAAATCTTTCACTTCTAGCACCAAGTAAGGCTATGTTTTGGTCTTTATCACTTTTGGTTACTACTACTTTCATTTGAATATTTTTATAGAATAAACTGAATTGAACATTACGACAGATTTCTGGAAGAAATCTTTAAATGCTCAAGGAACACACTTGTTAATTTAAAAAGCCCAACATATTTTTAAAATACAAATATTATCAGAGAGATAAGTATCTTTGACCTTTTAAGAAGGAGTGGGAACCTAAGAGAGACAGAACAGGAAAAAATACACACCTAACTAAAATCATTCAACATTTAAAACCAAACTGTATTACAAGAAACAGCTACCACAGAAAACTCGTACTGCACTCAACATTTGCAGTGCAATAGAAGGCAGCTTTGCTATTAGAGTTCTCTAATGAACATATCAACTTATTTAAAATGGCACCCAAATGTCTCTAGAGAAAAAGGCTCTATAAGCACATCATGTACATTTTACTAAGCTATTTTTCATGAATAATCACAGTCCATACCTTTCAGCAAACCTGCAGGTTTTCAAAAGCTTTTTTAAATGAAAAAGCTGTTCTTGCACCTCCTAGAAGATGGAGGAGAAAAACAAAACCATTTTTTAATTAAAAGCATTGCATTTATATACCCAGAAGTGAGGACCACCACTATTTGGGTCAGAAATCCTTGCAAGTACACCAAACCACACCTAAAAAAGGAACTTTACACTTAGCCTAGAATTAAACAAATGGATTTTCTAATGCATGAAAGCCAAAGGCAGGCAAAGGCTATTTTTATTCCCTGGCAAGTGAAGCAAGTCCTAATGCCAAAAATGGCTGCAGGTCTTGATGCATGCTAGACCCACACCTGTGTAAGAACAGGTAAGTGTTTCCTCAGCCAAGAAGGGAACACATGCCTACTTGTAATCTTCAGCAGAACACTCTTCCTGAGGCAGTAGAAGGTACAGCTCTTACATGAGACAAGGGTGTTTCCCCTAATGGCCCACAAAACTAAGGAGTCATTCAAAAATTACAGAACTTTCTAACAGCCAAAAGCCAGGAAGATGTAAATATTTACTGCAGGAGACCAACTCCCTTACATGAACTGAAACTGGAAACCACTAAGGAAACACCTCTTAGAGACAACAGGGCTAAGGAGACCTCTGGCATAGGTTGGAAATACCTCCCGTTGCCCCCTTCACCTGAGGGAAAAAAAGAGGGCAAGTCCCAGAAGTGGTGATGGGATAAGTCATAAAAAACCAGCCCTCCTCCTTACCACATACACACACAGGACATCCTGCCCTAAGGAATTCTTCCTGAAAGTCTCAGACCCAGAAATCCCTAATAAAAAATGGCCACACTTACCCTGACCCTGTCCATTTCTTTACTTTTTGTGTAGAGGGCTTTGTTAATACACGACACATTGAAAATGGGGTGCTGCCATATGCTGTCCAGTAGGTGTTTGGAGAAGTTGCACACATAGTATTTTTTGAAATCCCACTTGGAAAGTATTCGGGCAGGAATAGAAGACTGGGCATAGCTGTGGCAGCAGTCACAGAAGTATTTTCCCAGGTAGTCACAATAGCGGAGTCTCCTGATATATTCTGCAGGTAGACAGCAATGAAAGTGTGAGTATTCTGTCTAAATAACTCAGATCTACTGGAATGAAGGGAAAGGCATTTTTTATGTTTTATTTTTTTAAGTAGGGGGGTTAATTATTGTGGTGAACACATGTACAATGTTTGTACTTGGCATTAAAACAGAAAGCTTTCCTCATTTCCACATTTGTTCAACTGATTATAATTATCAGCATAAGATCTTAGAAGAAGCCCTGTCGCTTTAGCCACAAAAGAAACACTAAACAAAATACAGAACGAAAATACTTCCACCAATTTTGGAGTCATGTTTGTGTAATACTTTTTCACATCAAGAGGTTTGTGGGGTTTTCCCAGCTATTACAGCATCTCCTATTTGCTCGAGTTAATGTGCCATCACAGATTGTTGATACTTCACAGGCCATAACAAACACTGCACTTGTGAACTGACCCAGAACGAGACTTAAGCGCCACTTCAAAGATTTCTTAGGTAAGGTCTGTTTGTCAGTTCTGAAAAACATTGTGCTTCTAAGCAGTTCTCACAAAATATCAGAAAAAAAAAAATCCCAAAAAAATCCCAACAATGAGAACAACAACAACAACAACAAAACCCACAAAAAAAAAACCCAACCAAAACCAAACCAAAACAAAACAAAAAACCAAAAAAGCAGGATTTTTTGTGATCAAGATCTAAAGAAAAAAACATTTTAAAGAGACACCCCAAAAGAACAAAACCACAGATGCCATAAGCTTGCATGAAGGTTCTAAAAAGACACTTTTGGGAATGTCTAAATTGGCACAGGGAAAGAATTATTAAAAGTAATAACTGGACTATGTAAAACCAGCACTTTCCAGTCCAGAAGCTTGACTTTTTTTTATAGTTTTCTCTGTTTTGTGGTTGACTCTTTTGAATTTTTATTGTGTATGAGAAGGACATCTATCAAGTATTGTATTCTGTATTGTATGAAAAATTCCAGACACCGGAAAGCTCCCACTGTCTGTTTTACTATTGCAGGCACATCCAACAATGAGATTTTCCTTCTAGCTCAGATAATTTAAAAATTGTGTTGGTGAGGATTATACTCTGATTACTAGTACTGCACTTATTAGGGGTTTTTTTGCCAGTTTTGGTAATACTTACTGCTTTCTATTGGGGTTCCACAACCAACACATGTAAAGTTTTGAGCAGCCACCACTGCATCTCTCCTGTATACAGAGGCAAATAGTTAGACCTTTCAGCAGCCAAAACACAGTTTTAGTTAACATTCTTCCAAAGTGCAAAAGAGCTACACTGGCACCAGAGAGAATGTCCACCTCAGGAGCTGACTCCTACTTCTCCACATGAAGAAGGGGGATTCTGTAACACTTGTCAAAATAAGTAAATTATTTTCCATTTCTTAAGGTGGCATCAGTATCATGGGATTTGGAGATGGGAAATCCACATTTGCAATTGAAAAAGCAAGTGAACCTGAAGCATTGCAGGGAACAGCCACTTTGCCTACTGTTTGCACTTAACAGCATTTGATGCAGGGTGAGACAGCTATTTCCTCACACATGCCCTGGTGCCTCCCCCCTCTTCCTGAAAACCAGCTATCCATAAAATATTAGCAGGAAAGTGAGGAAAGGTCAAGAATATTCTCCAGGTAGTGTCACAAAATGAAATTTTCAGGAGCTAAGTACACTGCCACCATAACACCAAAGAGTACGTGTATTATTATCACATGGAAAATTGCACATGCTGTGTTAATCAGGACGTGCCAAGAGAGGGAAAAAGATGCCATCTGTTTTCTGGTGAGGCTGGTGACAGACACTGCAGAGGGCTGTGCCATGCACCAGCTCTGGATCTGTTCACAGATCATCTGCACATGCACTAGATGTTAATCACCCAAGCTCCTTCCATCAGATTTCCCCATGCTATGTTAAATGACAATGCCCAGATCCCTCAAAACTTACTTGACTGAAGGATGAATATTAAATATAATCTGTGATCTTGGTGGGGACCAGCCAGAATATCCTCTTAACTTGGATATGATCTTTATTTCTTCAGCCAGATTCAAACTGGACTCAAGTTCTCTTGGAATCTCTTCTCTCAGCACAGACTATTGGGAAAGACAAGTTCATGAAGATAACCAGCCCATCAGCTGGACATATGTTACATGCTATGGGAGATGTTTATCACCCTTTATACTCTGGTATTTTAAAGTTCAGTTTTCACCTGCATGTAGACTCCCCTCAGTCAAACTCCCTCATATCAGTCCCAGAAGAGAGCACATCCTGATTGTTCACAACTGCACGTTTTAAATGTGCTGAAAATTGCTAGAGAGAGCAGACGTTTTCTAAAAATTTAGATAAAGTGAACTTATAAACTGTAAGCACTCATCTGTATTTGTTTTCTTTTTTTTTTTTAATGTAGCTTCCTCCTTTCCCTAGCAGTGAAGCAGCTGCAGTGACACCATGATTATTTGGGGAATTGAATAAAGAGCTCGTTGTTTGCAGATCAGACTCACTCTCTGCTTAGATGAGCTCAGGCAACCAGACAGCTGAACTGCAGAGTCTGTCTGCAACCAGTATTTTCTGAAAGCTCTGCACAACTCCTGGGCTGTTGCTTCAGCAGAATTGCTGCCTGGTTCAAAAGATGATCTGAAAGGTAAGGAATACTGTCAGTGAAAAACAGCAACGTCATCAGTATCTCTGCTGCCTTTTCTGCATCCCTGAAAAGTTTTGTCCCATTCCTTCATTCCTACCCTCTTTCTTTGATACACCCAGGCCCTCAAAGAGCCACAGACACTATCCTCCAGCAAGACTGGGGGACCAGAAAAACATTGCTAAGCCAAGCAGAGAAACCAGAGACACTTGCTGTCAAGCAGCATTCCTTCCCCTTCCTTGAGAGGGCCCAATTTACCACTCCCACATCTTTCCCTGCTCCAGCCAGAAGAACCACCAGAAAGCTGCTCCAGCAGAAAAGGTAGTGCCACAGGGCTATTATAGTAAAGATACACACCTTTTATCAGGGGCAACAGAAAGATTTTCAAGGTCTTCAAGTTCTGCAATAAAGGAGAAAATTTTATCAAGCCATTTAAGAAACAAAGCGTCTGTTACTCAGTACTATTTTAAATCTACCTTCTGTGTTACCACAGTGTCAGTTTCAAATATATTCATCTTTACAACACCCTTGCTGGATGTGGGAAATAACCTCAGCCTTAGCTGTAAAACAGGCATAAGGAGTCTTATCTCCTCTGCATATCTTTGACATGCTGAAGAATATTCCCTAATACATTTGCCTCCTCTAATCACCATCAGCCTGCCTTCAAGAGCTGAAATGGTACGGAGAGACTAAATGCCTGCTGGTCAAGGTCCAGCCAGAAGGCACTCAACACAAATAATAATGTACAGAGCCAAGAGAGGCCACATTACATTAATTTTTCTGAACACAGAGATATTTGGAGACACCAATCACAAACATACCAGCTAATGCTATAAACACGTTAGTAACAGGTGAGATGAATGCAATTAAAGGACACATATTGTGTGTCCTTTATGCTTATGCCAACAACGTGTTCACATTGGTAGCATTAGTTTTGACCATGCTTATTGCTCCCAAGACAAATGCTTCCCCATTTATACATCTCAAAGTAGCTCTTGCTACTAGGAATGCAGTCTTTTGGGCGCTTGTTCTTCATTTGTAGATCAGGGAAAGATGAGAGGAAAAAAAAAATCTCTAAAACCAAAGAGAACAATAAAAATCCATTTGTTACCAGCAAAAGATAAAACAGAGGTTAAAAGCTGCATAGGCTACTTTTAAGGGTTTCTAGTTCTGTATGCCTAAAAACCAGAAGCAAACCAAGCTAAACTCAGGATGTCCTAAAGAGAAGCAAAGCACATGTGACTATAAGAGAACAGAGACATTCTGTTCTAATCCTGAAGCAGAGGGAGAGGCTGCCTAAAACCGAGTCAATCTGTTTCATTAGGAAATAATCATGTCCTAAATTCTCTCAAACAATGCTGCTATAGTTGACTAAGGTTGTGCCAGTTTCACACTTTCTTCATGCACGTTGCTTTGGTTTAATCCTTAGACACAATTTCTGTGTTGGGTTTGCATGGCAAGATTTTGGTAGCAGGAAGGGCTACAGTGGTGGCTTCTGTGAGAAGCTGCCAGAAGCTTCTCCCATGTCTGAGACAGCCAGTGCCAGCCAGCTCCAGAAGGGACACACCACGGGCCAAGGCTGAGCCCATGAGCCATGGTGGTAGTGCCTGTGGGATAACAGAGTCAAGATGGGAGGAAAAAACCCTGCACAGTTGCAGCTGGAGAGAGGTGTGAGAATATGTATGAGGAACAGCCCTGCAGACACCAAGGTCAGTGGAGGCGTGCAAGGAGGTACTCTAGGAGCCAGAGCAGAGATTCCCCTGCAGCCCCTGGTGCAGCCCATGGTGAGGCAGCTGTGCCCCCGCAGCCCGTGGGGATTTATGGGGGAGCAGAGACCCGCCTGCAGCCCAGGGAGGAGCCCAGGCAGGGGCAGGAGGATGCCCAAAGGAGGCTGTGACCTAGAGAGAAGAAGCCCATGCTGCAGAACGCTCCTGACAGGATGTGTGGGAAGCCCCAAGAGGCAGAGAAATCAGGAGTGAAGTTTAGCTCAGGAAGATGGGAGAGGTGGGGGGCAAGGTGCTTTAAAATTTGATTTTATTTCTCATTACCCTACTCTGATTTGATTGGCAATAAATTAATTTCCCCAAGTTGACTCTTTTGTCTGTGAGTTTTTGGTAAGTGAGGTCTCCCTGTCCTTACCCAACCCACAAGCCTTTTGTTATGTTTTCTCTCCCTTTCCAGTGGAACAGGGAAGTGACAGAGCTGTTTGGTGGTCACCTTCCCAGGGTCAACTCATCACACTGTAAAATCAGAAAAGATATTCTTTTCTAGAAAGGAAATCCTGCAGCAGTCTGGTACTGCTACATGTGTTCTAATAAGGAGCTACACATACAAAATTGTTTCCATTTTCTCATGTTATTTCTCCTACAATAACATCCACTAAATCAAGAGAATTCCCAAACAATTGAATAGATTCAACTGAACAATTAATCTGTTCCTGCAGTTACAATTTTAAAGTCTTACCAATAATTACATATTCATCCTCTGAGTCACTGGGCCAACAAAATCTGGTACCCTCATGATGTGATGGTAGATGCACTGGGGAGCTGACAGGCAGCAAAGCACAGCCTGTCCAAGACAACGACAAGATCAGTTAAACTTTTCCAGCACTTATAAGTAGCTGCAATTATGTTTACATTTTTCATTGCTTACCAAAACTTTAGCACACAGACTGTATTTATAGAGCATTTTAATTGTTTTTATATTTACATAGAGCAGGCCAGTTCTTGTGAGTCTGTCATTGAGTGTATGTCCTGCAGATACTTAGCCAGCACCTTACCTTGTAGTGATAAACCCAAATCTTTCATATTATACCAGTGCTCTCCCCTTCTCATGTCCAAGCACACCATTCATTTTTCCACAGAAGTTATGTACTTTAGACTTATGATTCATCACTAAGATCTGTACTACTCAAGGGACTAAAATCTACTTAAAAATGCATATGCTGACTCAAGCATCATAATACCAAGAGTATTTATTATCTTGCCTTAAACTATATGTGAATGAATACTCTGGGGAGTCTCACTCAAACCAATTGCATGGCCTCATCTGCATACTGCAGAAGCAAACACAGAAGGAAACAGCCAAGCTGCAAATACTACCAAAAAAAACCCAAACCCCAAAAAACCCCAGATTTAAGCAGAGAAAGAAAAACAGCCAGCTACAGGCATGCTCTGTGAAGAGTCATGTTTGGCTTGTGGCATTTAAACCTTACATTTTCTTTTTAAAGTAAAAAATAATTATAATTAATAAAACATAAGTGTGAACATCCAAAAGGAAGTAGGTGACCCACAGGAAAAACACTTGTGGTATAATGATCCTCAATGGATTTGGTTCCAAGCAATGCCCCAATTTATTTGGTATTTTCTTGCACAGAAACAAACAGCAAAGGCTTTCAGACAAGGTTATGTTCTAGGTTAAGTGACTTGCCTTCATAACCACTGTCTGAAGAGGTAACGGAAGAATCAGACTTCTTCACTCCAGAGTAAGAAGATAAGTCTGAATCAGTGTGATAGCTGCCATCTGATCCACTTGTTTCCTCCACACCCCAGGACTCTGCTTGCTGTTGGCTTAGGATATTACATTTCATTTTTTCTAGTGATGCTATAATCATATCTGCCACAAAAAAGTGTGCGTTTTCCTGGACACAAGATTAAAACACTCATTAGTACACAGCACATTTGATATTTAGTTAAGATGAAGTTCAACATATAATATTTCCCCCATACTTTTTCAACTCTATAAATAAAAATGTAAACCTGTCTGACCTTTTATTTAAACTCAAAAAAACCACCCCAAGGGCAATTCAGAAACAATATGCAAAAGGCAACTGCCCAGAAAATTGTCTTACCCTTGACTATAACATACAATTTACTTTTATCTTACCCATGTATTAGATAAAAATGAACTTGATTACATGACTAACTGATATATATGCATGCATTTTAGAGATGTAGTCTTCTAGTTACACTGCATTATTTAGTATGCAAGCATGCATCCAAGTAACCTATTTAACATGACTTAATTTCAAGTCAATGTGTACAAGCAGTTTTGCACACATGCTAGCTGGAGGGGGCCAGAAGTGGCAAGTTTTGAATGGAGCATAGATCTTCAGGTGATGGGAAGTACAGGAGCTAGGAAAATGTTTTCATGTGTTAAGAGTTAGGGCAGTGAAGTAGGGAACATGCAGTGAGATAGTTTACATGGTCAACTCGATGTTACATAGAAAGTCTGTGGTAACAGTAACTGGGAACCTGGCTCCCCTGGGCTTCCCATTGCCTTAAGTAAAAGGTAGCTGTTCCAAAGCTTCACTGTAGCATTTCCAAACCATACAACCCTTCCTCATTATGACCCTTGCCATCTTGCCTGCCCTGGTCACCCATTCTCTAGGAAAAGGGACCACTGAGACATCCACACAAATCTGGGGGTCCGTGTCCTAATATCACTGCTGCATCCCTTGCTTCCTGAAGTCTAACAGAGCATCCCACCAGCCCCACCTGAGCTACTCCTGATGGCCTGGGCACAGGTCCCAGACAATCTCAGCTCAAAAGTGGATACATCACTGAGAGATAGTTGTACAGGCACCTGGGGGGAAACCCAGAGATACCCAGGATACTCTCCCTTTCTCCCCTCAATTGCCATGTGCAAACCTAAACTTATATCTAAAAAGCTATGGCAGTATCCAAGGCTAGAGATTCTGAGTGCAGGGTAATTAAAGCTTTATAGAAGTGGCTTATATTCAGAAAATTGTACCACTCAACATCAGTATTCATGACATCCCCTCAACTTGTATGGGAACCATGAAGAAAGACATCAGTGTTTAGGAATAGCTAAATCTTAAGGAGCACAACAGACAGCACAGCTTTCTCACTGCTCACAGACAAATACATGTAGACAAGATTAATCTCAGCATTAGAGAGCACCCAAGTCCCGGTGGATGTTTGGAGAGACTTTTATCTTTTCCCCAACACTAATTAATATGGCTCGCTTGGTGCACAGTTTCTCCAGAGACAACTTTCAGTGAACTTTAGGAGTCCAGGAGTTTGCTATCTTTCCATTAGTAAAGAAATAATTAAAAAGCCCATTTTCCTTCTGGGAGATATCTCCTACTTTGAAGATTCAAGTCAAGATTCAAAGTCTCAAGTTAGTGGCAGCTAGACTAATATCAGCATGCCCTGCTGATAAAAGCAATTGTGAGTATCTGAGAGAGCTGCATCGCAAAAAGATGAAACAGAATACAGGGACTCCTGTACTCAGCTTGACTATCAGCTCTCAGCTCTGCCTACGGATAGCTCCCTCACCCCACGAAGCAGTCCCAACTCAGCTGTGACACACCAACCTTCTCATTTCTGTTCCTTCCCACTCACATCAGTGGAAAGCCCCTTTAAGATTATCTGACCCATTTCCTTCCTGGCACACAACTACAAGACTTGCTGACACCACGTGTACCTTAGTTTTCAGTCCTAAAGTTCAAAGAGATTATTTCACAAGCTAAAGTATTTGGAGTTTCGTGGGGTTTTGTTCGGTTGATTTTTTTTAAAGGCAGCCTTGCTCATAATGGACTGAGCTCTTGCTGTCTTTTAATCTGTAATCCCATCAACCCTCAATCTCTGCACAGTAGTAGTAGCTGATAAAATCTTGCCTCATTTAACACTCAGATTGTGGTTTCTAATCCAGATACCTACTCACTGGTCTTCTGGTGTCTGAGAGCAAATTACTTTTGTTTTAGGTCCCACATTACAAACTGAGAAACATCATCTCCTTTCTGAAAGCTAGTTCATGTTTGTTGAGTTTTGGTGTGCGATTTATTGAGTAGGTTTAGTGCACCTTACATGTTGAGAGCTTCAAATCAAATGCAGAAATTGCCACTCCAGTAAAACCAGTGTTGTGCACAAAGATGATTACCTCTTGGGCCCAGGACATGGGACCACATGCATACAGTCCAGCAAAAAAATCTCCTTTTCTAGGCACATTTTTAAAGCTCTTTTATATTTAATCCTACTGATTGCAGTCCATTAACCCCTGTTTTTCCACTGTTAGAAAAGATTAACATTTAGCACACAGGTGTGGCAGCTTTTGCTCCTCCTATTTAGCTCTGTTTATAGGCTTGGGTGGACTGCCTATCTGGCAACACCTAAGACTGTTTGGCACCCTTATTAGAAACCATGAGACACTGCTTGAATAACTGCAGCTCTTAAGAGTTATTGTGCTTGTTATTCATACTGTAATTCTCTGACAGCAAATCTCACATGCTCATCATAAGCACACACAAAAAAACCCATCCTCCCCCCATCTTTTGACAGTAAAAGCATGAGGTAAATCCCACCCATATGCAGGCAGCTGCAACAAATTCTATGTAACATATTCTAATATAACTTTGAAGTTACTAATGTTAAAGTTTGTCTTCAAGGAATGTGTGGGGAAATGATGGAATGAAAAGGAGGTCTGCACATTGTTGCTATATATATTTGCATTACTTTAAAATAATTAAATTACTCAATTAATGGGTCAAGAGTAGAAAACAAATTATGAACTAGGCATTTTATGTCTGTAGGTTCACCCATAGAGGGCAAGAAGAGGGAAAATAGAGTATTTGTAAAGATTAGTACATCTGTCAGGAAGTTCTTTTATTGAGAAACACCTCGTCATTTGGTTTTGCCACAATAAAATGTAAAAAACATTATGATGAAAATATTTGTTGTCCTCACCTTTTCCACATCCTCTGGAAGCATGCAGACATCCTGCAATGAACGATTCAAGGGTATAGCATTTATGTTCAAAGGGGAAGTAGAACCTGTGGGTATAACAGAACTTTTATTAGTTACTTCTTTCTCTGCAGCTCCCACGATGCATGCATGGTGACTTCCAGAAAGCAAAGTAAACCTTTTTTCCCAAAAAAAAAAAAAAAGTCCCCCACCACTGGGGCTGGAGGCTGTGGTGGAAGCTAAGGAGGAGAAAAATGTGAGAAACACACTGGTATTTGAACTACTCTGGCAACCTGAAACACGAACATCAACTACCAGAGAAACACAGTTTAAATGGCGTGCTGTGACAGCACCACTGCATTCCCACACCAGTTATCTCCAAGCCATGGCCTGAACTGCTGGGGACAACCACAAACAGAACCTGAGGCTGGACTGGCAGTGGTGCTCTGCAGCTGGTGACACAGCCAGCTAACACTGCACTCTGCTCATTCACAGTTGCTGGAAGAAACAAATCTCACTGCTGTCTGGGCATGCAGAGAGATGCACCAGCCTTAGAAGATTCACCATATCACTTCTGGCATTGTGTGACTACAATAAGTTTGGAAAGCATTTTGCCATTATGTTTCCATACCCTGAGGAAATCTCCCTCCTGCTTCCAAATGCAACCCATACTGAATGGTAGTATGTCCAACTGTGGCATTAGCCACAGTATTCCTTGCTTCCCAGAATTGCAGTTTTGTCACTGATGAGTATGTGAAATAATTTTCTCTTTTTCCCCAAAAAGAACTTTTCACTGTACAGCAGAGCACACATCAAGTTTTACTGGTGTTCACTACCTCTTCTTGTACCTTGAACTCACAGTTTCATTTCACTTTCATGATGTTTACAGGATAAAATAGACCATATGTGGTGGCAAATGGCCACCTCACAGACACCATTTAAAGCCTTTGCAAAGAGCATGGCTTAATCAATGGCTTTTTATTTTTAAAAAATGCCCTTCCTAAATTTGTTTTAAAGTCACAGACAGGCTAAAGAGCTCCCACAAAATACTATAATAATTTATGTAAACCGTTTCTCCAGCTAAGGGGCACTGACTCCCAGGCCTAGTTTGGATTATTTATATTGCCTTACTTACAGAAACCACGTTATGCTGCGCTGAGCATTCGATGACATCAGGCTGGAAAGTCAATACCGTGCTCGAGCGTAGCGACACAGATGGAGAGTTTTTGTACACAATTATTAATACCTCCATTGTGTATACCATGAAAGAAAAACTGACAATATGACTTTTCAAAACAGATTTAATGGCCTAATTAAGTTATTTTCATACCTACCTAATGATTCATCTTAGTAGGCAAGCTCTATAGCTTGGTAAAAGACTACATTCTTGTCAGTTATGATAACATTAACTCTCTAGACTAAAAATACTAAGCTGAAATAAGGAAATGGGACAATTATTCCTTTCTCTTTAAAACATAAGACGCAATTCATCCTAAATATAATTTTGAAATCTAATGGGGCTCTCTGCTTTGCTTACCTCTTGCATCCCACTTGCATCTTTAAGTAAAAAGAATGTAAAAGAAGGATAGGGAAAAAGCCCAGCACATACAGAAATGGGATGCAACTCTGGGTCTGATGCAGAAAAAATATTTATTGGTTGCCCTTCTGCTCCTGAACACTGTTTCCTGGAGGCTGCTGGGGCTGCGGAAAGACCCCTAAGAGCCAGAGAAGGAAGTGACCTTGATGTACATAGAGGTTAAAAGCCAGAACAAGCCTGTGAACTGTCAGTGACACACCAGCCACAACAAAGCCACCAGAAAACACTAAAAACTCAGTCACAAGCCCTTCATTAACAGTAACAGAGCCTTTTCAAAAGGTTGAATAAGGGCCATTCTCTGGTGGCCTCCAACATATGAACAAGGCCTAGTAGGAATTTCAGTGGACCAGCAGAACAAAAATTAAATCCCACTGAAAAAAAAAATATTCAGATTTAAGTGATATTACATAATTTTCTTGTATCTTGTGCATCCCTCAGCAATTCTCCTGCGAGAAACCACCATCTCTGAGAGCAATCGAAAGAATAGCAAGTCAGGAACTTCTATTGTGTAATTCCTGCCCTCAAATTAGGCATTATATTTCTTCTTTTTCATTTTGCTATTCACTTTTCACATCCTCATAGTACTTGATAGTGCAAGAGAGAATGAGACCTCATTACCCAAGCCACCCAGTAGTGAATTAAATGGTTAAAAGCAACAAGGAATGAGGAAATGCAAAAGTTTTCACTTTGTACAGAAAAGGCCTGAGTCTAAGGCAGACAGAACACACCAGAAGGTCGAGTGTCAAACAGGACCCGGCCTCCTGTGAGAAGTACATTTTAGTAAAATCAAGGATGTTCTTCTTCAGTCACCTGGGTGCCACATTCCTTGCTCCCTTTGTTTTCCGGAGAGCCAGCAGCGCCACTACCCCAACACAAGCTTGTGACACACGCGACTCGTGCCAGAAGGTCGAGTCACGCACGATGTATTTATTTGTTCCTGCGCACGTGCCTCGCAGTCCCCGCTGACCCGAGCGCCTGGGCCGTGGCTTCCAGACCCAGCTCCCCAAACACGTGCGACCGGCCTCAGCCAGCCCCAGCTGCTGGGTGCGGCTTCCTTTTCCCTGACGGGCACTTCTGGAAGGCACGGAGCCAACACAACACCCAGCAGACGGAAGCGGCCATAATCGTCACGTACTAACTGTTGACGACAGCCTGCCCTGGATGACAGAGATGTCATTAAGAGCACGCAGTCCTGAAATGGCACGTGCCTGTTGGAGACCTTGCTGCTAACTCAGACCTTGGAGGAGCTCTGGGTGAATAGCTAGAAAGGATCAGAAGCTGGAAGGTCAGGCTACTATTGACCAAAGGGAGAAGAAAACAATCCAGATCAAAACCAACAAAACCTAGCCTTTGTAATATTCTTTTATAATACAAAGGCAGGATGAACACTCCCTATTCTTTGCCTTTACTCCAGCAGAAAAATCAGACCTCAGTTGCAAAATTTTTCTGAAGCTTATAATCTATCATCATAGAATCACAGAATGGTTTGGGTAGGAATTGTCCTTAAAGATCACCTTGCTCCAAACCCCGTGACATGGGCACGGACACCTTCCATTACACCACGTTGCTCAAAGATCACTCACTAGACCAGGTTGGTCAGGACCCCATCCAACCTGGTCTTGAACACTTAAAGGGATGGGGCATCGACAACTTCCCTGGGCAACCTGTGCCAGTGCCTCATCACTCACATAGTAAAGGATTTCTTCCTAATATCTAATTGCCCTTTCTGTTTTTTGTAAATCCCCCTCTAAGTACTGGAAGGCTGCTACAAGGTCTCCCTGGAGCCTTCTCCAAACTGAACCCCAGCTCTGTGTGTCTTCATAGAAGAAGTGATCCATCCATCTGAATTTATTTGTGGTCATAAACTAAGTCCTTAAATACAACAAACACCCTTCATAAACAAAATCCAAATGCTTCATCTTGCTGTACCAAAGGGTGCTCCTGTCAACACTAGGTGTTAAACTGGAGGGGACTGTTCTGAGGCGCACTTGGAAAGGGGAAAAGGAAAAACAGTCCCACTCCAGAACAAGCCAATTTAGTCATAATAAACTGGATGTTAATGCCCTGCCTCCAAAATCCCAGCACCCAAGGACTCCCTCTCCTCCAGCTCCTGCCAAACACAACATGACCCAGGGAACCCACACACACCAATGATTCATTACCCAGTGCCCAGATCCATGCTATCTGCTAGGGGGAAAAGGGTAACAGTGAAGACAACATAAAGCTGGTAGAAAGCCCATCCAGTAGATGTTCTACATTGCTCACGGCTCAGCGATTTTTACATTTTATCAACAGAAATTTACTACTGCATTTCTGCATCCTTAGAGATGCTTACTGCAAGCATGAGCATCTCCCATTTCAACGAGTGCAACCCTCTGTTTCTCCTTGGTTTTTAAGCTCTTTCTCCCCTCTCTCCCATTTTGAATGACAGCATTTGTCTAATTTGCAATCACCATAAATAAGGCCAACTTCAATTACAGTTGTCTTTCCTAGCACAGAGATCTTACAACAAAAATGCAGCTGTAAAGTTACCTGGTGGATTGACTGGCTCTGACTGGGAAAGGCCACTGGGAGAATCACTGTCACTGTTGCTGAGAGGCACAGGCTCCACGGCATAAGGGTATTTCACTAGATCTGCTTTACCAACAGTTGACTCTGGAAGCAACCTTGTGAAAGCCAAGTCTCTTTCAGGGGAGGTAGAAGATTCTTTTCCAGAATGCACAACAGCGGATGTGACAGTGCCTCCTGTTAATGTCACTTGGGTAAAGCAGTCACGCTTCAGAGGGGACACACCCGAAAGACTGAAACCATTCAAGGAGGAAGCAGAAGGATCTCCATCAGTATAACGGGGACAAGGGCAAGTATCCAGCGAAGGTTTGGGGGAATCACACTCTGTGTTGTTCCAACATGCCCGGGGCCTTGTAAACCGAATGTCTGTTTGCGTACAGGCAGCGCTGTGATGTGCAGAATCACTGTCACTGTCATCATGGCTGTCCCCTGCGCTGCTTTCTTCCCACTGCTCCACATCACTGTCGGGATGCTTAGCTCCCTGCATAGTGCTCTGCTCCAACACCAAAGAGGGCTTCAAACCAGATGCATTTAAAACAGACACGAGAATGTCTTTGATAGCTTCAGCACTGCCTGGGTATGATCCAAAACTTCCAGCATGTCCAATCACTGCTGGCCTTGAAGAATCATCTTTTCAGAAAACAGAAGAAAACAAGAGATTAGGAAACAATACGAAGAAAATATTAATGCACAACATGAATAAAATGTCTATTATTTTATACACAGGTGAGAAGACAGGAAACAGCTGAATTCACTCACCACTCACTGCTGCCTCTTCCTGCAAGAAAGCTCTTGCTTTCTGCACTCAGGAAGCAATTCTGTCATTGATAAAGGCTAGGTAATGAACCACAGTAAAGTATTCTGCTTCTATCCAAACACAATTAGCTAAGACTTTAATGGTGACTGATTGTCAGTGTGCTCAAAAACATCACTGTTCTACAAAACAGGATAACAAGACTATTACTAATACAGGTACTGATCCTCCTGCCAATAGAAGAGAAGACTACATTATAGCAAGACATACAGAAGATCAATAGAGCAGAAAGAGTAACAAAAAATACACTCAGTAATACAAGGTCAATGTGCTTGTGTGTTTCAGTTCAGTCAGAGCAGAAATGGCTAAAGTAAACTTCAGTCCATTATTTATGGGGTGGCAACACTTAGACAAAACCATAACAAACTTAGCTCTGTCACAGCAAGATCATTATAATGCCTCGGAAAGAATCAAAAGCATTGCCAAGGTCCTATGTGATCTACTGCAAAACTGTAGTTCAACAGAAAATGGAAAAACTGCTTTTAGTGGCAGACATAGCAACATCAACAGGACACAGAAACGTGCACTGCAACCAGTAGCTTTCAAAGAATAAACTGAACAAAACAGTATGAACAACAAAACTATACCTTGAACAAAACAAAATAAACAGGAAAACCAAAAACAAACGAACAAAAAAAAGCCTCAGAGGAACTGCCATAATCCAAGTAACTGAGCGGTTAGACACAAAGTCTATGTTCAAGAAGAAACCATTGATCACATCAACACAATGAAGTTAACACTTATCTCCCTTGGGGAAGGTAAGTCAGTTGTAAAATTCTAAGAATAGATACTATCAAGAAGAATCATTTCCAGGACAAAGAACTCCTAGTTAGGACCATGAGGAATGTTAAACACTGCTGGTGAAAAAAGCAGCAAGTGTTGCAGACTGCAGACTTTGCCCAGAGGTTGCTCTCCTTGGACACAGCTCATTGGAAAACTGTAAACTTCTCTGTAAGTCTCTCACCTGGAAGCCTGCATGCACTCAAACTACATGGTAAGAAAATTTACTACTGAAGGGATCAAAACCAAAACAAAAAACCCATGTATTTTGGAACAGCAAGTCCATATAAAGACCAGTGCTCCTCAAGAAAAAGCTGAAAAAAACCAAGAACATTGTATATAAGCTATACTGCAAGTGCTGCTACCAAAGCTATCCTGGTAAAGCCGGGTCAAAGTCAGCCAGAGTTATGTTAGTAATAGGGATCAATCACCTGCCACTTACAGGACAAAGCTCTTGCAGAAATAGCAGCAAAACTGCCACATTTTACTGGCTGCACTTGCAAAGAAACATCTTGCCAATGTAGCCAGCCAGACAGGAATGGGAAAATTAAAACTAGCTGACTTTCAAACAAACATTTCAATCTTTTCAGGAAAAAAAAATCTACTTTGGTAACTACTGACATTTCAATTGCACAGGAATACTTTAATTTGGGCTGCAAACATCTTCTCTGTGCAAAACAAAACATTTAGTGCTATAATCAAAAAATCATAATATTTTATGGGCTGAAAGGGACCTGAAAGATCATCAAGTTCCAACTCCCCTGCTGTGGGTGAGGACACCTTCCAGTAGACCAGGTTGCTCAGAGTCCCATCCAACTGTGCCTTGAACACTTAAAAGGATGGGGCAGCCACAACTTTCCTGGGCAGCCTGATCCACCCTCAAGCACTGGATGTCAGCATTAACTAAAATGGCCAAACTACCATTAAGAGGCAAAAACACCCATACTTGCAAATTGTATAATGTATATTAACGTTGTACCACCCTCAAAGCCAATAAGCAAGGAACCCTCTTCAAACAAACTAGACTTGTTTAGTACACACAAACACGGATAGCTTTTGCTAGCACTACAAGCACCAGCAAAACTCCCCAGAGGGAGGCAATTTGCAACAAACTGGCATTACCTGAGAGAACAGAGATTTGAGGTGTTGGAGCAAGGCAGCTAATCCTCACTGAGGAATTTGAAGAACACGCTGAGTCGGTGAACGCCACCTTTAGGCTTTCGTGGTTTAACTACGAGGAGAACAGAGAGGCAGACAATTTGGTTAGAAGATAACAGCACACTGCTAATGATACCCTCAGTCTCACAGTCATGCCAGCAGGAAGAACACTGTTCTGAGGCACTGCCTACATTTCTGGCTGCCTGAAAATCTCCCCAGAAGCATGCACTGTCTGGAGAGCACTGGCATCTCACCTCTGCATCTCTCATTTCACTCCAGAAGGCAGGTGACCAAAAGAAACTCTTCACAGAAGGAGGATTAAACATGTACATAAGGTGCAAATGAGAAAAAATGCTGCATAGGATGTCTGTGTATCTACCAGAACAACAGCAATGGAGTGGAAAAGAATTCAAGGAACCACCAATGCGTATCTGGAAGCACTGGCCTATTTAGATGTATACAAGTTATAAGCTAAATCTATGAGGATCCAATTCCACAAATGTTCAATCCACGTACTGCTTGATCTCCCAGCTCTAACAACTGGGAGGAAGTGTGGTCACGTCACCTAATTTGATAGAACACAGTACATGTGGTTCACATCAGCAACGTGATTGACCCAGCATAAAGCAAGAGGTGACACAGATTAATAGTCGACCTGGCATAAGAGCCTGCCAGTATAAGCTGACCAAAATTCTGAATGCATTTGAACTGCCTGAGCAGGTTTATACCAGATCAGCACTTTACTTTGTGCAGTCATAACACTTCCAATTCAGTATTTCCACCCTCAAAGCTGAATTTACCATACTGTCAAACCAGAGTAAGCTGAACCAGGGAAGCAATTTAGTGCAGATACTCAGGGGCTAATTCCTACAAGACTATGATACACTGAGGACAGCAATGCAACAGGTATCCACACTAAGCTCAAAAGTTCCTTGTGAGGATCTAAAATTTGTCCCCCAACCTCCCTATTGCCTCGAGTATGTCATGGACCTGCAGAGCCCATCACAGAAACTAGGGAAATGAAAGGGATGCCCTGCTCCCACATGCACATCCTTAAAAAGTACTTAACCAAGGTGTTGTGCCTTCTCAACCCATCAGTGAGAATGTCAGCACACTAAAGCACACCCAGGATTCTTCTCACCCTCTCCTGCACACTGTGATCCCATACAAAGAGAAGGGAGTTAAAGGCGTGCTGTCCTCGGCCACCCCTGTGTTGTTGACCTCTACACTTCCTACGTGGAAGACTGAGGTGACTCAGAGTACAGATCTTGTCCAAATACCCTTCAGACTCACTGAAAGCAGAAGGAATTAAAACCCACAGAGAATTTCCCTTTTAATGGAGAATAACGTTTCAAGCCAAAAATAGTATATTTAATTTAAAATATTTAGCGTTTGATTATGCCAGTGCTAAGAAAAATACTCTCTTCAGTATCTGCCAGTGTTTTCCATTTTTCCCCCTCAGCACTACTTTTGAGAAACTGGCATGTAGGCAGGCTTTATCCATATAAATTCATATTGTCAATATCAGTGGATAAAGTAGGCACTATTTTTAAATTATTTTATTAAATTTTTAAAAATAGTTTTCAATACCAGCAATTAACAGACTCTACCTCTTAGGATGCTAGTATCCCAACTGCCCAACAGCTGGATAAATGCCAGTACTTTATCAGTAAGCAGAGCTATTAAGGGTGCTGAGTTTTAAGATTTTTATCTTTCTTTAAACAATGCTCCCATCTCTCGGTTCTTATCAGAATTGTCTGAGAATTTAGGTAAGATTCCCATTTCCTTTCAAGATGCTATGATTTCAACTACATCACAGAAAAAAACCCCAAAACCCACAAAACTGTCCCCACCAACAAATGCAAAAAAAAAAAAAAAAAAAAAAAAAGAAGAAGAAGAAAAAAAGATTAAACAGCAGTGTAAGGAAAAACAACAACAACAGAAGCGCATGGAAAGCACAACACATGCCATAACCAATAAAACCCACTGGCAGTTTGACATCTTCCTAGTATGAAAAAGGTCTGCCTTTTCCTCCCCCACCTCTAATACTGGGACTGTGTTTCCGAAGTTAACGCCACCAGCATTTAAAAATAATTTACTACGACCACTGACAACTAAAAGCTGGTTTTGGAACCAAGACCCCCCCCCAGCTAACGAGCACACTGAGCCACCATTCACATTCAGTGGTGTCCCTTGCCTCACCTTTTCAGAGCAGGGGAAGACTTCTGTTCTGCTGAAGCTGGCGAGCGCTACTGCATGGAGAGACATGATGGGAAAGCTTTCATTTTTTGGTATTGTTTAGTACCTGAAAGCAATAGAGAGAGAATTACAGTCACCACCACGTTATCCGCGGTTCTCCATCTGTTTTGCAGACTCCACAGTTAATATTCTGAACTGTTTTCCGTCCTGACTTGGCACGCTTATAGAAGCTTACCGAAAAGCAGAGCTCAGCAACAATGGAAACGTGCTTTTAAAAAGCGCCTAACTCAGAAACGGGGGTTTTTTTGTTTGCCTGGCTTTTTTAAAGTAACACAACAGGAACACCTTCCACATGCATAGGAGGAAGACTACTTGATCTGTGGTACTTTACAGTTTGCTGTAGAAGAAGGAAGAGACGGAGCGGAGTGGGCAGCAGCGAAGCCCCCTGCAGCAGAGGCTGCTCCCCGCACGCCGGGTGCCGGGCAGGGGCGGGCAGCGGCGGTGACAAACGCCGGCGATGTCCCCGGACGCCGCGCAGCGCTGCTCACGGCAAGCGCTGCATCCGGAGGGACCCGGCACATCCCACCGCCCCCGCCAGGCGCGCCGCGCTCCCCGCCAGGCACCGACGGCTCTCCCGCCCGGCCGCGGCTCCCCGCGCCCACCTGCGCTCCC
>VZRO01003873.1:3574078-3633967 GCA_013397915.1 Daphoenositta chrysoptera
TCCCTCCCACTCTGTCTCTCGGCCCGCCTACCCTCCCTCCCTCCCTCCCGAGGCGGGGCCCAAACCAAACGACGCCAAACAAACCTAAACAACAGAAAAATTGCTTCCGAGGAGCAGCGCCGGGCTCTGCGCTTGTCTGGTTTGGAGAAAAGCAGGCGAAGGGTCGGCGACCTCGTTGCTCTTTGTAGCTTCCTAAGGAGGGGGAGTGGAGAGGGAGGGGTCGAGCTCTCATCGCTGGTACCCAGCGACACGGCGCGTGGGAGTGGTTCAAAGCTGCTCCGTAATTTACGCTGGACACTGGGAGCCGTTTCTTTGCCGAGAGGAAAGGCGTTCCTAGAGGTGGTCAGTGCCCCAAGGCTGTCCGTGTTTGAGAGGCATTGGGACAACGCCCTTATCAACGTGCTTTAACTTGGTCAGCCCTCAATTCATCAGGCAGTTGGACTAGGTGATCATCGTGGGTCCCTTCCGAATGGAAGAGTCTATCCTATAACCAGCCAAACCCAAGAGAAGTCAATTGGGAGTGAATGGAGGGTGTTTTGTCGGCCGGTGTGAGCTGGGGTGGGATTACACTGAGGCTTTCAGCCAACATATGCAGACACAACTCAAGGATCAGCTGTATCCGAGGACTTGCTATCAACTGCCTGATTAGAAATGACAGGTCCATTCTCACTGAGCTTTTGGAGAAGAATTGAGCCATCTGCCAGGCTGATCTGCGAGTCAGCTGCCTTAGCAGGCTCAAAACTAGCAGGCTGTAGTTCCTAGTAGCCAGTCTGAGCTAAAAATAGAGTGAAGGAATGCTGAGCTGTATTTGTGAAGCTAAAAAATTGCTGATTGTCCATAAAATGCAAAAAAATATGTGCAGGAACTTAGGAAATTGCAAATAATGGGGAAGTAGAAAAGAGATGGAGTCCAGATGGTACCATGAAAAATAAGTAGAAGCAGTAAATAGAATGCAAAACAGAGCTGCAGCTGAAAAATGTGACTTTCAGATGTTCTGGAGTAATTGTCTCCTTTTTAAGCAAAAATGATTACTTAACCAGTAAATGGGACAGTGGAAATGGGCTGTGGAAACTTAGGAGGAGCTGCTGGCCACGCTGCACAGTTGCCTGAGTTTAGTCTGGATGGGGCTCTGACCAACCCTGATCTCGTCGAATGGGGGGTTTGACTAGATGTCCTTTAAATGTCCTTTCTAACACAAACTGTTCTGTGATTCTGTGTTATACTATGGTGTGAGTTTCAAAGTCCCAGATACAAAATAGCAATTTCACAGGGTTATTTGTAAAAATAAATTCCACTTTTGAAACACATTCATGTCAGGAAGGGCAGGTAGTAAGATGGAAAGGTTATAGATTTATTTGAAGTTGTTACTAAAGCCTGGCAAAAGATGTGTTAGGGAATTTGTGTTTTATTCCATAAAGTTTTCCAAAATCTTTACAGGAAAAGAATTATACAAATGCAAAACACTAAATATGTCTGAAAGCAACACAACACCAAAAAAATTAAAAATGTGGTAGCATTTTCACATCCATTTAGTGCCTTTTTTCCCCCTCCTTGCTGCACTCTTTATACACGTGTGTGTGTGTGTGTTTGTGTGTGTATTGCCAGTAACTCTTGTATTGAATCAGACCCCTTGCTCAGGATATGATTAAAAGCACTTTTTGCAGATGTCACCAACAGAAATATTAGAAAACTGGACAAATGCAAAATCACAAGGAAAAAGGGAAGAAAATGAGAGACTGTTTTTCCAGTTGATTAGGTGGAAACTCAACAAGGCTAGGGTGCACCAAACTGGCATTTTGCCCCAATAACAGAATCACCCACATTGGCTTAGGAAGAGGCAAACCCAATCTGTTTTTTCTGGTGTATATGCCAAAACAAAAAGCATCAGCAAAAATGTGTTCCAAACCTTACAGCAATATGTCAAAACCCAGAGGCTGGGAGCAGAGATGGCAGATTAAAAGCCCATTATTGGGCTTCTATAGAGGAATCTTCCTTCTTTCCATATCTTGGGCATGGAAATATATGTCCTGTAAACATTAGGGTATATACCAGAGTGAGATCTTGGAGCTACAAAGGGATACTGGGGAGAACTAAAGCAGATTTACCTGGTGTCTCTAATATGGTTTATTTATTTTATGTTAAAGGCATTGTTCCTGACAGGGACCCAAGAGAGTACTGACTCTCTAATGTTTGCATCAAACTGCCTGAAAGTTATCAGGAAGAGGAGGATTTTTAATCACACCTAAAATAGCTCAAACTTGGCAATTATTTGGAAGACTTCTACAGAGAAGCCTCAAAGGCTTTCTTTTTTTGTTTGTTTGGTTTTTGTTTTTAATTTTAAGGTTAATGTTGCAGGATGAGCCAACTCTACCTTTTGAAAAGACTCTGATTCTCTAGGAAAGAGCTATCAGGAATAGCTTTAAACTTAAACATGTAAGCAATATAAAACGAGGAAGTATACAAGTAATTGCATGTAAAACCCAAATAATTACAAGGATAGGAGAACTATCCCAAGCCAAATGTACATCCAGGAAATTGGTGGTCAGCTGACCTCCTAAAGAATTCCAAACATGCTGATTTACAGGCGTCCACTCAAAATACGAAGTGTCTCTGAGGGTGTTGCTCCCCTGGCAGAGGATGACAGCTTGAGGCAGTGTCCTCAGCTGGGTGTCTGGCCACGCTGCTCCTGAGCAAGCTACCAGAGCCTCGGCATGCTGGTAGACCTTACAGTGCTGTGGCACATCTCCATCTGAGCAGTGCACATCCTGCTTTTTCCCTTTCTTTTTCTGGTAGATGTTTAGTTACGTATATGTAGTAAATTCTAATGCAGCCAAAGACCATAATTTCTGTGGGAATGTCATTTAATCCTAGTAGTTCAATAGATGTTTATGAGTGGCTCGGCCACCCAAGTCAGAAGCTCAAGGAGACTGAAGGCACTTCAGTCATTCCTGTTCAGAAATTCTGATTGTGCATTACTGGCACTGTGTAACTGCCATAATTGAGACATATTCATGTTTTAGATGAGTTTAGGCTTTTTTAAAAACCTGTAGTGAGTGAAATGATTTTCAGTAGAAGACAGAGTCAAGTGTCCTTCTACACATCCTTTTAAACACTGAAAATGAGGCAGAGAAAAGTACAGTGGACCTGGTTTCAGGAGGAGCAGAGTTGGATTCAGAAGGTCGAGGGAAGAAAACAGGCAAAGACCTTGCAGTTTTCCATTAAAATCAGTCTGTAGAGGTTTTCCAGTATTGTTCATTTCAAGGCATCTAGGAAAATTTGGCATCTTGGGAAAAGGCTTATCCTCACAGCTATGAACTGAACATCAGAAACAGTTGAAAAAACATCACTTTTGGATGTTTTCAATAGTAAATTCTGCACCAGTACAACTTCTGAGGCAAGGATTATACAGGGTATTTAAAGGCAGTAAGATACCGTATGTACATTCATACTTAGGTAACTTCTGGTTTTAATCTCTCATTTAGCTCAGGATGCAATTATTCCTCAGGAGTATAACTTGAAAAAACCCTCAGTAATGTAGGAACACAATGTGCATAGCAATTTCTGAAGTGAGGTGTGTGTGGAAGGGTAGATCATGGAGCAAAATGGAGAAGAGTGAATCACAGAGAGGTTAAAGACATAGGAAATAGATATTTAAGAGCTATCTCTCTACTGCACTAAGTTTACTTGAGGTGGAGAGTCAAGCTCACACAATGCTTACCAATGATTATGGGGGTTTTTGGCATAAATGTGTGACAGAGAGAACAGATACTGTTGAGGTGGATCATACTTCTCCATATCCCATCTGGGTAGAGACACTGGATATTTTCTAGGACAGCAAAAGTGGCTTAAGTAGTTCTTGTCCTTGCTGCCAGGTGTCTTGTCTCATATCTCTGTGTTCCCACATCTGCTCTGCAGTTTATTGCTCCTTCACTTGTAAGTGCCACTGTAATTCAGACTATACATTAGAAGGAAAAAAACTAACACGAATTATAGCTTATTATTAAATTTATATTATTTGGCAATCCAATGTACAGCCCAGCTCCACAGGACTGATACAGATACAGATGAGAAAGCATGTATATGAGAAGAAAATGCAGATTAGGGCATAATATAGGGCTGGTTCTTGTTAAACCAGTTTTTCATAAAATAAAATGGATCAAGGAGCTACAGCTATATCTCTAGACCAGTCACCTGTAAAGAGATGGCTTTTCCTTCTTCATTTTGCTCATCACAGATGCTTAGTGGTTTACCATAAGGAAAGAATTGGTTCTCCTCACAAAACTTCAGTAGCAAGTCATTTCACCTGCATTAAATAATTCAGGAAAGCACCCAAAATAAAATGCTGAGAACCATAGTTGCAAAGAGAGAAGGTGAAAGATCAAGCAGGATTAGTCACTGCAAGTCACTAAAGTAGGCATGCCTGACAGGCACAGCTTCTTTTCCTCCAAGTGTTTACTGGGAAAACTATGTGAATCAAATGAAAATGTGACGTTGATGCACCAAATCTACATTAAAGTCTCTAATTTAAACAGAGCAAAAGCATGGCCATGGCTCTTTTTGATTCAAATGTTTAGCACTCAACAGCTAAGTGATAAATGTTTCATCCGCAGAATCTCAAGTTTGACTTCTGACGCCTGAGCTGTGTAACCACTGTAGTGGAGAGCTGCACTACAAGGAAATGATGCTTCATCCGTTCTGGTGAGACGCAGTTGCCAGGCTGTGTGCTGGAAGAACTGAGTATTTTCACAGGAGGTCTTACCCTGAGAAATGTTAGAGGGACCATTTGTCAGAGGCAGACCCTCAAAAGTTTTCATATTGAAATGCTGAAGAGCATTCTATAGTGTCTTCTCATGCCACTTCCTTAGCCTGCAGGGCTGCTGCTTGAAAGATCAATTTCTAAGGTAAGTCCTGCTGACATCTGCTGTTTGTTGTGAAAATCGAATGTATGAAAACACCAAGGAAAAAAATTACTGGTGAGTGATTGACCAGCAGAACCAAGACAAATTATATCAGACAGCAAAATATTTTCAGTTGGTTCAACATATTTTGCTGTTGCCTCTGTCATCAAGCTTCTAGGTCATTACCTATGTGGAAAAGTATGCAAAATGTGTACCAGTTCAACAAAAATATTCTTTTTTTCCTCCAAGCATTTTGTGTTCACGAAAGATGGTAACATGTTAGAGTGGGTACATTTCATCACCGTTAACACTGTTGATGAAAATGCAGATGTTCACAGTTCAGCATCTTTGAAACAGATGACTACTCATTCGCTTACTTCTGCCTTCCATTTTTAAACAGGAGTTCTGCTATTTAGACATCCCACGTCCTTTCAATTGTACCATGAACCAATCCATGTGCCAAGGTTATTTTATGAACTTCTGCTTTTCAGTATTTGCCACACTAAATTTGTTTTAAATAAACAAGTCTTGCAAAAGCAATTCAACTTTCTCTCCAGGACAGTTGTGCATTTGTGTAATTAGACTGATTTACGAACAGATGTAGTGTTTGTATTGCAGACAGAGACAGAAGCCTCATTTTTGAAACAGCATCATGCTCACAGAGTTGCCTGGAAATCATGAGGAGTATAAGGAGGCCCAGCTCTCCACCCAGACAAACACAAGGGGAGCAATTCAGTTGAAGGCTCCTTCCTCGAGAAGTTTCCTTGTTGGGATAGAATTCTCATTTATATAATGGACATTTTCTGCTCACGTGCTGTTCTGGTGATAGAGAATATAGAAATGTCATGATGTTCTTTCAGGGTGGGAAACTTTTGAACTGTCAAGTGGTTACAAGTGAGAAGCAATGCCTACAGTGAGAAGTAATATCTTTTATTAGACCAGATGATGCAGTGGTGAAGAACAGGCTGGCTTTCATGAGCACAAAAAGCCCTTCATCTTATGGAGGGTGGGGGCCCAGTTCCTGGAGCCTGAACAATGGAACCATCCAAGGCCATGGTTCCACATGATGAAAGACTGGGTCCGAGGGCACAAAGTACAGGATCAAAACCACTGCAGTTACTTGACACACAGTCATACAAACTCATAAAGCCAGCTGAAGTGTAATACATATTTTGTGGAGATAATGTTGTCCAAGCATATTTTACAGTGGATCAGGTATCATCTGCCAGACCCCAGGGACCACAGCACTGGTGTAAACACCATCTCCTATGCTTTAATATGATGGAAATGTTATTGTGGGCTGGCACTTCATAGGGATGAAATTTGTACTCTTAGGTGATGCTGTAGCACAGATCTGGTATCAATGAGTGAAAAAAACCAGTCCAAACCGAAAGTGCTTGTTTTAAATTACTTGGTATTAATGAAAGGTTTTCTGTTATAAACAGATGTAATGTACACATCCACATACTGAAATCCTGTGACACTTCTTGGTGAAGTGCTGGTTTAAAAAAAACAATAATAAAATAAAATGCTTAAACTTTTTAGTTCTAACTAGGCATGGAAAAACAGCCTTCTGACCATCACCAAATTTAGTAATGATGGAGAAAATTAGGTTTTGGTGTGAGACAAAAGCAACATATTTAGTGAAGTTCACATCTGATAGTGATACTTTCCTACATATCAAAATACATCAGAACATTCAAGCAGGCCTAAAATGTATTTCTACAAATACTGGGGAGTCGTGTGCATAGAAAAGTATTGTCATGGAGCTAAATTCCTACCACACAGACACTTTTATATGATCTAGGATAATGGATATGTGCCTGTCTGCCATGAATGACAATTAAATGCTGCTGGAAGAAGAGTAGAAAGAAATTCCAAAATTATCAAGGAAATCAGAATTCCAAAGTGTTGTCTCAGGGATGAACTGTATGAATATACGGGCATTGAAGTTTTTCAGCCTTATTTCCACTACAGTCTGTATTTTTGCCAGTGGGAGCAGGGTATAATTTGCTAGTTCCCATCACAGGGAAAAACTGCTCCACCCATGTGGTTTTAATCTTAGGGATTTATTAATAATTGGTCACTAATTTATTAATGTCACATAATCACATGGTGATCAGTGTGCTCCCCGTATGGAATCCATACCTCTATTACAACAGATAAATCAGAATGTTTACAAACACTGACAAATGCTTGAACACCCTTCTATGAGCACTCCCCAAAATTTCAACCTCCTCCCAGGTGCAAAAGCTACAGGCACCCATAGCTCACATACCCCATGCCCCCAGCATGATACCTTGTGTTGTCAGGCCAGGTTTCTCTTCCCTCACTGTGAAGTTTAATGCTTTGTTTAGACTTTTTTGAAGCGAACTTCTTTTTTTTTTTTTTTTTTTTTTTACTTCAGAAGTCTCTCAGTAATTTCCTGGTTACTATTTAATCCAGCTGATGGCCATCTCCTAAGCAAACTTCATTATTGTTATTTTCCTCTTTAGCGTGACCTGCTTTGGGGCAAATGCCTTTGCAGGCATTTTTGCAGGTATATTTGGGGATTCTGTTCACTCACACTTTTCTCACTTGCATGCTGTCATATTGGCAGCTGTTACCCACCCCATGGCACTGAGGTGGGGGCCCTGCACACTGACCCAATCTCCCAGGAGAGGAGCCACACGTTTCACCCAACACCTCCATCCCCATTTCTGAGCCAGTCGTCCTCAGCCAGGCCAGCGCTCATGCACATTTAGGGTGTGATTCAATTCCTCCTAAGAGGAAACAGCCACAGGAGATCAGAAACCTGCCCTGTAGACACCTAAATAAGGGTCCCAACTCCAGGCCTCAAAGAATGTATACTCTATTTAAAACATTTTACTAATTGTGAAACTAGAAGTGAGGCTGGCCTGGCTTGTCATGCACAGATGAAGCTAATCGCAAGCCACATGTGAGGAACATAATTTATGCTGTTTCTCCTTTACCAAGATACATCATGAGAACTTCCCTTCCTGAAATCTCTGATATGGTAACCTAACTTCACTGAGTTTAGTTACAGCTCTGATTTCCTCCCACATTTCTTTGTGTGGACCAAGGACTTCTGTAACAGCTATGAGGGATTTGGGGTCCTCAAAAGTGTCCTGCACAAGAGTGTGCCAAGCGTTTGCAAGCCAGCACTTGTTTGGACACTGTTGTGCCTCCCTTCATTTCTTTGCAACACATACAGTGGCAGACCCTGTTTTCACATTTGGTGGTCGTATTGCCTAAGCTGCTTTACTGGCTTGGTTCATACTGCTCTGCTCATGGCTTCTTGTTCCCATTGCCTCCCCAAACCATCCTTGCAGCAGCTTGCACATTGAGGTTATGAACCAGTTGCTGGAACGGGGACAGCTTGGGATGATTCAGAAAAAAACAGGTTGTTCTCCAGCCAGATCAGTTTACCTTGCAGCTGCATACACACACACACACACTCGATTTGGCTCAGTAAAGGGATAACACAGGCATGAGAATTTGCAAGGGGAATGGGAGCTCCATGGGGCACTATTGCCATTCAAAACAATGCCTGTGTAACCATGTCCTCCGAGGACATAAATTAACTTAAAAGAATGAGAAGATCTTGCTAGGGATATCTCTCAGGTGCTGCGTACCATTTATTGAAGCTCCATCCTTGCCTGCAGGATGAACTGCACAATATTTTTCAGCTGCCCAACACTTGGAAGGGACGCTGGAGATCTGGCCCTGCACGTCTCTTGAGCTTCTTAGTTCCACTGCTCTCAGTAGGAGGTGAGATTTTGCAGTACTTCATGGATGTGACTGTCGTCTCAGATCTCAGAAACTGAAGTAAATCTTGGCAGGGCATTGCCACCAGGTAGCATGCTGCAAACCCGTATCATGTGCTCTGGAAAAGGAAAGACGTAGTGGGGTAGAGCAAACAGCCTTTACAGCAGCCACACTTGCGTTAAGAATTGCAGTGCCTGAGCTCTTATTGCTTAACTGCTTCTTCCAAAACACAGTTTATAACTGCCACCTTAGTATTTAATCTTGTTTAACCCGATTAAATCCATTGGAGAGCTGAGCTGTAACTCAAAATTGTCACATCCCCTGTAAAATTAGATCACTCTTTGCGTCTCACTGATACTTTCTCTTCAATTCAAAGCTAAATGTGACTGGATAAATATTTACCAGCAGTAGGCTTCTACTTTCCTTCCTTAAATACGAATATCATCTGTCCTTAAATATAAATACAATTTTGTTGCTAATTTGAGCAGGTCAGAGTGATTTACCATATGTATTCTTTTCTCTCAGAGGAGTCCTTGGTTGAAACAGAAACATTTCCATGAAATCATGCCACCTTTGCTAACAAATTAGTTGCTTTTTGTTGAAGGAAAAACAATGACAAGGAATGTCAAAATTTTAATTTAGTATTATTGAGAGAGCATATTAGCTACATAGGACCACATCAAATTATTTTATTTTTCTTTACTGCATAAATGAGAATATCAGCTGTTTCTAATATCACTGCATGAGGCTACATTACTTCTCGAAGATATTAAAACCAGCTGGTTTTCAGGTCAGGTTTGTAGCTGAAAAATTTTGCTGAAATGTTACTGAAAAAAGTTTCCTACTGTGTGTGCAGCTTAGATCAACAAAATGAAATCTTAGCACACACCACTTATTTCAGACCCTAAAAATTACAGAACTGTTTAACTACTGACCTGGAACAAACTCAGTTGAAGAACTTAAGAAATACAGTTTCAGGCTAGCCTGCCCTAGTGTGTATTTTCGCTCTGTGTTAAATGGTGTGAGTCTTGTTAGACATCACTGCAGTATCTCCTATCATTCACCATGGCTGCTTTGAGGCACTTTTCTGGGCAGCTTTTCAAAACGAGCAGCAGAAACCTGTGGTAGCAGGACTTCAGCTGGCAAAATCCTCTAGTCCAGATATATCTACAGGGCTTTTAAGATGTAGGGCAACTGGTTATGAGAAAGGCAGTTTCTTCTTTCACAACACAAAAAGAGAATCTAGGTATCTGCTTAGTTATTTGTCAACTAGACACCAATTTGTAAATCCACAGTGGGCGGTGTGTGGCAAAATTTGGAAGAATAAAGTACTGGGTGTGCCCAGGTTGCCAGATGACTTTGAGTTTGAAGTTGTTTTCAAGTACAGACTTGTTACTGAGCTTCACTGTGTGCACAAAGTACAGAGTTTCTCCTGGCTCTGGAGTCTGCTGAAAACAGAATTTAAATGGACCCAAACTCTCATTAATAATATCTATGCAAATGGCCAAAAGCCAAACCAAATCATCTTTTCATTTCACAGCATCACCCAGCAGTCAGACTTGGGATGAGTTTCATCTTATGTGGGCTGGGCAACCTGTGTGAAAAAAAAAAAAAAGGTTAAGGAGCAGCTGATACTTATTCAAAGTATGTGTCTTGCAGTCTGGGTCTCTCCTTCGTTGCACTAGCTTGACACATGTACAGGTTCACTCAGAAAGGCAGACCTGTAGTGGTTGTAATACTACAAAACTATATGGGGAAAAGAGCTTTGTGAAGGAGGTCTTCAGGCTGTGTTATTTTAAGAACATTTAACGTGTAGAGGGTGTGAATTATGTTGGAGTTTTGGCTACTGGTAGCATTTTGTAGAATCACAGAATGACAGAATGGTTGAGGTCAGAAGCTTTAAAGATCGTCTAGTCAACCCCCCTTAACATGAGCAGGGACATTTTTCACCAGATCAGGTTGCTCAGAGCCCTATCCAATCTGGTCTTGCACACAGGGATAGCGCATTCACAATTTTTATGGGCAATATGTTCCAGTGCCTCAACACCCTCACATTAAAGAATTTCTTCTTAATATCTAATCTAAACCTGCCCTCTTTCAGTTTGAAGCCATTCCTTCTTGTCCGGTCACTGCATGTCCTTGTAAAAAGTCCCTCTCTAGCTCTCCTGTAGCCCCCTTTAGGTACTGGAAGTTGCTCTTAGGTCTTCCCTGAGCCTTCTCTTCTCCAGGCTGCACAACCACAATTCTCTCAGCCTGTCTTCATAGGAGAGGTGCTCCAGCCCTTTAACCTTCTCAGTGTCCCCACTCTGGACCCACTCTAACAGGCCATGTCTTTCTTGTTCTGAGGACCCCAGAGCTGGATGCAGCACCCCAGTGGGGTCTGACCAGAGTGGAGCAGAGGGGCAAAATCCCCTCCCTTGCCCTGCTGGCCACGCTGCTTTTGTAGCAGCCCAGGATACAGATGGCTTTCGGGGCTGTGAGCACACACTGCCGAGTCATGTCCAATTTTTCACCTGCTGGCTGCTTCAAGTCCTTTTCCTCAGGGCTGCTTTCAATCCATCCATCCATCCAGCCAGCCATCCATCCATCCAACCCCCAGTCTGTGTTGGTACTAGGGCTTGCCCTGACCGAGATACAGGACCTTGCGCGTGGCCTTGTTTAACTATATGATGTTCATAAGAAGTCACTCCTTGCCCTAACCTTTGTCTTCCATCTAGTTTACCGAAGTTTTCACATGATTCTTGAAAATCACTTCACAATGAATGTAAATTACTGCACTAGATAATAAGAGCTATTTACCAGGGAGGGAGAGGACAGGGCACCACCTCACGCTGCAGGGTGTGGTTATATTTGAAACTTAACAATGTATGATAATAATAAAACTATCTGTTAGCAGCTACTAAGAACTCCACATTTTGGAAGAGGCAAGGTTGAAGGGAGGGGCAACTTTTCTGGACTATTGGGAGGACTGGCATTAAGCTGTATGAAAACAGACAAACTGTTGCATTTGCAGTCTATTATCAGTTCTCAGGAATCTACTGCAACCAACTTACTGAATACATTAACTGTAAGTGGGTTTGTGTCAGTACCCGAAGCCATTGAACAATTTCCCAGCTAATTAACAGCTGTGTAGGACTGCTTGAAAGAGTCGTTTTCATTTCACTGCCCATCTGAACAGCTGAAAAACACGGGAGCAACGGTCGTACCCTTTTTATCAAATTCATAACTGTTAATAATTCAGTTTTGCTCTCGTATTTTCTTTTTCTTTTCTTTTTTTTTTTTCCCTCTCCCTTGTGGGATTTGAAGAAGACGCTAACTTTCAGTTTCAGAGAAGCAAAGAGCTAGGCTCTCAGAAAGGGGCTCTGTTCTCAGGTAAGGTTCTGACTGAGAAGGCTGCAGGTTTGGTGGGTGCAGTTGCTTCCTCCATGTGAGAGGTCTCACACTCTTGTGCTTAATGTCTTCAGGGTTTGGGTTGCTGTGACCTGCATGTGCTCGGTCTCCCTTTGAATAAAGATATAATGTGAAACAAGAATTCACTGGAAACCCTAAAACCCAACAAGCTGAGTGTTTGGCTTTGTTGTCAAGGCATTGGAGAGGATATTGGGAGGCAGCCCTTGCTTTGAACATACACAGTGTAAACTACTCTTGCCAAGAAATTCTCTGTCAGTGATGCGCTGACCTCTGCTGATGTATTAATGACTGAACAGGGAAGAGACAGCAGACATCCTCGATTACCTGAGGGGGTATTAATCTGGCAATGAAAGTTCAGATATTAGCAATGAATATGGTGAAATCCAGTGGTAGAACCTGTTTGGGTATATCCTTCTGTTCTGTCTTTATAATGCTGACCTGTTAGGACAGATGCCTCTCCGCATTACATCTTTCCCTCTCTGTCTTGTTCCAGTTCTGGGTTTTGGGCTTTTTTTTTCCTGATTATGTCTGCAGTGCTTTTGAACTGTTCTGATATGCAGACATCCTACACTTTTTTCAAAGGAATAGTAAATTTCTGTGGTGGATGGAAGCCTGTTGTCCATATCCTTGCTTTTCTTAGTTAGCTTTCAAGGCTAAAATAGTCCACAGACTCATCAAAGAAAATTAGTGAACTACTTTGAATGCTGAGATCTTAATATTCATAAATGAAACTAAAGATTTAACTTAGTTGTAAAGAGAGAAGTTACTGAGTTGTGTTGTGACCACTGAAGTCCTTAAAGCTGGATGAAGCCCTGGAAGATGAGTAGTAGTGAATTTTCAGTATGGAGGGGTTATTTCACATGGGAAACATAGATATCCTTTTTTGCAATCTCACAGGCATCAAGCCAAGGTAGGATTCTGCTCTCAATGAAATCAGTGGAATTTTTTGTTTCTTTAATTGAATACCACAAGTAAATGCAGAGTTTGTTCTTGTTCTCCAGACACACAGTGTTTGTTACATCCTCTTTTGGCTATTTTTTTTTCCTGTTCACTTTCTATTCTCTATTTAAATTACTTAAAATTGTTTTCTTTCTTTCCTTTCCTTGATATTTTAATTCCTGATTATAAAAGCTAATGGCATATGGGAGTATACAGAAGAGTCACGTCACTCTGCCTTCATGGCATTTAAGCCCTGGGTAAGGAATCTGGCTGTGCTGAATGAAATGAAGTTCTGTGGGGTGCTGCTGAGGCTGGCGTTGTGAGGTGGTTTGGTGACCCCACTCTCAGCCATGGCTTCCTGTTATTTTGGTACTTCTGCAGTGGTGAGCCAGCCACAGCAGACCAGTATTTCAGGGAATGAAGCTGACATATGTTGAGATAAAAGAGACCAACTTCGTGGCTGCCTTGCCTGTGAAAATTTCACCTCTCATACTCCTACCTCATACCCTGCAGAAAACCCCTGCCTTTATGGCTCTGTGACAGGCACCTCAGGCCACCTTGAGACCTGCTAATGTTTCCCTGTCAGCTGATGGCTAAAGACAGAAAGGCTCACAGGCTCCGTGGGAACAAAATCCATCCTGCAATACCTAATGGCTCACGTTGTTAGCTAAGATCCTGAGTGAAGCAAATCACCAGGAATAATTAATAACAGAGGCACTGGCAGCAACGTGGGCTTCTTCCTATGGAGGTAAATGAGTGCAGAGTCCCCCTACCCATTCTCAGCATTGCTTAGCAGCAGTGAGGTACATGTTAATAGCTGAGAAAGAATGCGCTAGATTTAAGGAGTTGGTAATTAAGGCATTTTAGGCATTTATAGCAATGAAAGGAGGAATTAATCTTTGAATATGAAACTGAACTAGGTATCTGTTTAAAATAGGATTTCCAATTACTGCTTTCCCAGAGAAAAGGTAATGAACTCCCCAAAAGACTTTCTGTTCTGTTTTTGACAAGACCCAATTTGTACAGGTCAATTGACTTAGGTGATCTAATAGATCTGTGCAATAAAATGCACTGGGGTCCTGCGAACAGAAAGTATGCCAGTGTTATTGATTTTATTTATGAGAAGTACTAACTTAATCAGAAAACTCATAAAGGGAGCATTGAGCAAGGATTTACCTGTACTTGCAAATAAGGTGGTTGTAGCTGCAGAATGTTTGATGTGACTATGGGAATTAAGATCTTGATGGTCCTCGTGTCATTTTTATGTAGCCACCTGTGGCTGGTGAGCACAAGGATGACTTTATCTTGGGTGGGATGCTGGAGTCTGCAGTTCTGCCTTAGGTTTAGGCCACACTTGGTTAGAAAAGAATCGGAGGCTGTGCAATGACCTGTGCCATTGAAAAAACCCAGCTCATACTGCTCTCAGGTACTTATGGCATCACTGTGTGTGGTAGAAATGGTAGATTTAGGGCAGTGATTGTCCCTGTACTCAGGACTGGTGAGGCCACACTTCAGACCCTGTGTCCAGTTCTTGGTCCCTCACTGCAAGGACATGGAGCTTGTCCAGAGAAGGGCAGTGGAGCTGGGAAAGGGTCTGGAGCACAAGTCCTATGAGGAGGGCTGCTGAGGGAGATGGGGGTGTTTAGCCTGGAGAAAAGGAGGCTCAGGGGGGACCTTGTCATTCTCTGCAATTGCCTAAAAGGAGGGTGGGACCAAGTGGGGTTGGTTTCTCAAGCAAAAAGTGATAGGACAAGATGGACTCAAGTCGCAGTAGGGAGGCTTAGATTGGTATTCTGAAAAATTTCTGTATGGAAGGGGTAGTCATGCATTAGAACAGGCTGCCCGGGGAAATGGTTAAGTCCCCATCCCTGGAGGTGTTTAAAAGATGTGTAGATGTGGCACTGAGGGACATGGTTTAGTGGTGGCCGTGGCAGTGTCGCGTTAATGGTTGGACTCAATGATCTTGGAGGTCTTTTCCAACATAANCCCACAGCGCGGGGCCTCCTCCCGCGCCGCGGCCCGGTGCCAGCGTTACTGCCCGGCATTCCCGCCCGGCGTTCCTGCCCGGCATTCCCGCCCGGCATTCCTGCCCGGCATTCCCGCCCGGCGTTCCTGACCGGCATTCCTGCCCGGCATTCCTGCATTCCCGGCCCTCGCACCCGCGCGAGGGAAGCCTGCGGAACGCCCCGGGGCTGGCGGTGCTCCCTCACGTCCCGCACGCCACTCCTCAAGAGTGCGGAGCTGGAGAAAAAAAGGGAGACTCATAATGCCCGTGCTTCTTAAAGGCTAACTAATAGTCTTTGTCCACTTGAGAAAAGAAGAGGAAGTACAATTAGAGATTCAGTACTAATATAGTCCGACAGGGGACGGGTAAATGTACAAAAGCCCATAAATAAGTAGAGGAATAATGACCCATTGTGCTGATACTACTGGCAGGTAGGAAAGAAATGAGCTCACCTGTTTCTCTTACCTGACCTCACCTGGCACAGCTTGTTGGCATCATTGTCTGTTCTCAGCTAAATCTGCCATTCACGTATAAAACTGGGATGTTTGTAGGAAATGTTACTCCCTCCAAAGTTAGGCTGTTTATCTAGCCAAAATGTGTGGGAAATTCTGTTTTGGTCACACAGATCTTAAACTACCTCGTGATGTCAGCTTCATCAATATTGAGTTTCAGGGGCAAAAAGTTCAAGCAGAATTCAAATGGACTGAAGAGGAACATCCATAGGTAAATAACAGATAAATACTTTTCTGAGTTGACAATGGTGTAATTAGGAAAAAAAACCCCACCCAACTTGCAAACTAGGAATAGCATTTCCTGGTTTTATGGAGAGTTATAAGGACAAACTCAACAAGCAGCATTCAGATCTTCCAAATCTGATGCCTTCATTAAGCTCAAGGCTTAAAATTAATGCACTTGGCCCCAGCAGAGAGAACCAGAATTCCTTATCTGGATTTCTAGTATCCCTTTTACTGTTAATAGAGGTACCTCTGAAGCAATACATCATCTACAATGCTCATATGCGGAGAGGACTTAAAGGAAAGACAGCATAACTGGTAGGAAACGCTCATCTTCTTTCTGCAATGTAATAAGCTAAGTCTTGGTGTTTCCCTTTAAAAAACAAAAAGTGGAATAAATAGAGAAATGCAGGTGATGGCTGAGGATGTTGTCTGAGTTGTCAAAGTGTAAACATACATTTTAACAACTCCCTTTCCTCTTTAAATGCAGTGCCCAGAGTTGTCTGCTAATGTTCATGTTTATGCTGTTGTCCAGCTCAACAGAATAAGTCAACCACGCTCAGGTCCCCCTGCTGAAAAAAGGCAGAGAAAATTTGAGTTCAGGTCAGTAGCAACTTAAATACTGCTTAGACACAACATCTGAGCCACTTGCTTGGGTTGGATGGGACTGTGGCTAATATAGCCCACCCTCCTTAAGGTAGCCACAAGTTCCAGTAGAAATATTGTTCAATCATCTGCCTCGGGGCAGTGTCATGTAACTTCCTCAGGGTAAGCCATGCCTTGAGTCAAAGTAGTTAAAATCAGTATAGAAACAATGTGGTGAAGGTTGTGCTGTAGATCCAGCATGTAAATTTCCCTTGGCTCAGACAGGCAGTGCCCAGGCCGTGGCTACAGTGACATTTCCAGGCCAATTTTCAGGCCAGAAAACGGCCATTCATTGAAAGATGTCTGTTGTCTTCTTCATATGAACAGGTTAGCTGAGCTGAATAAAGTATTTAATAAGATCAGTTACATTGTGACTGGTATAAAAGGTGCTTTATTTTATGTATTCTGTGGGAAATAAAGTCATTAATCATTTTCAGATTCACGGAAAGTAGACAGAGATAAAGACCAGTAAGTTTATCTCTGTGCCTGTCTCATCTATGAAAAATTTTTCCCTATATTGTAGTTTGATTATTCAATCCAGCCTTTCTAGAATATAAGAAATGCAGGCTATTTCTCATGCAAGATTATGCAGAATATAGCACTTCTTTCTGTGTTTATTTAATGTAAAGTTTTCATTCTTTAGTTTCACTTCATTGCTTTAAGTTTACACCTGTTTTCATCACTGAGAAATCCAAAACCTGTAGGGTCTCCTTCAAACATGCTAGGAGTCTTTTTCAAAATACAGGCTTGATTTATATGCCTAATTCTACTTATTGAACTTAATTCTAGATAATTGGGAGTGTGGATGAGGTAACTTTGTCTTTGCAGTCTTTGCAGGAAAGGTATTGCTTTGCTTTCCATAAGGTAAGGTTAGCTTAAATATTTAAAGATGAGACAGTCCATGGTGCATTATATCCTAAGTGCAATGGTGTGTCCATGGCATAAATTTCTACTGCTGCCTGACCAAGTAGTGTACAGCTCAGTATTAATGACCAAGGAGCTCTGTATGCAATGGAATATCCAGGTTGTGCTGTAGGAACCTGATGGGAGAACAAGGCCATACTACAATGAAAGAGTTCCTCAGCCACAATTTTGCTTCCCAGCACTGTGTCTCTCTGTCCTGTCCATTGAAAAATGCACCAGCTTCTGTGGCTGGACGACAGAGTAGATTATTGACATAATTTAAGCTAAAGAATAATAGAAAAAAAAGAGGTTTATTTTTAAACTGGGATAATCGAAGTGATCCTGTTTGCAGCAGTCCCCAAAGCAGCTGCCTTGGCATAACTGAGGGGACCGTGAGCTGCAGCATGTGGGTGGGAAGGAAGGGGCTGAAATGGAGAGAGGAGCAGATTTCTAAGCAATTTCCCACTGGCAGAGATGGCTTTCCAAATCAAGAGCCTCAGCTTCTAAGGTGCCAACTGTTTGCTCTGCAGTGACACCTCTAAACTCTTCCCCAGAACCTTGATTATTGTGAATTTGAGGAGACTTGCTGAATGGTGTGGCACTACCAGAACAAACCATGGCTTTCCTTTCTGGAAGAGGAGTATTTTGAAGCAGGGGTGAGAGAAAGGTGACCTGAGCTGCTGCATTCCTTTTATTCTCAGCTGTTGCAATGCCCTTGAGGGGGCTGCCGGGGGTGGGGGGCAGGGATGCGGCAGCTCCCTGCAGCTGAATAGAAGTCATCAGAGAGCTGAGATTGTAGCTTGTGCACTGGTGACACTGGAGGCAGTCCAAGGGAGGAGAAAAAGGCCAAAGCCCTGTCTGTTCCTTGCCTCCTGTTCCCTGCTTGACACAATTGATTTTAAAAACTGGAGAGGCTCGGGAAGCCTTTTGTTCACATTCCTTAACTTCAGGAAAAGCAGCTCTGCTGTAATTGCACCACGTTATCCTTTAGCCTGGCCTTTTCAGAGCTCAAGATGCTCTCACAGCATTGAAGGGAAATGCCTGGACAGGGAATTACAAATAAAGAGGATCAAGCTATGTGCTCCAAATCCTGAATGCTGACACTAAACACATTTTTCTTTAAATGGATCTCATCTGACTACTGTCTGCAGGCAGAGCTCTGAGGCTGAAATTAAGATATTAGGCAAAGTCTAGGATGCAACAATAAACTTTTCATTCCTATTAGTGGGAATCATGTGGTTAAGCTACCCTCCAAAGTCACCCGTGGTAATTAAGAAACATACTTAGCCCATAATGGAGAGTTAATGGATTAAAGTGATGCCTTATTGCGCAGTGGTTTGACTTTACACGGCCGCTTTCATCCTAAAACTCTTGAAAATCCCAGGGCTCAGGCTTGTTGTTACTGCAATCAGTGCTGAAATTATGACTGAACTGTCCATCAGCCTTGCAGAGATCTCACAATGCCCAGCAGTACCAAAGGGACCTCCCTTAGGAGTCGTCACTCCCCCAGCCCCATCAAAGCTCATGCCTGAATAAAGAGGGGTACTTTCCATGCCAGTTCTTGTTCCACAGGCAGCTTACCTGTTTTGCATTCATCAGCATCAAACAGCCCTTGAAGAAGAGATTAAACCAGTTTTCTTCCCTTCTGTGTGAATCCCTTAATCCTTGGACTACAGCTACATTTGCTTACTGTCCACTTCAATCTTTAGTCCATGCTGCAAAGTAGGACAGCTTCATAGGGAAAAGCAGGGTCTTCCCACCAGGTGGGTGAAGAGACGTGGGCCTGAACCTTCTGGCTCTGCTCCTGAAGATCAGAGTGGCTGAGGGCCATTGCTGTCTGGGCTGTAGGGGCTTTGGCATCCCCATCCTCTGTCTTCTCTGAGTGAATCCCTGAAGCACATACTGGCACAGCAGTCCGTTCCATCTGATAAAGAATGAAGCTGATTCTGCTTGAAGCTATAGCTTGAAAAAGATCTGCATAAAAATTGGGCCTTTTTGTGAATTAAAAAAGGAAGACAAAGCACAAAGCAACTGAATTTTTTTTAGACTAATAAATCTAGATGTTCCAATCTTACCTGCATCTGAGCAAGTCTGTAAGAGGAAGACCTAATGTGCCAGTGTATTAAAACAGGCAAGCACTTGTTCTGTATTTATTATTCAGTCTATCTGTAATATTCGTCTGTATATTCATTTTATAAAGCTCTGGGTTAATAACAAGTTTGAAATTCTGCAGTACTCACTGAAGCCCTGAGCCCATTCTAAAAATGAGAGTAAATGAAACTTGATGGCTCATTTATCCTCATCATTATCTGCCCATTTTGATTTAGACTTACTGTGGAGAAAATGGAACTGAACATTAGACGGTTACACAGGGTGCTCCATGATCTTGCTTTGATAGATCAGCAAGCCCCTGCACACTGATATGACCACAATAATAGCCAGAACTTATTAATAATGGAGTTTGGTAAAGCTGAAATGGAACAGCCAGGTCTCATTCTGATTTTATTAGTCTTCCAATAAAGTTTTTAATCAGTTAATTTATGCATTATCAGTTGAATCCTTTGAAGTCACTAATCACAAGTGGACATACAGTATGTTCTCATCTACCAGTTTAATGAAGTGGCATTCCTAAATCCTAGTTTTAAAGTGTCAGTTACTTTCCTTGTAGGAGAAATAGGATTCTCAGAAGGGATTTGCAAACAGCTCTGCAGATCTTTGTAATATTTCTTTCACCTTGTCTTTCATAATGAATTCAAGAAATATCACATGTCCAGGGAACAGGGTAATTCTGAACTTTAAGAGATTGCTTCTGCTGCCTTTCATGAAAAATTATACTCTGATGCATGGATAGTACCACTGCATTCAATGGAGCCAATAATTGTGAGCAACAAGATGCTCCAGGAGAGTGTGGCAGACTTTACCCAGGGATTGTTGCTGCTTCAGGACAGAGTCATGTCTAACTAGACACCACATCCAGTCTCCATCTCAACTGGCTACTCCAGGCCCTGCCGTAATACATATTAATAGCAGTTCTGTTGAAAGGCCGTATTGTAATACTTGATTTGCTTTGGCCCAGCCACATGAAAGGCCATCCAAGTAAGAACAAAGAGAACACAGCATGGCCAGGGACAGAGTCAGCTAGTTAGGAGCAATCTGGGTCCAAGAGCCGAAGGCCCCAGTGAACCAGTCTGGCATCTGATCTGCGTGGCTCATTTGAAACAGACTGGTAAAAACTACAGAGAGAAGACCAGAGAAATTTTAAAGAACTGAAAGCCAAAAAAATCTGAAATAAGGAAAATAGAAGACTTATTTCTTTTTAGCATCTCAAAAAGAAAATTAAGACACCTGAGCATTGTACTGCTTAAGTACCTTGATTGAGAGAAAATGCAGAAGTCTTTAGGACGGCAAGGCTCAGCAGAATCAAATGGCTGTAATTTGAATCATTTAAATCAACAAGTAAAGTTTAAAAATGAGGCAGGCATTTTTACATGAGGGTCTCTCACTGAAGCAACAAGACATGAAGGAAAGAGGTGGATGCCTCTTCAATGGCATCTTCAAGTGAAATCTAAAGTGTGAATTGTTTGTATCTTATGAGACCAAAAAGTTTTTCCATGATGTTAAATTTTATTTGTGTACTAAATGACACCTTGATGTATCAGACTGGGTTATATTCAACAGCCTGACTTTTCTAACTTGCTTGATTTAAGTTTGAAGTTCCTGCTGATTTTCCAGAGCACAGCTGTAGAACATCAGCTCCAGGTGAGTGCTTTCTTTCATGCAGAATTTGAATTGGGAACAACATGTAGTATTTTGATAACCTTTCTGAGATACAAAAACCCCCATGCTTTTCTTCAGAGAGACAGTATGGAAGGAGGATATTAAGAGGCAGAAAGGTGATGAATTTTATTGGAAGAGGTATTGAGCAATGTCTACAAGAGGAATGTTGGTTTTCAAGGCTGCATAAGTTGTACTGCTGGGAGATGATTGAAATTGCAGTAACCCATCAGCTTGTTGTGGTCTCACAGATGGGCCATTTCCCATAGGATCCAAATGATTAGCCCTACTCCATAGCTTATCTGCAGGGATAGTAAAGGATTCCCACCAGCCCCTGACCTCTACAGTCATACAGGAGCCAAGCTCCAAAAATCACAGAGCAAGAAGGCCATAACTAAATGTCCAGCTAAATATATACCAGGAACCATTTGGACTAAGCAACTGAACTGAAGTGTGATGCTGTGAATAAAAAGCCTGATATATATATGCAGTACATACACTTAAAGCAACATTATGTAGGAACAGGGAGGTTGCTTTCTGTGAACTGATCCTGTTATGATCATTACTGTGCATTAAGGTCCAAGAAAGTTTGGAGCAGGGCAACTCCAGATGCACAATCACAGATTTGGGGATATGAAACAAGAACCAGTCCAGGCAACATCATGTCATTCAGAAGAAATGGTCACAGTGGTCTTAAATGTCATTGCTGCTGAGTGTTGGTAACTTGTGTTTTCTGTGGGTGTTACCATAATGCCTCCTGCACATCTGTGGGGTTTCTTTGGGTACAGGTGGTGCTGCAGCACGACTCTACTCTTTGTAGGCGTCTTCCAAAACCAGGGTCCCGCCCTCACCTCTGTGGTGGAGCTGTCTAAGACTGCACGGCTAAGGAAAGACCAAAGCATGTTGTCATGCACACAGTGCTGCAAACCATAACAACAGGCTGCAAATTATGAGGGCTATTAAAAATAAAAGTAAAAAGGAAATTGTAAATCATACCAGTTCTACTTAAATCAATCCAAATAATTTTAGCAAGTGGAGAAACATGATGAGGATGATGTAAGAAGTGTAATATATCTGCCCTGCCTGGCTGAGGGGAAGCAACACACATAAAATATATGTAATAGGTGGCTTCACAAAAATAAGTCTTAGACACAAATCATGGTTATTGAGTTCCTTAGTGCAGAGCAGCCTTTCTGGCAGACACATTGATAGAATTTATCTGTAATCATGAGGTTTCCCCCAGGCAACCCCTAAGTGCTCTGTACATTTTGTCACTGTATTTTACAATAGTACCAGCTTCTGGAGCTCCAGTTACTACAGTGCACAAAATTTAGTATTTCTGTATTTAGAGTAATGTAATAGCTGTCTATTCAAATAGCTTTCATTGAAACTTCTCCAGCCCTTTCACTGGACTGAAATATTGAACTGAGTATCACGGCTGATGGTAACATTATTTCAGCAAGAGGTGTTTATAATTTACAAAAGCTGTTTTTCTTTCAACTTGTGTGTGTTTTGTGCCAGGGCTATACATATCACTGATTTTACCAGCATTAATGCACAGTCCCAAATAAGCAAGACAGTAGATGTTCTAGTTCACATCAATATCCATAACCGCAGAAAAGGCTGTGAAAGGTGTCAGCAGCATCTGGATTGATTTAAGACTCTCACAGAAATGGAATTTTCTGTGCATTTTAATTCTCATTTTTGCTCAGGTATTTTGCTGGTAGCTTATAATACTAAAGCAGGCATGACAGCATTAGAAGGATTTACATCTCCTTTGATTTTCATAACATGCTGGTAATGCATAGATCATGTCATATGAGCAAAACTGAGAAAAAGTTACAAGGAGGACCACATCCTGATATAACAGAATTACAACAAGAAATATTATTATAAATGAAACGAGATTAGATGAGGGGGCAGTGGGTGTAGTATCAGTGAAATATGGCCTTTTATTAGATTTGGACTCTGAGCATTTAACCTGCCCAAGCCAAAGGGCATTTATAAACATATGGACAGGCTTTAGCCATGAGGTGGAGGAATGCTTTTCTTGTACAGCACCACCATAAACATCAGGCTGACAGATCTATTTAACGTTGTGCCCAAAGGGGAAATGAGTTTCTTCTGCTTTGACTCACTTCAGATGGGCTGATTTCAGCCCTCCATTTATGTAGTCATTACTCTGCTGAAGGAAACACGACTGTGTAAATGTACCTTGAGGACAGACCACAGATCATCATAAAAATGACCCAGTGAGATCACCTGGTCTGCAGAGCCATTCAGGGCAGCCTAAAGCACACACAGAGTCCTCTTTCTCCTAGCCTTCAAGACAGGACTGCTGCTCAAAGGAGAGAGTCCCTGCAATAAGAAATTGCTTTCCATTCTTATTGCCACTTTCTTTCCTTTCCTGTATAACAGGTTTGTGGCTTCTTTCCTATGTTCTGATTATGTATAATCCAACATTTTCTTGCTACTGCTGCTTTGTCTCTGAACACAACAGATCTAGGCCAAAGATAGGGCTGGCCTTGCCCCTTCATGGGGCTCATCCTATGGTCCTGGGAAGGCAGCACACTGCTTGGACTGCAAGCTCTTGCATACAAGTCCATGCAGCTGATGAACCAAAAATGTCCCTTTTTGTGCAGGAATCCATGTGGCAGATAGCCAAGTCACATTGCAGCTCTGAGAACACTTTCCTCTAATTTGTCTGTCCCAGGCAGGTGCCTCACATGATGGACCAGTCTTCCTGCCCCTTTCAGTTGTATGATTTGTGATTTCAGAAGGTCTCACATCTCCACCCTCGGGGTTTGCCAAGCACCCTCTCTACAGAGCACACATCTGGCTGAAGGTGCACATCTGAGTGGAGCCCACACTGGGCTTGTAGCCATCAGGGGACATCCTGGCACCTCTGAGGGAGGCTGAGTAGCTGTGGACATCCCAGATGAGTATCCATATAGGAAGAGACCAAAACAAATTCCATTCATATGCTTCTCCTGTGAACACAATGTGCAGGGTAGGGCTTTAAGCCATGGTGTCAAGATACTTTTTTATAACACAGCCTGGAGATGTCAAGACTGGGGTCTCAGCAGGGCTCCTGAAAATTATTACCCAGCAGTGGATAATCCAGCAGTGGGATTATACAGCAGTGGGAGACTGAGTGTGCTGCACCAGGGTCTCTGTGATACTAAAGTGGTCACTTGAAGAACAATCCCAGCATGGTAAAGCGAGTGTTTCCTTCTGACTTTAGGTCAAGGCTTGGGTAAGGATTTTATAGGGGAACTGAGATGGGAAAACCCTCCAAAAAACCAAAGTGGGTATGCCCACAGTTCTACAGTTTGCAGAAGGAAAAACACGGCCTGGATAGGTAACCTCCTGGGAAAAAGGAACAGAAAAACCAAGCAGACTTCTTCCTCCAGGAGGACTTCTGAATTAATTATCTAAAGTTACCTCTGCTGGAGGCTACTTCATTTCCCCCAAACTCTCATTTTGTATGTCTGTCCATTTTTACTCAAATTTATGTTCATGTTAAAGCATTATTTGTAAAACCAAAGGGTCCTGTTTCTTTCCAGTCTTCATACAGAAACAATTTTAAGCAGTGTACAAATGTGAAAATACCGGGTTTAAATGCATTTCAAGGAATGTTAGAATCCATCATAGAATCATTAAGGAAAAAAACCTCTAAGGTCATTGAGTCCAACTGAAGCTTTAACTTACTTGAAAGAATGTCTAAGATTACATTCCATATGTTTCCTTTTATTATCTAAAGATAATTTATCCTATGCAGTTATTAGGGGATAAATACTGAGCTGAATTAAGCACAGTACATGGTACTGCTCCGATATAAATAGAATATAGAGTGGATAAAGTGCTTTTTACTAGAAGGAAGACTACGAGCAAGAAGAGCTGATCACAAGAGGAATTATTAATGGATTAAATTCTTGAATTATTTATTTTGAAACAGAGAGGTGTCTGCTGCTGCTGCTGCTACAGCAGTATTAGGCATAGTTAAACATTCCGATCAGTCTATCCTGACTGTAAGTTAAATAATATTCGTCCCAAGATTGGCCAGGAGATGATACGATACATTTTGGTAGGATGAAAGTTTTCTATGTTGTTCTCAAGCAGTAGCTTCTTTTCCAACTGAGAAAATGTTGGAGGTGTGTTTGAACACCGCTTATTTTTTCATCTATGGCTTCAACTCAAAATGTCAAATGGTAGTTAATTATTGCACAGATATGAAAGGGGAGTAACCCATCATGGTTTTTTATTGTTTTCAAGATGGTGCTTAAACTACACAAAGAATATCAGAAAATGTAAAAAATTAACTAAGTTCAAGTGATTTGGACTTTCACAGTGTCGTCAATAGCTTCTGACAATGCGAGATGATAACTTTGGAAGATGCCTCTCTAGCAGAAAAAAGAAAGTATTTTCTTCCTGCCGGTCAAACCTCTCATATACAGCAAAGTAATTTGATTTTAAAAACAGTTTAGCAACACTTACAGTATTTTCTTAATTCCAAGAGTTTTATAGTTGCAGGAGAGATCTCACTTTTGCTAACTTTAGACATGTGAAAATATCTAGGTATATCTTCAGATGATGGTTATCTCATAGAGTTAAAAGGACTTAAAAGTATCTTTTCTAGCTCTTAAAAAAACCCCAACAAAACAACCAACCAAAATTCCTTCTTTATCTCTTTGAATGTTAGGTAACAGTTATCCACTTGCACTTTAAAATTCTTAAATGATCACTTAGATGCAGTTTACAAAGGGATATTATCAAAAGTTTAACATTTCTTTCACAGTGTGTCACAAGACTTTTTTATATGATAACATTAAAATTGAATGACCTAATGATGCAAGTGCTGAAATTAACTATATCATGCATTCATGAGAGGTAAGTCACAAGACAGAATTGGTTGTTCCTCAGTAATAAGCACAGTTTTTATCTAAAACACTTCTTAGTGAAGAAGAAAAAAACATGGTTTTTGTCATATACCCAAATACTTGACTTCACATTTTAGTTTTAGTCTCAATCTGACTAAGATGATTTCTCTGAAAAAAACAGTGACTTTCAGGGAATGTTAAGTTCTCCTGAGTGACTTCAATCTGATCGAAAGCTGGATATGACATATCATAAGACTTCTTATATACTGACAGTCTCAACACAGCAGCTTTAACATATTTAAGGAGTCTTTTATTAAGAAATAGGCTAAATCCTCCTCCTTTCATGATCTTAAACCCCTTAAAAGTCATGATGCCATTCCTACTTCAGAGGCAGAGAAAATGCTGAATATTTTTCACAAGTGAACCTGTTAAAAACTGAATTACATAAGGCTTCAAACTAAAGTTATTTCAGTCTTTCTGGGGAGAATTGCATTATCTGATTTCAAGACATGCAGGATACATGAAAATGTCTCAAAACACGTCATTGTCAATAAGAACAAAGTAAATGGTGCCCTGGAGCTCGGTAAATTTGTTGGCTACTGGAGGTATTTGAAATGAATGCTTGAAAGACACATCCACAATTAAAAGGAAAATCTCATCCCCGTAAAGTATCCCGTATCAGTCATGGCTCACTCACAGGAGGTGACCACCTGTGCCATGAAAGCCCTGCACTCACCCACCCTCCCAGTGAGCCCTGCCACAAATGGATACCCAGGTGTCTTGCCCCACCTTGGCTCCCCTCCCCTCTCCTGACCCCGAAATCTCCCAATTCCTCCTCTCTGCTTCCTTTCATGGCAGTTTCTCATCCAAAGCATTAAAGGAGGTTGCAGCAGGAGTTGGTTGAACATCTCTGGAAGGATGCGCGTGACCCAAAGCCACCGGATGCTGATGTGGGACCTTGAAGTGGCTGGCAGGAGTGACAGCTCACCTCCTGTGCCATGCTGCTCCCTGAGTTGCAGTAATTAAACTCCCTTATCACTGCCAAAGCAGACCCTAAAATAAAAAGAGAAGTGAGGCTCTTTTAATGTGCCTAAGCAGTCTAGAGTGGCACTTGTTATGCAGCCAGGTGCTGCATGCAGTCAGCTTCTGCCCTGGGTGAGCAGGTTTTTCTCACAGGGAAGAAAAAAAAAGTCAGTCAAATGCTATTTCTAAACAAAGCTTGGCAGGGGATTCAGGATAAGGTACAGTGCTGAACTTAATCTTTTTTCCAGAAGAACAGATTTGAAGTTAATGACCCCTGAAGCACATGTATTGGCTTTGTGGTAACAACCAAAACATCCTTCTTTTTTTTCTTTATCTGGGGACAAGAAGGAAGGTTTGCAGCACCAATTACTTCTGTTTTGCTACTTGAAAAACAAGTATTTCATAGGAGAATATTTGCAAGATGTTCCTGACTTAGGAAATATACTTGGGACTGAAGGGGCAGGAAGTAGCTACTACAGATATTTTAGTAGAGTCTGTGGGTCGTTGGCATTGCTGCAAGCACAGGTCTCTCTACAGGCAAGGGCTGTGCTGTTTTCAGTATGACTTTGTCTTGATGTTGACATGTGACCTGCCTGATGAAGCCAAAACATGATAAGACTTGCAAAGTGATTTAGCAATGGAGGAAGAGGGAAAACAATGATTGTTTTTGAGACTGTCAGGAAAAGAAATCCCATTCCACTCAACCTTTTTTTTTTTCTTTTTAAAAATTGTTTTCCAAAATAACACAATCTTAAAAAAAAAAAAAAAAAAAGAGAGAGAGAGCTTGTTCTCAGTGTGAATTTTTCCTGTAGGTAATTATCTGGACATACATAAAACTGGGTCAGTGGTTCCCACCCTTTCCAAGCCATATTTGCCATTGCTGGATTTCTGCCAAACTTATCAACTTCCTTCATTGCCTTGAAGTGGAAGAACTGTGGCAGATCAGACCTCTATAGCCCTGTCACTCCCAGCAGCAGTCACGCTGCAAACACAACTGTCTTGGCAACTACTCAGATACTTTTTACTGATCTACAGTTGCTGAGACATAGCTGTGAGTTGGGCCTCCAGCCTTTGCATCTGTCAGGGTGATTTAAAAATATACATAGTCAGAACCATGAACGCTGAATTATGGGTACTTACAGAACCCAGTGAGTGGTTAGAACAAAACTTTTATGTCTCTGTGTGCTGACAGATCTCGTTGCTCCATGATCTTGGAGTGCACTGATGAAATATTTTGAAGCTTCTGCAGTAGTACACTCCACTACAGTTCAGCGACATCTTGCTAATATATGTCTGAACACAAAGTATAGATTTTCCACCCAACACTGTCATACTTGCTGCCAGCTGAGCTCTTTGGGCTCATGATCACAAGAGATATAGGCAACATCCACAAGAAAAAGCATTTGACAAAGATTAAGTCACCTCAGCAACAGCGTTATGGCACAAACAAGTCATAAGTATGTGTGTCTAAATGTATGTATGTCTATCTAATGAGACATATCTGTAACTGCTAAAAGCCTTCGAGAATAACAGCAGGTATTTCACAGCCTATACAGCTGAACTTGGTAGGCATTTCCTCTGACAAAAACCAGTATCATTTTAGGGCAAAAGGAAAGCAATTTGGGAAAATGTGTGTTCTACAGCAGTGTTCAGATCAGTTCTATCAGTGGTACATGACTCCCCCATGTGCCTGCTGTTCTGCTCATTCAATGAAGTTACCCAAATAGAAGTGGTGCACACATCATCTGAAATGTGAGACAGCCTTGGAAAGACAAAGAAAAGTTGATTTATACCTCCCTTACACCTCCCTCATGGCCTGTTCCCAGCTCTGGCAATGCACACTAACTCCCTTGCAGAAGATCTTATCTTGTGTGTGCCATTGATTTCATACATAGGGCAAAGCTGGTTTCCCATTGCTCTCCAACACAAAATATTGTTCTTGTCCCAGTATTGGATTCATAAGTCTTCAAAGAGACACAGAGCTTCCTATAAACCTTTGAAGTCATGATTTGAAACATAATGCTGGCAGCAAAAGCCACAATGTGGGAAGCAGAGCCAAGGGACAGAGACACCCTGCTTTTCTGTTTAACAAATAGCTCACTTCCTATTAGCAGTATAGTTACCTCCTGCAGGCAAAGCCATAAATCATGCTGCCCAGCAGCCACCAAGTTGAGAAAGCCACCTCTGAATTTAGAAACTGATGGTCAAGTTACACCACCTATTGCTATCTGACCTATTCATTATACTTGAATCTGTGGAATTTGCGGTGTTTTAGCCCAGCTCATAAAAATAATGTCCTGGATGATCAAAGGTGTACTTTGATCTGCAGACCTCTTTCTTTGTCTTGAGGCACCAGCCTCAAACACCTCAGGGACATCTACTAATGGGACTGAAATGAGTCTGCTGTGCTGACCAGAGCTATGTGGATCAGAATAAGCAACCTTCAAGCCAGTTTGTGCAGTAACAAGTCAGACAGTTTTTCACTTGTCCTAATCACAGTGAGGGCTCTCAGGTGTTGAAAGACATCTTATCTCCACCTGGCCTATCTGAAAGAGAACATTTTGTCTCAGGATGTCATAAGCTGTCTTCTGTTCAGTCCTGACTCAAAACTCCAGTTACTGTGATAGGAAATGCTCTCCAGCGAATGTTGGAAAACCATCTTCCTTAGGGACAGACTCAACTCAGACTATTCTCATTCCCAAGAAAAACCTTGGTAGCACTCAGGCACAAATTTCTGCTGATTTTCAGCTTGGTCTGATGCAGAAAGCTTGAACTTTGGCAAACCTTTAACACAGACCAGTGTGTACAGATGCTCTGGGAATTCTCTGTCTTAGCTGCTCCTATTGCTGTCCTGGTAGCCTGTCACATGGTGATGGGAAAGATACGGTCTTTCTAGCAAGCATCCTGACATTGCCTGCCAGGGATAACTAGGATTTGTAGATACCTTGATACGAGCCCTCCTTTGCATGTGAGTGCTTGCTGCTAAGCCTGATGCACACGAAGAGTGTGCTTGGACTAGGTGTGAGGAAGCATACCAGGTTTTTCTGGCTTGGCCAGCTCAACTAGAGTTCAGGTTTGCCAAAAACATACTGGGCTTTGCTGCAACCTGTCACAATCCCAGTGTATCCCTGTGATGGCCTGAAGAGTACCTGGTCCTCAGGAAGAGCTGAACTGGGGACCTGTTAAAGAGAGGGGGTTGCTCTGTGGAAACGACTAGGTGAAGGAAAGAACCCAAACTATGTGAGATTCTCACAGTATTTAGTGCTGCAAGTATTAATGAGACTTGTGGTGTAGCTGTGCAGGGCAAGAGCAGAGAGGTGGAGAGTTGTATGACTGGTAAGTTCCCAGAGCTGTAGCATTAATGAGCCTGAGAACTTGAATTAGGAAATAAGACCAAAGCTCAGAAGAAAACAGGAAGTAGAATTCATTGCCTGTAATTTGGTTTGGGGGTTTTTTTGTTGTTGCTGGTTTTGGTTGGTTGGTTGGTTTTGGGGGTTTTGTTTTTGTGCACAAGCTAAAAAGAAAGTGCCATCTGGGATCTTAGAGACTGAAATATCCTGAACATTCACAGGGAATGAATGCATGGTGTTATGGAAGGGTGCCCATGCCCAAGCATGTGGCCATCAGTGTGGCAGTGAATGAGGAGGGCATATACGTCACATAAAGAGGTGAATGTCAGGGAAATTCCATGATATCTGGAGTTCCCAAACAGATCACAATCAAGACAGTAAATGGAAAAGATCGAGGTCAAAGTCTAGGTACAAGGTCAAGATCAAACAGCACATCGTTTTGATGCAGAGGCAGTTATAGGTACTGAAGTGCACAGTAGGGAAACAACTACGGGTTAGTACTAACCGAGTTAATACTCAGTCACCAAATCTAATGGGTTTCCAGTTATTTGCTCCCTCTGTCTGAGATTTGCTGAGTACCAGTGAGTGGTGTTGTAGACACAAGGATATGTAGCATTTAGGCACAAATATCTGTAACATATTATCAGGTCTCTTTCACTAGGGTTTACATAACTTCCTGACTTTGCCCCCAAATGTTAGGGGTGCCACAGAGGGGAGAGTTTTGCTGTGAAGGAAAACTTGGAGTCAAGCCCAGGCTGAACACATGACTTGGATATGCACAGTATTCCTGTTAGGTTTATAAGCAATTTATTTGACTCTTTCATGGATTAAATAAGATGGTTTTGACCAGCCAGTGTGGCAATCCATTAATTTAATCCTATTCATTTTGGTATGAGCATATCTGTATGCATGCATTTACACTCCACTGAGCAGTGACTTGGTTGTGGTTTAACCCCAGCCAGTAGCCAAGGCCCACAGGGCCGCTTGCTCACTCCATCACCAGTGGGATCAGGGAGAGAATTGGAAGGGTAGAAGCTGGAGAACTCATGGGTTGAGATAAAGACCATTTAATGGGGAAAGCAAAAGCTGCACACAAAAGTAAAACAAAGCAAGGAATTAATTCACTGCTTCCCCTGGCCAGGCAGGTATTCAGCCATCTCCAGGAGCACACGACCCCATAATGTGTAATGGGTACTTGGGAAGATGAACACCATCACTTCAAATGTCCTCCCCTTCCTCCTTTTCCCCACACTTTACATACTGAGCATGATATCCCTTTGGTCAGTTTGGGTCACCTGTCCTGGCTGTGCCTCCTCCCAGCCTCCCATGCACCCTGAGTCTCCTCACCAGTGTCTCCTCCCAGCCTCCCATGCACCCTGAGCCTCCTCCCCAGTGTGGCAGTGCAAAAAGCAGAGAAGGCCTCAGGTCAGTGTAAACTCTGATCAGCAATGACAAAAACATCTCTATATTATCAACCCTGTGTTCAGCACAAATCCGAAACACAGCCCCATACCAGCCACTGTGAAGAAAGTTAACTCTACCCCAGCCAAAATCAGCACAGACTTGAACTCCTACTGGACCCTGGTTACTTGAGTCACATGGGTTCACATACAGATGTCAAGTCCAAGACTGACTGCTGGAATGCAACAATTTAATGTTTGAGCAGTTAGATGGTATTGGGAAAGAGGTAAAAGGTCCGATGGATATAGGCAGGTTTTCTCCAATGCTTAGAGGGGAAATTATCTTATTCAATGCTTAGAGGGGAAATTATCATAAAATTGGAGATACCTGAATCTGATGTACAAAACAGCATAGAAGCAGTTTCTACACATACACACATATATATACACATATACATAGAGGTCCTATGTTGTTGGGGGTTTATGTACACATGTATATATCTGTATGTGTATATATGTATAGCAGAGTGTCTGTGTATTTGCCTGTTGATGTTGTTAGGTAGGGACTAGTGAGCAACCACAGCTAGTATTGCCTCACCCTTGCTGGATTGGGAAGGACTGGTGGAATGCCCTGCAAAGGGACTTGGACCTCTCTGGCCTGGTGCTCCAATGGCACAATTTCCAACCTATGTTTGAGTGAAATGACTCATTCTCTAAAAACGTGCAATTCTTGATGCTGAATAAATGGGAAATAAGGTTGTCGAGCTCAAGTAGTGAGCACTTATGTTTACTTTGGATTTGTCTACATTTAATCAGATGACAGAGAAGTCTGTGGTGTTCCCTAAACGACCACTGCCTTTCTGCAGAGATGTGTCTTGAGAGAACAGCTGGAGCAGAGCATTATTGTTTGGGGGTGCACAACAGATAAAGTCACCCTGCCCGTTTCATCTCTGCATCCACAGAATTACATAATTTTAGCCAGAAATGAAGTATTTTATGTTTGATTTTATTCTTCTTTCATATACATAATCCACTGGTAGACAGGCTCTTCTAATCCTCTTGTCAGTGAGGGCTTTGTAGGGTTTATGTTCTCTAAGATGATATATCCTAGCAACATCAGAATTAAACTAGCTGCAGTGAAAGAGGGAAGCTGCAGGAATGTCCAAGTTATTGGGAATTCACCATCATTTGATTAATACAGCTGCTTGCAGTGATGTTTCCAACAGCTCAGTGGCCCAGAGAAGGATCCTGACACTGGCATGAAGTATAAGCTATTTCTTATAGTCACATTCTCAGAGCTCACAAATCCTCTTTGATGTTATGCTTATTGGTACAGACACTGTAACATGGTTACACAGGTAGCTATCAAAGGTGGAGGGAGGGAGTACAAGTACCTAACACAGAGAAATGGCACTGCTTCTATTTCTCTAAAGGTAAGGGGATGCTTCACTCTCCCATGCTGATTGCTGGATATCTCTTGGCATGTGAGCTCAAAGAAGAAGTTTTTATTTTAATAAGAGCACTAGCCTCCATTTTTTGTTTTTCTTGATCTGTTTTTTTAATTGATGGAAAATTGTCTGAAAAGGGAAAACCAGAGTCCCACTACAAGAGCCATATCTGATATGATGCAGCAGCTGGGGTGCCACTTTGATCTACGATATCCCTGGATTAGATTCTGCATATGTTCCTGTGTGATGCTGGAAGACACTAGTGAAGAAAAAAGTGCATAAAAATCTCCCTCTTTTTAAACAAACAAACAAACAAACAAACAAACAAACAACAACAAGAAAACCCACCAGAGAAAGTTTCTTCTCACCGATGAAGACTCCCTGTTGGGCTGCAGTTTGGATGGACAGTTCCTTTCCCAGTGCCTCTTAGCACTAGGCAGTATTTTGCCTTTATGTCCTGAATTTCTGTGGGGAAAAGCTTTCATCCTACCACAAATTATTTAAATCTTCTTTTCCCCTCCAGCCCAAGCTTATTCATCTCACTCAATTTGCAAACAGACTGTGTTACTCAGCTGCCTCCTTTAATGCCAGCCCAGTTTCAGAGTGTCACACTTTCTGGTGTGACATTTGGTCCTGTTTACTGCTAACCCCCAGGCACCACTCTAAAAATCTGTGTCATACTCCCAGTCTCCTGTGCATCCTTTCTTTTGGGTGTTGCCAGCCCTCCCTCACCCCCAGGGCAGTGTAGGAGGGAGCTTCCCCTCCCTTACCCAGAGGATTTCAATGTGCTCCAGTTTGCCCTCCAGTTCTGGCCATCCTCCCACTAATGCTGGTGGCTCCACTGGATAAAAACCAAAACACTTTCCTTCCCTGCTCCCTGACAGTATTTTTAATTCACTTGCAGTCTGTAAAAATGATGCTGACATCAACTGGGGCTGTGGCCAGAGCTAAGTCAGAAGCATCTGTCTGCTGGGAGGCAATAACTCCACTACCCATGAGCTCCTTTGAAGTTGATAATTAGGGTCAGTGGATATCATGTCACACAACATTAGTCCCCTACTCCTTCCTAACTCTCTGATTCCTCCCTAAATCAATGGGCTGTGCCCATGGTTGCCTTTAAGACATCACAAAATTCTGGAATTGGCTGACTTCTTCAGCATCTGCAAAAGGCTACACAGGGGAAAACACTTGTCCTCTAGTTGAACAAAAAGGTTTGCTTTGCTTTGTGGGGAAAAAAGAGTTTCAGCTGAAAAATAAACAAAAAACAATTCAAACCATTGAAGAATGGTTACTTGCTTATCAAAAGATATTTCCCAGAGGTCTGTAAGACATGCAGGCTGAGTTCACACAACATTCCCTATCCAAATGCTCCAATCTGATACCTTTTTATGGGGATTCTCAAGGAGAAAATAAATTAAATTAAAAATAAATAGAAGTATAATTAAAGTTATTTAAAGGAAAAGGCTATATGATAACTTCACCAGATCAGTGTAACTCTACTTCAGCATATGATTAACTCTCAAATTTCAGAATACTAGGGATCTGTACACACATTAATATAGTCAGACCACACTTAGAGCACATAAAAAGACCATACAATGGCATTTTGGTCAACAGCATATAAAAAATGATTGCTGTAACCACTCTGTTAATTACTTGCTCTTTATCAGAAAATTCTTATTAAATTTAGCGTGCTAATTTATCACTACCATGACAATATTTGGCATTCTGCCATTACTTGGAATTTGATTCTGGGAAAATCCAAGCTTTTATTAAAAAGATAATTTTAAAAAGCTTGAACTATTGAATAAGACAACATGAATATGCAAATTAAATTGGCTCTAAAGGCTCAGAAACCAGAAGGCAAATTGAAAGATCCTACCATTTATTAAAAAAAAAAAAATAAAAACCAAACAAAGAAAAACCTTTCATGATTTCCAAGGCAGTTTCCTACTGCTCAAGGATCTGATATATGTGGTTTAAAACCCTGATCCTGACGATGTTGCTAAACTCAAAAAACTTCTCACAAGTAGAAACCTGCTGATGTACTCTTTAATTCAGCTGGGCAACATGTTTTGTCCAGAAGTGTCCCAGCTCCTTGTGACTTCATTATACTTTTCTCGATTCCTCTCCTCTTGCTCCCTTCTGTTTTCTGGTTGGGTGAGATGCTGAGTGCTTGCACTGCTCCTGAGCCCTTCCCATTCGCTTAGCACTTGCTCTTTTGTTTCTACTGCTGTTTGCTTGGACTTCTCCCTAGGTTGTAGCTGCAAAGAAACAGGCAGTTGCAGAACTATGCTAAGGCAGCCCGAAAGTGGAAGGCATGGCACCAGCCCAGAGACCCAGGGGAGCTGCTGTGGCATTGCGGCAATCCCCGGGGCCTTCACCAGCTTCTCTTTCCCTGCCACAGCAGAGGACTCACCCTCTTCTTTGGCTCTTGGCACTATGACCTGCCCCGCTGGGCTCCAGGAACAGGTGGGCAGCCCCCTGCTGGCCCCATCAGGCTGCTGGAGAGCTCGGAGTGTCAGGGAGGGTTGGAGTGTCAGGGAGAGGGGCTGGGGCATTGAAGGCCCCTTGGAAGTGGCACTGGGGCAGCTGACCTTCTCATGTTGCTGTTTCTGCATCCACGCTTGTTACGCTTTACATCACGTCTCTTCCTGCACAGGGCTTTCCAGTGCCCAGCACCTTGCCCCTCCAGCAGGAAGTGCCATCACCCTGGCTCCCAAGCTTTCATGGCCGATTCATGTTCGATGACAGTACTAAAGGCAAAGGCTTAGATGGACAGAAGGATATATGTAGGCAACTAATGCAACACACTTGTAAATATTTTTCATAAATTTCTAAAGGAGTGACTTTGGCGAAATCAAGGTCCCTTTCTATAACCTGTCAAACTGCACCAGCAAAAAAATTGTTCCGAGAGGTGGGAAGAGGTGCTGGCTCTGTGTGACAAGCTCTCTCACCCTCAGTGCTGCTGGAATTATAAGTTGATAGACGCCGTGAATCTAATTGCTATGACACTGGCTTCTTAAAGTCTTTGTTGCAAGTTTTATAGCAGCGTTCCTGCCAGCATATGCTTATCACCAAAATGTTGCTTTCCTCTGATTTTCTGCCTCTCAAAGGAGGGTAAGAATTTCCTGCTGTGAGTGGGAGCAGGCATGAAAAGCCCCAGATTACTTCCTGAAATGAGGTTTGAGGACAAAACCAGACCTGACTACTCATTATGGTGGAGATTTCCACAACTAAGCACACAAAGGACGCTTTGTAAGGCCAAGGTGAAGGTAGTCTTTAGGTGATAGTGTTTAAAAGCACATCCCCACTGCTCCAGACGAAGTCTCCAGTTCAAAAAAATTGCGCTAATGTAGCAGTCAACAATAAGAACGTTTGGAAATGCATGTTCATCTTCTAGTCATATAGAAGTCCAATGCTATTTCAATTTCAGCACCTGAAAAACATCTGAATTACTCCCTGATATATCCAGTGTGGGACACTGGAGATCTAAAAAAAAAAAAATTACATTTGATAAATGTTTCCGTGCTCATTACCCATAAAGGCAAAAAATGTTTGATCATCTCTACAAACCTCTACCTGAATGGACTGTTGTACTCTGCTGCTGTGCCCTCAGCTCAGGCCCCCATTGTCTCTCTGCTGAGGCTGCCAGCCCCAAGCAACCCTGCCTGCCTGTTTAACTCTGGCATAGAAGGCCTTCTATGTTTCTACTCTAGTTCACCTATTGTGTGCTAATTTTTCTTTCCCATGTCTTTTCCTTAAAGTCAGGCTTAGGCAATCATCCCACACCAGGAGGAACCTCCCTTCAGTGGTGGGAAGTTTTCTGCCTGGCTATTGAGCAGAGTACTTTGAAATCTCTGGGAGTTTAAGGCACCAACCAACTACAGTGTTATTTTCTAACTTGAATGCATGAAAGGAACTAAAATATCATCTCTCTCTGCACTGCAGATCTATTTAATATTCCTCCCTTAACTGCAAGCAGAAGTTCTACTGACATTAATTGGAGCTTTATATTCAAAATACAGTAAATAGCAAAGTCCTCAATGCAAACAGAGTAGGGAAACAAAGACATATCGAACACAACAGGAAAAGCTTGGATGCTGGCCACCCAGCATCAGGGGTCACTATAGAAAAATTTGGATGTGATCTTTCTATGCATTGTTTTCTTCCTGTGACTAGGGCTTGCAGTGCCATATGGATAAACTCATTTAAGTTAATTTGAATGTCTTGTTCATCCAGACATAATAGAGCATTGCATAATGGCTTGTGAATACACACATGAGCTTATCCTAATAGAAGGTCCCCATAGATGAGGTTTTGAATGCATGCCTGACACTCAAAAGACCAGCCTGTATGATTTTGCCTGCATTGACCCGAGGTCTAGTCAAATATGCACATATATGGGGAAGGATGTCAGGTCATGTTAGTGTGCATCATGCACCCCAGCACACAACCAGGATGACTGTTGAGTGTAAAAATAGCAGGAAAATGTGAATCTGCTTGTGAGCAAGTGAATCAGGAGCTGTGAGGGGGGTAGGGAAGAAGCCATGCCAGTGTGTCATGTAGGGACTGCTTTGGAGACCCCTGAGCTCCTCTGGAGGAGGGTCTTTGAGGCACTGATGGGCTCCTGGAGGCTGTGGAGCACTTCTGATATTGTGAAACAAACTCCTCTGCACAAAATGCAGATGTGCTCTGTGTGAGTCTTAGCAAAATATGATAAGAGGTGTTCTGGTAGATTCATCAGCAGGAGCACAAAAACCCTTCCCTTAAATGGGCAATCCTGGCCTCCACTCTCAGCCCAAGCTGGAAGGAGCAAGGCTGTTATATGTGCTGGGTAGGGTGAGGAGGAATTATGTTTACTCTGGTAACAGATTGCCACAGAGTCATTTGCTCTCTCTGTTCACCACCAACTCTCAAACTTCACCCTTGAAATCAAGCAGCCATTCCTGTTACATCATGGAGAACCACCACCCCATTGTACAGATGCAGCCTGCACATACTGGAGCTACTTTTGAGATGTCATGTCCTTGCCTGGGATGGAGAAATCGTGATAATGCGTCTCCAGTAATTTTCAATGCGTGTTTCACTCTGATTGATTAAGTAGATAATTTTTACCTTCATCCTTTTGGTGAAGGACCTACACTGTGATTTCTGTGGGATGACACCTGCAGAGCTGATCTTTTCTGACAAATGAGCAGTGCTGCAGTCACGCTGGGTTTTTCTCCAAGAAAATTGCCTGGAAACCTTGCAGTATCTCCTAATCCTGCCTTCTATCCCAGCACAGCCCTAATCTGATCAGGCAAGCAGGTTTTGCAACTATGGGGCAATGATGACATGCTTGGGGTGCTTGTGTTCTTGTTCAGGAAACCCCATGATTGCTATCAAGTCCATCCTTCTTTATTTGGAAAAAAAAAAAAGAAAGAGAGAAGGCGGAGAGAAAGACAACCTTTCTTTTTCTCTGTTAGTTTCATAAGATTGCTCCCATGCCCCCAGGGGTGAAGGAAGAACATTTTTTTCTGGGATAAGAAAGTATGAAGGAATGTTCTGCAGAGGGACATGAAGAGTCAGGGTTTCCCTAACCTGATCAGTCTGGTTCACCCTGGGCTAGATAAATGTTTGCTTTGAAATGAGTGGAAAGTTATGGAAAAATCCCACTTTCTACAGGGAAAACTCCCATCAGCTACAGACGGAGTTTTGCTTAAATGTAGCCACCAGGATGTGGTCCAAAGATGAAAGCTGTATGCAAAGGAATTGCATAGAGACCCAGAGTGGCTTTCTCTACCCTGCGACAGACAGATGCAGCCTCTGCCCAGCAGGACGCGAGTACCCACAGTTTGCTGACCATGTGACAGATCGTGCTACAGCACCTGCTGCGATTGTTGTGCTTCTGATGGGAATGTAACAAAACTGGAAGAGCCAGATCAAAATCTGCCAGCACCAAGGAGCTACGAGCCTCTGGGAGCATGCAGCACAGGAGAAGCAGCTCAGAAAGGAGTGTACAGCCGATGGAGGATAAGGGCAGGGGGAGCATGGAAGACCTTTATTTCAGTGACTACCCTAAGGGCAACCATGGCCTCTGTGATGCTCCAAGTGTCAGCTCTGAGCTGAGCAAGCTCAGGACAACTGCATGGAGGTGTTCGCTGTGGCGAAGTACTGATGGAGTGCTCTAGACCCTGGCGTCACCCCACCAAGTCAGTACCCTGCCTCTGTGGGATGAAGCACATCTAGAGGGCTGGCTCTGAAAAGTTCCTGGGGCAGACCACATCCCCAACCCCCTGCCACAGGAAAGCTCTGCTCTCTGAGTACGTACAAGCCACACACCATAGCCTCGGTGAAGACCTCAGCTCTGCCCATCATTTCACAGTTATTTCTGTAAAAGGCACCTTTTCTGCCTGATCCAAGACCACATGGTTCCAGTGCTCACTGGAGGAGAAGAGAAAATGTTGAAATAGCTCTGAGGTTCACTTAGTATCGAACACCAGTTTCTCCTTCTCAGGAAAGGCTCTTTCCACAGCTTTCCACCATCGTGCTCTCCTCCTTGGCTGGCTCTGGTGGGGGGGAAGTGCTGTCCTCCAAGCTTTGCCTTGAGAAGGGAGAAGAGAAACCCACTGGAAGCCCAAAGCAGTCTTCCTCCCTATCCTGTCACTGTTGGTCCTCACTACTCCCCTTCCCCTTCATCACCTCATTTGGGAAGAAGGAGAGGAGCTGAAAACACCTCCCTGATGCTTTCCTCATCTTGGAAGGGAGAGCAGCTGGCTGTGAAGCCGTGGTTGCCTTCTTCCTTCACCGCCTCTGGGGCAGACAGTGCAGAGCCTCAAGGGCCATGGGTATGAGCTGGGTGGTGCAGGCTTGACAGGATGTAGGGTACCTGTTGGGGTAAAAATATTTCAGACTTGCTGGGTGTGTGGGTACCCCCACTGGGGCTGGGGCTTGGGGAGGGTTTGTGGAGCAGAGCAGATATTGAGACAAGTGTATCAGGTGACAGGAAAATCAGGCTCTTTTTGGGCTTTGTGAGTTCCATAATGGGCTCTTAAAATTAATTAGCAGGTGGAAGAGTGAACCAAAATAGGGACAGCAGTATACCAAGCTCTTAATACATGAGCATACATGCATTTTTCCAGGCCATTTTAGGAACAGCCTGGCAGTGCCTTGGTCTTCATAGAGCACCAAACCCATATTATCTCTTTTCTCATTTACAAGTGATCCTGAACAGATATGTTGAGCCTAACAGGCAAGGTCAAAATATTTACTTGCAATTTCATCAATACACTGCTCAAGATAGGAAATATAAAGGCAAGGTGTGTGTGTGGGAGGGGGGGGATAATCTGGAAAGGGGATGATAACAGACATCCTTAAAAGTTGAAAACCAGGTTGTGAGTGACTGTTGAAAACACAGCTGGTCCTCACTAGACATCAGTAGGTGCTGAAGAGGCAGAATCCAGCTGTGGAGAGTGAAGGGATGTAGGACTACAAGAATGGTGAGGTGGGACAGGCGGAAGCTACCGATAAATACTTGGACCTTTCTGATAGGCAGCAGGTGTAAGGAAGCTGTTTGAGGGTGTATTTCTTGTTCTTTCCATGGTCAATATTGTGCCCTATATGGAAGTAGGGAAAATGTGCAGCTCTGGCTACCCTGCTAGGCAGAACTAAAAGGATGGTGAGAGACAGAGAGAGAGAGAGAACTGGGACAAAGCAGATGGTAGCATATAAAATTATATAATCTGTGTCTTAGAAATGTCTTATTCTCTCCTTTGCTTATAGAGATGCCATTTGAGATATAGACATTTCTCCATAAAGATGTCAGGTTAGATGACACTGATTTGTCCCCAGTCTCTCGCACACTCCCAGGGGAAGAGGTATATGTGGCCCTAGTTTTGCAACAAAGACCCATCAAAAGCTTCTGCCTTGCTTTTGGTGTCAACAGAGACTTCTGTCTGCTTCTGTGTCCCTGCCATGCCCCTGCCATCTCTCGACAGATGGTTTGTTTGCTTGTACATTCACTCCCAATCAATTCTCTTTCAGATGAAGTGTGTCAGGCTTTAATAGCAAAGGCCTGTTTATGACATTTTTTAAGCTACTGAACCTAGTTGTGTCTGAATTATGTTAGAGAACAATCTTATGGGCAGTTTATCTGTCTGGCATATGCACCAGGCTGAGGAAGTGGAGAGCAAGTGCAATGAGGAGAATGGTCACTCAGGGTCCAGTTCACTGAAGGACCTGAAGTCCTCTGCCAGGTTTTAAAGAAATCAGCATCTCATTACATTTAACATGGAAGGCTGCCCTGCAAACTCATGCCAGCAGCAGTGAAAGGAGGACTTCCCAGCCCAGTTGTTCACAGGGCTCAGAAGAAGTCCCTACTCCAGGATAGTGGGTGTTCTCCAGCACCTGTTCAGCAAGGCCAAAATTGTTGCTGCTGCTCATGTAGAGATGCAGCACTTCAGTCAGCCAAGGAAATTATGACATTGCAGACAGCCTCTTTCTGGGCTGGCATCCTCCCAGGATGAGTTGGAATTGACCAGTTGTGTCCAGCATTGCTGCTCTGGGTTTGGGTAACAAAGGCCATTTTTAGACATCTGTGACTCCTCTGGATGTGTCGCTTGGATACATAATGATGCAAGACGAGATGGCCCAACCTTTGTATATTGTATCTAGTCTCTATCAGTGGCCCAATTTCCACTTTCTGTGGGCTTACTAAGAAGACAAGGATATGGTTCTGCAGCAGCTTGCAAAATTTAGGGGGTTTCAACAAGCAGATCTTAATTTGCTAAGATTGTATATTAGATCTGTGTTGTTTTGCCACTGGTGAATGTAAATAAAGACACAAATCTTTCAGCTATAGCCCATATGCAGCTAACAGTAGGGAAAAAAAGGGAGCTCTTGAGGAGTGAACTTCAGGAATATTTTATTACAAAAGAAGCCAGTCTCTAAATAAAGCACCATGATTTAAAATAATGAGTTGGACTTTGTATTTTTTGATCTGGCATTTCTTTATATAATTTTTCACACTATCTCATAGACTGGAGTATGTTCTCAGTGGCCTCTCAACTTGCCCATTTCAATGGTGGAGTTTTAGAGGGTGAAGAAGTAATGATGAGCAGTGCAGGCTGCCAGAAAGGCAGCTTTCAGTGGTTGAGCTGGGACATGACCTGTTGTAGCCAACGGACCCCCTCTGCCTGCCATGATTATAGATCCAGTTTAGTTTGTATCTATGGTAATGTAAATTCATGGAGATCAATGGAGTTCATTTAGTGGAAGCAAAGGGAGCCCTTTATGTATCCTACATCTGGGTAGTCCATTTCATAGAGGCATAATAATATCATGGCACATTCTCACTTAGTATGCGTTTGTTGAGCAGATAATGATACGTTCCCATAGCAGCCTGCAAAATTTAGGTGTGAACCCTTGATTCAGCTTTAGCTGTGGCTGAAATTGTTTTAACACGGGCTTATAATGATTTAATAAGCAGATCAGTACATCTCAGCTTGTTGAATTAACTTGTGGTTGGCTTAAAGAGGCAGGGCAAAGGGCAAGGCAAAGGCAAAATTATCTGTTGTACCACATCATTCTTCACTGAACCATGACTTTGAACCTATATTGGATATCGGTTTTCAGTGCTGTTTCCGTTTCTTGTTCAAAAAGGACTTAATAAAAAAAGATAATAAATCAAGTTCAAAATGCAGCTTAAGAAAATTTGAGGGTTTTTTTTTAATCATAGAATTGTTTAGATTGAAAAAGACCTCTAAGAACATTGAGTCCAATTATTTTGATCAAGTTACAGCTCAAGTTTCTCAGTTCTGAGTCTTTATTGCTATGGAATATATAAATTATACATAAACATAATATAACATATATATATTTGTCTGCAAAACATACAGTGCAAGAAGCATCCTCTTTTTGGCAGTGCCAAGGAACTGCCAAAGGAACCACCTTTGATTTCCCAGCTAATCATTGCCTACAAGGGACAACTTGCTGCTGGAAGTGATCTTGGTGCTTGGAGCTGGGAACACGCTGGAGCTTGGCAACAAAATCTCCTGGAGGGAGACCCCTGAGGCTGAAGTGCAGCGATGACACCAGGCGTCACCGCTCACCCCCTCCAGCCCCACTGTGTGCTGCGGGAGCTCTTGCAGGGCTGCTCCTGCCACAGGCACAAGGCCCTGGGGGAAAGCTAGAGCTGCTGGCTGGCAGTAGCTCTCATGTGTACTTGTAAACCTACTGGAGTTCAGAAATGTTTCAATAAAACAAAGCAACTGGTGCCCTTTTGTTACTTACTGCATTTTTTAGAAAAACAAACAACGAAGGGTGAACAAATTTCAGAAAGCCTTTCACGGTCTGTGTTAGGCATCCTTGCTGCAAGGGATGGGATGCTTCCTCCCGTGTGCTAGCAAATATTTGCAGGGCAGTGTTCAGGCAGAGGCAGTCTTTAGCCAAAATTCAGCCATCTGAAGCTGTTCTAAGCAGGGTCATTTCTATTTGAAAATAAAAACTGGAAATTGCTTGGGAAATTGATGCCAAAGAGAAAACTAAGGATTAGATATGCTTAAGGTGATGGTCAGGAGTACAAATAGGTTACAAAGGGTTAAGATGAAATACACAAGTAATTTCCTTATGGCACAAGTGTACACAGCAAATCAAGAAAATTCAGAGTAAAGAGTAAACTTACCAGAAAACAACCTAAACAAAACATGGTACCATATGGAAACTTACAGCAAAGGCACCTAATTAATCTTACCTCTGTCCTCATAGTGGGACTTGGCACTCCCTGTGCTTATGAATTATAAATGCAGCAACATTTGCTACAGATCAATGCCTTTGGTCCAAGAAATATCAAATTATTTGTTAATCAAAACAGACTGTTCCTCTCCTTCTTTGTGTCCTATATATATAATGCTAAGATAAGGCAGTGTAACCACTCATTTGGAGATTTTAATGTGCTATAAAAATCCAGATTAAAATAAATTCCAAACTCTGCAGATAAAATGAATCTGTTAGAGGAGCTACTAGGTATTCCAGCCAGCAATTCTGATCTCTCATGTGGCATTGACATGTGTGGAAGTGTTAAGCCAGCAGCTGCCCTCTCACCCAGCCTGCTAGCTCTTTGTTCTTTCCTAAACAATTTTTCCTATCTTCTCTTCCAGTCCAAACACCCAGTCTGACTTCCTCACCTCAAAAACAAAAGGTAAAAACCCCCCAAACTATAAACGCCAATCCATTTCCCTGAGTGGCTCACTGCATGGCTGCATAGATAACTCTGGGGGGAAGGCAGAATAAACAGGACTGACTAAACTGTCACTGGCACTGTAAGGAGCTGCTCTTCAAGTCACTCTGTCACTGTAATGGCTCTTTTCAGCACTGCAACTAAAAGCAAACATTACAGGCTTTTAAGGCTGGAAAGTTACCAGAATTCCCCTGTCCCTTGGTGATGTTTGCTGTGACTTGTATTAAATATAGAGGCAGATCATATCATGCTATGTCTACCTAAGGGTTGGTTTGATTCTCTTCCTCCTCATGAGCTATCAAATGAGCCTTGAGAAGCTCTAGATAAGGAATACTTGGGCAAATAGTTTTGGAAAACATCATCAAGCTCCAGTCACCCCCTGTATTGATAGAGCCCTACAATAATTGCTGTAAAGCTGAAGGTGGACAGGCCCCTTCCTCCCAAGAACACCTTATTTGCTTCTGAGTCCTGTAGCTCCTGCCCTGAGAGCTGTCCTGAGCACCCTAGTCCCCAGGGGATAAGATGTGCACCATGGATCACGCTCAGCTCTGCCGAGGGCAGAGTGTCCTGCTTTCCTTACAGCTGACCTGCATTACAGCACTCCAAAGGTAATGAACACCAATCTGTTGCCACACGTTGGAGACGTGCAAAGTTGGCACAGGTATTGGTGTAAGAAAGGTAGGGATTTAGAGAGTTGTATGCAACTGCAAGGTGTAGGAAGGCAGAAGGACTTGAAGCTGCTCTGCTCCATTCTGGCAATACTTGATTCATGTGGTGTGTGGCAAATTCTCCATAGATGCATTGTATTGTAGTGGAATCTCACCAAAATTTCTACTTCTTACCTAAGACCTTTAGTTTTTAATTTATAACTTCCTTCCTTAAAGCTTGCATCTGATCCTGGTGCAGAGGTATTTTATGTACCATGAATGTTTGCTACACTTAAGATTTCAATGATCCATGAACTACAGAGACCATTTCTTCTGGAATGCCTTTAGCTTATATTTTAAGTTAATATTCTTATGAAATATGGAGATCATCACAAGAAGCAAGTTTATGGCTGTCTTGGAGCTTGAAAAATTTGCTATAATGAAAATAACCCTTTTATGGCCTTTCTCCATACTACTGGCTGCTGTGCAAAAAAATAAAGGAATTACGTTCCTTATTAGTGAGGGTTATTGAACCACAGTTGTCTTTTGTATAGAGAGAAATATGGAAATGATGTTCCAGGTCTCAGAGCTGGAAGCAGTATTGTTGATTCTGGCCAATAGCAGCATGAACATTATTTCTTCTGTCTATTTCTTGCTTGTGCTAACCACAGTACCACTGGAGGCAAACAAAAATTGGGTATTTTTCTCAAAGCATCTGACAACTATTATTTTAAGGAAATTTTTATCAGTAGCAATGTGTAAAGAGGAGCCCAATCAGTCGCATCTCATAATTTTGCAATAACAGCATTAATTGAAAAAAAAAATTAAGCATTCAAAGGATGATAGAAGATAACTGCTTTTAAATTGACAAATCTGTGCCATAATTTTCAAATTCTAATGCATTCAGCTGTATCAAAGCATGAACATAACCCAGCTTTTGCAAGGTACCGAATGTTGGAATACCTATTTTTATTACATCTTTTAAGGTGCCTTGTTGGAAACAAATGGGCTCTGAGTCATTTTCATTGAGGAATTAAATACTGTGTTCCCGTGTAGGTTAAAAAGGAAGAAGAGATTATCAGTACCCAGGCTCACATTTCTATTGTTCTGAATCTATCTTATTCATAACCTACATTACTGATAAAAGGCCCAGACAGTGGAATTATATATTATGGAAATAGAAGTGTTCCATGTGTTTTGGCAGTAATGACTCAGAGCTAAACTGGTATCCCTAAATGTCTCCCTGCTTGTATGTTATAAACTGTGCCCTGCAGTTCTGTTGTGTTAAAAGCCCACCTCTCTGGCCTCTCTTTTCTGCAGGTGTTCAGCTCACAGAGGTCCACGCTGCTGGCATAGGTGGGATGTCACCTGCCTTGGGAGTTCTGAAGGTGGAAATCTAGTGAGAAAGGAGTTACTATTGTGGGCAGGGATGTTGTGGACTCTCACATCTTTGTGTCACTGGGGTAGCCAGGTAGTGGATGAGCAGCACCTGACACTAAGGCTTGTCTTGCAATCCAGGTAAGCAGCAACTCTGCAGGGGTCTGATCTGCAGAGTCATGTTCAGCAAAACTGAGTACCACCACAGACTTGTCCCCAGTTAGTATTATTTTTTTCCAAACTAAACACCTGACCTTTGCTAATAGCAGCAGATTGAATGGTTTGCTAAAGTTTTACTAAAAATAATTGCATTGGGACTGGGTAAAGCACAAATGTCTTTGAACTAGTATTGCACAGTCTACTTAAAAGTTCTTGTTTTGAGAGTCAAAGTGCACTGAGAGTCTTAGTGCAACAGATTAGATCCTGAACATAATTGCTGTATGATTTAGCTTTCATCATCTTGAAAGCTATGACCCACTTTTGGAGCATATGCCTATGCTGCATTCAGAGCTGTAAGTGCAATGCAGATGCACTGAATTGACCTTGAATAGAAGTGCTGAAGTGCCAAGAACAGCTGAGGTGCCTGCAATCACCCGGCTACAGCAGCAGCCATCCCAGGCCAAATGACTTTGATCCTTGGGTGGGTCTGAACTGCAAATTTTCTTGCCATGCTCCTTTTTTTCTTTTCCAAGGAAAAGATTTTGGTTTTGACAAATCAACACTCCCATGAGAGGTTTCTTCCCAAATATTCCTGAAGCTGAACACTCTTAAACACTGTCATTCAATGTGGAAATGCAATGTCAGGATGCCACTAACTGCCTATGCTTTAAGGGAAGATGGTCACTACAACCTTAGGGTAGGACATTCTAGGCTTGGATTCTGCCACTTATTCTGTGTCTTTGGGCAAGTAATTTCAGGTCAGAGGTAACAAAATACAGAAATGATTCCCTAATTGCTGCTTAAGGCCTCCTACTGCAATATCTTGGTCTTGCTCTTCCTGATTCCTGTCTGTTAAATGAGACTTCCCAACCTCACTGTGTTGCTACCAAGAACTCACATATTATGGTGTGAGGCAAATGGCAAAAGGTAGCTCAGTTTCTGAGACAGATAAATATAGTAACCAAAACCAGGACAAGAGTAACCTGTTAAGTCTGCACAACATAAGGTGAAGGGTGCACTTGTCCATGCCTGATGCAATTCTCAGTTGGCTGAAGGATCCCAGCTTTGATGCACTTGAGCACACAAGAGAACTGTATCAGTGAACATCTGCTGTCTTAATGCTCTTATTATTTACTTATTACTGGACCACAGGAAGGGGACTTTCCATCCCCTCTCTTCTCACTGCTGTCTGTCCACCTGTGTAATTAAAATAAATCTTAGGATACAATGCACTGTCCCAAGATGCTAATTTCTACAAATTTCTCTTATCTCTTATTCCCTGTTTATCTTTTTGTTCATAACCTTATAGTATTCTCATTGTTATTTGTTTTCTTATATGCATTCAAAATAGATTCTTGGTTACTGTAGTGGGGAGGGACACATAAACTCAACTAATAGATATTGAGGCTTTTCTTCCCTTAGCTTTCTGGTACAGTTTTTCTCTTCCCCCTCGTCCTTGCTTCCCCCCTCCCAATATTTTTCAACGAGTAGGTCCCATTTCATAACATCCTATTTGTTATTATAAAGCTGCCTCCAAAATCTCCTCAACTTGTATCCATCTCAGCAGCTGGTTTGCACTTTATTGGTGCTATTAGCTCTCATTGATTCCCCAGAGGTTTCAGTCAAATGTTCATGTAATTGCAGTGGAGAATAGTATACCAAATTCTTTGCCTACTTAATGAAGATTTTATAGGAAATCTAAAAATAAAAATATTTGTATTAATAGTGGCACCATCTATTGTTTGTCCAATGCTTTCCATTATGAGCTCCTGTTCTCTATGCTTATAACTTTTCCAAATGGCAACAATAGGGAATAAAAGTTTCCCTGCTGGGCATCTGCTCATTTAGCTGAAATTTAAGTGCATAAATAAAACAGTTCAGTTCCTTCCAAGAATGTGGCTAGAAAATATGTATTATTTTATGATACTAATTTCTGTCTCTCATTTGGAAACTCCAGTTGGTCCCTATGCTTATAGAAGGGACATGAAACCAACTGTAGTTGAGTTTGTATACTTTGTATCTCCAGAAAAATTAACCCAAATAGGGCCAAACTGTAGACCTTTTTAGGGGAAAAAATGCGGCTAGTACATTTGGTAAATCTCTGCTGCAGCTGCGTGCTAAATACCTTGAAAAGTCTGTCTGAGCTGGACACCATTCCTTCTGGACTGTGTAATTGCAGCTCTGGGCTGTCATGGCCTTGGGTTCTGTTTTTCCTGGCCTCTTAACGTCCCTCTTTTTCTGGCAGGTGGAAGTAAGGAGAGATAAGTTTGGTTTAAAAATCAGAGCTAGAGCTGGGACACATGTGAACAATTTTGGACAAGGATAGAGCAAGAGCAGAATGGGATAATGAGCAGAGATTTGGGCTGGGTGAGAAAATGTAGAAAGCTGGGACTGGGAATGAGAAGCCAGGAATGGAAAAGATCAGTCTGGAAGGGCTGGGAGCAAAAGAGGTCAACTTTGAGAAGGGCTGGGAGGAAAACATGTGGCTGCTTATACACAATCCCTGGAAAGCCGAGGGGAAATCCATGAGGGGGCCACAGAATTTGATTAATCCACAGATAGCTTTGACTCTTGCCTGTCCTCTCAGGGACAGGGCCACTGAGAACACAATCACCTGCAAAATACTCTGCAACGTCCTACAGTCCTCTGGCACTTGCTGAGCCAGTCAGCTCTGACCCTGGTGCTGACCATTCCCAAAATCAGTGGGCAGGGAATCAGTATTTTCAGGTGTGTTAAAAAAAGGAAGAATAGGCAAAAAATTTCTCTGCATTTCCACCTTCTCCCCATAGCATCATTTTAAAAGAACATGCAGGTTTGTTGTAAAAACCAGATATTCAAAAGGTAGGAACTTCCGGAATTCATAGCATCCCTATTACTTTAATTTAGCTGTTGGCTCAGGATTTACATTACAGTCTCTGCTCTGTGTAAAAAAGAATTAATGGCTACAATGGAAAGCTTTGGTTGCCTCAGGGTCACTGATCATGATCTGACTATGCTCAATATGGGCAAGTGCTGCACACAGGCCACCAGTAGTGTATGTGTACTGGTTATCCTGAAAATTAAATTCCTGAAGCAGGATAAATTAAGAAAATAGTGTATGGGAAATGAAATAAAAGTAGAAAAATGAAAATAAACATAGAAATTTATTTCAGAGATGTTTATTCAGATGGAAAAGTGTCACATTTTCCGCTTTGTGAATGAGGGACTAAACATCAGTCATGATTCAGTGGCAGAAGGAAATCAGTTGTTGAAATGACATAACTTCTATAGTGAAAAAAAAGAACAATCCATAGAAGTAAAAAGTCGTCATGTGCTGAAAATAAGTAAGTAAAAATCTGCAAATGGCAGCCAAGGATAATATTAAATCATTCAATTACTAGGAACAATGACAATGGCTTAGGCCCATCACTAGAAAAAGCAGACAAAACCAATATCAGTGATGCAGAACAGACAGAAATATTTCAGAAGAATATTCCTTCTTTTCAGAATAGAGCAGGGTGTGCTTGTATTCTGGCAGAATCATACACAACTTTCAATGCATCAGCAGTTAAAGATGTTCACAAAACACCTTGGAATCAGAAAATTCCAGAAGACTGGGAAAATACTGAGTCTGTCCCAGAATTCAGAGGGTGTGACAAGCCACTAATTATAGGCTTGTTAGCTTACATCAGTTGTAGGCAAAATGACAGAAAAATGACATGGGGCTTCAAAGGAACTGACATATACAAATATAATTATTGCCATCAATATAGTTTAGTGAAAATGAGTTATTGTAAAGCAAGCCTGATTTCACGCTTGAGGAATTTATATAGTTAGCTGATAAAAGTACTGCAATATATTTAGATTTATTAAGGCTTTTGACTTAATACTGGGTGGTGTTCTGTGAAAAACATGAGTGCTGGCCAATTTTCGGAGATGTTATTGCAGATATGTTGCAAATATGAGGCGCACCTCGTAATTAGGCTTTAAATATATGCTTGTCTTGAAATCAGTCTTCTTCCCTTCTCTGGTTAAATATCCATGACCTGACAAAAGTCAGGTAATTTGGAGACGCTGTCTGTGAATGAAAGACGCAGTGTTGCTGTGAATAAGTGCCTGGGATATGTACCTCCCACAGAGCTCAGCAAAGACATTTATAAGTTTCATGTGAATGTGAGTATCCTGAATCTTAGTTTTAACAAAATGCAGTGTGCAAAATTAGGCACACTTGGCATAATCATCCACACAAAGACAGTTTGAAGAGGTCCTAGAGGCATTTAGAAGTTTGCTCTGAACAAGCCAAACTCACTGAAGGACTGGACCAAAAGCTCCCCATGCTCCAGTTCTGGTGGGCAGTGCTTGCTGAGAGAGATGTGGAGCCCTGTGACTTGTCCTGTCAGAGATGCTGCTGCAGAAGGACTCACTGGCCTGAAGGACAAGAAAGTGGTCATAGATGAAAGGTGTCAGGAGTTTGCTGCTGGTTTGTGTGAACTTGAGCTGTGTTGTATGTACAAAAAGAAAGGCAGTTAGTAAGTTCAGAATTAAACTTCTGAAATGGTTTATGAAACATGCCTCATTTTTGTGGACTGTAATTACAGAGAGTGGTATCTCAACAGAGCACAAGATACTATAGTGGCATTGTAGAAGCTTCTACAATATAGAAGCATTATAGAAGCAATCATCCTAATAATTTCCCAGCTTAATATCTTGGAAAAATAAATTGTTTCTTTGCAAGGATGGAGAATTCAGGATGTTTTTTCATGGAAAAAGCACCAACAAACAACCAAGAAACCAACCAAACAGTAAAGCACTGGTCTCAACATCTAGTTCCTATTTCCATTTTTTTCTGTAAAAATAATTTCTATGCCCTACCCCTTCCTCTCACGGAAAGCCTTCCCTGACCAGCACTTTCCTTCTTACTTTTATTTTTCTTCAGAGTACTAAGAATACTTGTTTCACTTTCTTAGCTATTTTCATTCTTTCTAAACAGCTCTCTTGGCTCCCATGAATCAGATAAAGGATATATCCCTGCCCAAATCTATGCCCAAATGAGTTCAGAGAAGGGCAGCAAGATCCCCAAAAGGTTTTTTTCAGGGAATTCTGCTATTTCTCTTTCATTTATTAGAATCACTGAGGACAAGTAATCTGCATTACTGCTTGGGTGTTGTAGTAATAGCAGTGTTTTCAGTGCCATAGGCAACACATGGAAAAAACATCCCTGCTCTAACTGCTACATGTAATATAGGCTGTACAGGCTGCTCTGTGTTTTACATATTAACAGAGATGTACAGATGGGGGGGATGGGTGAAGAATTGCTTTTCCTTCCCCTTCTCTCTACATACACTTCACTGAGCTCTGCTGTTTCAATGCTCAGCTCCTATTGTTAAAAATAGAGCGTGAGACATTAATTCTAAGATAGCACTTGAAGGCACTTGAAGGTAAGGGAGATGGCTCAAACAAAACTGGGAGAGAACAGAAAAGGACATTCATGTAATTGTCCTTAAATGGGTGCACATTGAGAAAGTGAGGATGTCCCCTACAGACAGATTCTGCATGAAGGTGAGCACCCTCCACTGCCATCAGCTCCTGCAGCACAGAAGGACATTCCAGTATCTCCCAGGAGCCAAACCATTGCGAGAAATTGGCCAGACCACTACCCATACATGGGCACTTTCCTGGCCTTCATTACATGCAGAATATGAAAGTCTGCAGCTAACAGGATTGCCTTTACTTTTTCCATGTCCGAGAGCAGGCTGTAACTCCACCTGCCAGTGAGAAGGAAAGGCATTCTGCTGTCTGTGCATTGCCCAGTCTGACAGTGTGTATCTGGAAAAACAGGAGGAGGTAGAGCGAGGGGTGTTTCCTGCCCAGCACTGCAAGAACCTGAACTTACCCCAGATGAACCATTTTTGAGGTCTTTTGCTGTCAGTCTTACTAGGAGCACTGCACACTATTTCTTTCCAAGAGGAATCTATTATTTCCATCGTGATCCTTGATATTACGCCCCTTACTTCACGGTCTGCACTCAGTCACCAAACATGCAGGCCTGTAGGTATGAAATATGATTTAATACTTTCAATGCAAGAGATTCTGGCCAGCAATTGTCTTCTTGCACACTTTTTAATAAAAATAAGAGGAACTTGCCCTAAACAACAATCTGTCACTTAGTGTTGTCTTCGGCAAAGACTGAGATGCTCTCATACAATGGTGTGATTTGAAAAGTGACAGGGACAAGGGACAAGTTACATGATGGAATTTGGAGGGAGGCTGCAGTGAAGAGTGCTACCTTTCTAGCAGGGTTCGTCTCAGCATTGGTCCTGCCTGTGGCTCCCACTGAGTTCCTGCTGTGTCTGGTCACTCACTCATACCTAGTACATGAGATTTTGGAGTGGTGGAAAGTTCACGTCCCTGTACTGTGACTGCAAGACCCAGACTTCACTGGAAGGCACCAAGGGTCTGCTGTGTGAGGATTCTGCTCACCTCACAGATACTTCAAGCTTGTGATGCAGGGCTGGGAAGTGCTCCCTGCTGCAGGTGTAGCAGCAAAGTCACACCTTTCCACGCTGTCTCACCTCCTCAGGTCCTCCCCTCCTCATTTCCACTGCACCCCAGCTCAACCCATGCTGGGCTGCAGTGACCTAGCTCACAAGCTGGGAGCTAATGTCAAGTGACAATAGGATGGACGCTTTGTTATGTGCTGGAAGAAGGTAAGACTGTTCTAAACTAAATGGTGTATTCTGCAACTTACTGTGAGTAAAATGCCTCTAAAATATTGCTTAGAAACTTACTTGGTACAGACTTATTATAGTTATTTTAGATGTGTTAGTGAGTTATGATGAAACAGAATAACTTGCTGGTTTTCTTTCAAAGAAACCAGGACATGATATATTTCTTGCTAGTTATGTCAAAATTATTGTTTTTGGGAAGTTAACATGAAATGTTGAATGCCTTGATCTTTATGGAAGGGATGAGGACATAAATTGCAATTAAATGGTAAACTTTGATCTTGATTCTTTGATGCTGATTTTCATGACCTGTACCATAATACTTGCAGCATAGCAAATGTGGATTTAAGTTATTTTTGATCACCTGCAAGACACTATCAGCTGCTCTAGCATCATATATGAAATAGAAAAGAATCAAGGTTGCTCCAAGACATGCATTTTCTCTGTAGTCATACAGCCACAGTTCTTGAAATACAAAGTGTACTGAGTTTGCCCTCCTAGGCCAGCACTTCCCATGGCCATATAGCAAGGCAACAATCCTGTATGGGCCAAAATCTGTCTATATAACACATAAAGCTTCCCTTCCATGGAAAGTGATTTAAACTAAGTGGTTAAACCTGAGAGTCCACATGACTTACTCTTCATAAAATATTGCAGCTTTTCATCCTACTGATGTTTGGGGGCTATTAGGACAACCAAGGAGGAGGTTGCTCTTTGCTAGTAAAAGTCTTATTCTGGTGCTGCTGTTGTTGTAAATAACTCTTGTTTCAGTGGCTCTGGACACATATTTGGGAAACAAAGATACCCTTTAGGGGTGGAACAATTTTTGGGCAGAGAGGTGCTGGTGGTTGCAATGGATCCATATTTGTGCACATTATCAAAGCATATCTAGCTACTAACATGTTTTTGGATACAATTCCCCATTTAAGAACTGCATGCATGGTGTGTTTTTTTTCCCAGTGGCAGGTACCCTCTTTGCAATTTCACCTTCAAATTTATTGCTGCCAGTTGACTGATATCAGCAACATGGTTGGACTGAGGGAGGACAAGGCCTAAACACAGTGCTGGTCAACTAAAATTACTTACCTGTCTTAAGTCAGCGGAGTGGTTTGCAACCACCAGGTTTGCGTTGGTTCACAGCTCTAACTGAGTTCCCAGGTTTCTCAAGAACTTGTTTATACCAGAGAGATGGTCTGTGTGGTTTGCAGGGCATATATTTGGGTTTGCATATGGGTAGAGCTGTTCTTTTATTTGCACTGCTGCTTTTGGCCTTTAGGCCTTCACTTTCCCCATCTATATCTCAATGGTTTGCCAGGCAGTAGTTCTCTTTGGTCCCAGTGTTTCTGCTGTTCTTTAAAGGTATATGAAGAATTCTAACTGCTGTCTTTCCCATAATAATTAACATGGGTCTTACAAAGTCTTTGCCTTGTGTGCTCTACCTAGAAACCTGAATTCAGCTGGTTGGGTGATGTCTTCTATCTCCTTGCATTTTCTGAATTTTGCAGTAGACTGAGGACTTTCTATTTCTGTTTCCGTTTCATGTGTCTGTGCTAAAAGTCTGAGGTGGGTAGAAAATCAGGTTTGCATAGTTTTTTTTTGCAACAGACATATAATCTGTATTATTTCAACAGCATACACTGGAGACATTGTGAGACTGCCAGCAATGTCTCTCTCCATAGATGTTGTCTCATTGCTATTGACAATAACCAATTGTCTTCTCTATTTTTGTTAGAAGACAAGTTACATCTTACTCTGATGGCTTCTTCCCCCACCAGATGCTGTTTCAAATTTTCACAACAGCAAACTTCTGGAAGACAATCCTTTCCCAGCTTAGGTATGTCTTTGTTTTACTCTTCATAGTTCAAACACTCGGAGGTCTTCCTGTTTCAAGAGCAAGGCTCCCATCACAGTTACAATGCCCTGAACCTCTGCTGAAGTTGATACAAGGTAAGAATGGCTATAGTTTTCACTCTATCACACTGCATAGTTCAAGGTTGTCTGAAAAACTTAGAAGGAACTTAGAAGAAACTTTGTTTATAACTAATAAGGTGAACTAAATTACTATTTCAAGTATCGGCGTATAAATGCATTGCCTCTAACTCTTTAGTGATTTCCAGAGATACTAAGTTTCAGTTTGGATTTAGTTTACATTTAGATCTGTTTTCATGACCTGTTAGCTGAGAGCTGAGCTTGTGATCCTGATCTCTTGCAGCTTCTGTCCTGTTGCATCAGTGTCTGTACAGAGCATCACTACATTCACAGTGGCAGTGAACCTTGCCAACATGCCCAGTGTACATGGTGGTGTTTGAGATCCATCCTGTGGTAATTGAATCCCACCAACCATCACTCAGCGTGTGTTTTGAGCCTGCCCACCTGCTAGATCTCAGGACACAGCAAGGGAGATGCTTTCCTGAGCTCCCAGTGCTTGTCACAATTAGTAGCAGGCACCAAGAAGTGCTTCTTTTTCTGTAGCAATTAAGTGATTCTGTTCCCTTAAATAGCGAGCTTGCTTTAGTCTATGTAAGGATGAACCTTGTTTGTCTTCTGAGCAGTGACTATGCTGCTTACTGAGCTCTTGCTTTATATATAAGCTTCCCATGATCTCTTGTCTCCTATCAATTAATTGTTCTCTTCTTCCCCTCACCCTTTTTCTTTCTTACCTGAGTATTCTGAGAGGTAGGTGTTTGTGGATGGATTTATCTTAGCTATTTCCTGATATAGCTTTCTTTGCCTTTCAAACTCCTTTCACCAGCTTTGCTGCAAGGAAGCTGCAGCACATTGTCTGCTCTGCGTGGGTTACTCATTCTCCTGGTGTGTCTGCTCTGTGTAGGCTACTCATCCTTCTGGTGTGTCTGCTATGAACTGCTTGTCCCAGGAATGCTGTGAGCAGGGTCAGGAGTCTGTGCTCTAATTGACAGGAGCATCTTTCACTCTGTGCCACCTGATGCTTCAGTCTGCCCACCTTTTCTCTTGAGATTCCTGTAATAATTTTCTTTGTCCTGGTGCTGTTATGGTCATGCTACCAAGGATGTATAACATGATCTGAGTTGTAGCTGCTGTTTTGTGTGGCTCCAGACAGACATAGCCTTGCAGGCTGAGTGACACACACTTTCTGTTTGACATTTTACTTAATGCATGTGTTGTTTCTGTTTCCAGACCAGGCAGCTTGTCCACTGTGATATTCACGTGAAGAAAGCCTTGGTGTACCCTGACTGTGTCTGAGCTACTTCATGCAATTCCTTCTTCAGCACTATCTCAGGGCACATGGAGCCTGAGGTGAATGTCTTTATGCTGAAGTAAAGTGAGGATGTCATGCTCCATGCTGTGAAAGTCCCATGTCTAGCACAGGACAGGTACCCATACTGAGGTCTCGTGCTACCTTGTGAGGGATCAACTCTCTGCACACAAGTCCTCACCCAACTCTGATCTTCACAAGTCACGTGGGCCTTGCCATTTGTCTTTTTTCTGCCAATTTAGAGTCATAGAAATTTCCTCTGAAACTCTAAGGCTCGTGTCTCCCTTAGCTGTGGTACTTTCTGTGTATCTCTGATACGAGTTTTCCTGTCACAACCATTATCTGTGACCCAATTGGCAGAACACTCACCTCTCTTCTGATACAGTCCATAAGACTTCCTCCTGCTTTTTTCTCTGCTCTGCTACACTGTATCTGCTTGCTGAACAGTATCCACTGTTTTCCTCTGAGGGTTAATTTTTAAGCTGTTATAGGTCTTATTGAAGGGTCGAACAAGAGCAAATACTGCCACATAGGAAGTGGTGGAGGCAAGGAATGGAAGGGCTACTTGCAGTGACAGCTTGCCACTAGCTTCGTTTAGCTGCTGTGCCAGGATGTGCCCACTTAGTGATCCGACCAGAGTAAATATATGGAGCGTGACCTTCTATATGCATCTGCATAGACGGGAAACTGGTGCTGTGTGATTGATCTTTTTGTTTTCTGTAGAGCTTCCAGTTTCTAATCCTTTGTATCTATAGGAACGGAGTTGGATCTGGTGCAGTGTTCAGGCAGAGAGGAGAGAAAGTGAAGGCAATGTATAGCCTCACTGCTATGCAGGTTTTTTTTCTTTCCACAATCTTGGTAACATGGCTAGTTTTCATAGTGTTACTTCCAGAAGTTTCTATTCAGTATCTGATAAGCACAGGCCATGCCTGCATTGCACCTCAGCTGCTCAGATCAAAAAGCAGTTTAAATCAGATCAGCAGTGATCCCTGATTATTGGTATGTGCCCTTGCACTGCTATAAAGTAAAACCTACATCTTGAACCCCTGCTAGACCAAGTGCCTGCATAGCCTCACCCGTTCTGTAATCCTGCATGTCTTAAGAGGGAAGACTGTGCTGACTTGTCTGCCTTTCCCAGCCACAAGCCTTTCATGTGAGCCCAACAGGGCAGCCAAGGTGGGCACACGGTGTCTGCCTGCAAGCAGGGTAACCTGGTGGCTCCTCTGGGCTTTGGGTACCTCCTGCAAAGGAGGACAAGTTGTCCTTCAAAGAAGGCCGAGAAAGGTATTGCTGCCAATGTCCATTTAGCAAGATGCTGTGAATCAGTTCCCAGGATTAGTGTTATGGTGTGAGGTCAATGAAGAGAAAAATAAAACCACCTTTTTTTTTTTTTTTTAAATCAAAATCAGCATTAGAAATAATTTTGTCTTACCAGAAGTGGGGAGGAAGGGACATGGTGTTTCACCAGTGAGAAAACTTCCCAAACCTCACCAGAAGACAGGTCTGCTTCCTGCCTGTAAAGACCTGATGCTGGAAGTGGAATTTCTCATCTATGCTGCTTGAATGTTTAGTTCTATATCTAAATTTTAAAATAAAATTCCAAAATGTTGGGTATTTTAATGCACAGGAAATCTCCCATGCAGAGTCATTTACTGAGTTAGAAAACCTACAGTATTTCAGATTTCTCCAAGTGTATAATAATATAGTACTTAGTTCATTAAACTTGCCTTTAAGAAATTGCATTTAAAAATATAGGGGGAGCCTAGCAGTTAGTTCTTCTTATTCACAGTTTATTCAACTTGAATTGAATAATGTTTTTATTACTTACTGTTTATCAACACTTCTTTAAATTGCTGAGAAGATGTAGCTATTTATCTGTTTCTTTATGCTTTCCAGCAGCAATGCAAAGATTGCATGCAAGCTGGAATTAAGCATTTTAACAAAACCAAAACATGCTGTGACTAGTGGAAGTTTGTGGGTAATGTGATCTTAATAACCCACCAACAAGCTTTGTCAAAAGTAATGTGATATCTGGGCACACATGTTGTGGTAACTGTTGGTTAACTTCGGCTAGGGTCTGTTCCAAGGAACGCTGTCAAGAATTACTCTCTGGTGCATCCAAGATTTTCTTGAACTGGTAGTACACTGAATTAGTCATGCCAAAAACAAATATCTCTGCATCAAACATGAACTAGCAGTAGTATGTATGAGGGGAATTTGCACTTGAGATTAAGGTCAGGGCTTGTATTTTAGGTGTAATATCAATGTACTTACAGTAAGATAACCCCCTCCTACCCATTTACCTTACAGCTCTTTCCTTAATGTAAGGCATCTCTTAAAAAACGCTGCTATGCTGCTTGCTAACACATTTGCAGTGATACAATGCATATAAAACTTAAAAATGCTGATACTGAGAACGTACCTTAATTATAAAGAACTAGTTTTTAATGGATGCTATGGTATTTTCATATGAAAAGGTCCACTTCTAACATCCTTCCTCCCATTTTCTTAACACCTTTTCCCCCCGTGCTCTTTCTGGTTGTGACTGCTAAACTCGCTATGATGTCAGAAAATTGGGGTTATTTCCTTGGGGCAGTCAGGTCTTCCTTGTCCCTGTAGCACTCAGCGCTTGAACTTCCCGAGGCTGGGAAGGCTTTGGTTTAATGTCAACCACTGATCGCAGCTCAGGGTAACTGAGTGAAATGTAATGGTCTGTAAAGCACAGGTCAGGGGTGATGACGTACCAGTCCTGTTTTAGCTTTGAACTCTGTAAACCCTGTGGGAACGCTCGGCCTCGCTCCTCTCCATCTCCCGGGCTCAGCTTTGCCAAGCTGCAGAGGAAGGGGGAAATAAACCAAGCCCAGCACCCTCACCCGCCCGGAAAGGTTATCCCACGGGAAACTGAAGGGACGGTGGTTCCTGCGCTCGGTTTGTCACTACAAATCACACCTTCGAGGGTCTCTCGTGGGCAGGCTGTGCCCAGGAGCCACGGACAGGTGTGAACCGGGCCCTGCGGGAGAAGCACGGCACAGAGAGCCCCTCTGCAAGGCAGGTGCTCCCCGGGGCCTCGCTCGGTGGCAAAAGCCGCTGCAGCTTTTAACTTCTCAGGGAGGAAGTGTGCTGCCGGCACACCTGCAGGCTGACAGCGCCCGTCGCCACCCATCCAGCGCTGCTGGGGGACAGCTCCGCCGGGTGCCGCAGAAGGGGCCCGGGCAGGCGGCGGGCGGGCCGCCCGGGCCGGCTTTTCCCGGGAATGCTGTGGCAAGGAAACAATGGAGAGCCGCCCCCCGCCTTCCCCCGGCGCTCCCGGCGCCGGCAGCAGCGCGCCGCCGCTAGGGGGTGCCGCGGCGGGGAGCGGGGCCGGGCGGGGC
>VZRO01003873.1:3634278-3645748 GCA_013397915.1 Daphoenositta chrysoptera
CCCTCAGGCACACTGGTGCCCCCCAGCCTCCCTGCGAGGCGGACACCCACTCCCCACCCTTTCGTTCGCCTTCCCCCGGGCCCGTCCTCACACGGAAGCCGAGCCCACCCCCAGCTCTCCGTGGACCCTGTGCTTTCTTTATTCCCCCCGCCTTGGTGCATGAGGTAGGTGTTCGCTTCCATATGGCTGGATCTGTGCACGCGCCCCTCCATCCCCCCGCTCGGCGTTTGGTGAGGCAGAGCTGCCTCTCCCGTGGCACACTGGGGAATGTGTGGGGAATTCTTGCTCGCACCTGTCCTCTTCTCCCTCTGGGGAATGTGCGTCTCTGTGCCACTCTTCCCTGACTGCTGAGGTTTGCGGTGGCAGCCAGCCCACCTTTGATTCAGCCGCGGGAGGAATGCACACACAGTGCCAGGGTGGATACCTGCTGCTCCTGCGTGAACCCACCTGGCACGGAGGCAAGTCCGTATGTAACCACATTAAGATACTCGTGTGCCTCTGAACATGTCACCTATTTGCACGCCATAGGTGGAGGCATGTGCATAGGAAGACGTTTTCTGTGCAGCTGCCCCAGGGAGCATGCTACCTCTCACCATGCCACTTGTTCAGCGCTGAGCTTGACATCCCCCCTAGTGTCCTTACAGTCACGTAGCCACAAGTGCCAGCACTGTGCAGTGCTATCTTCCGGGGCAAATGTAGAGAAAAATCCCTGTCTTCACAGGCACTGTATGCACTCTACAGTGGGGGACACCATCATTATATAAATCTGCAGAGACGACAGGCCTGACAACCCTACAGGCAGGAGTGGTGAGGGGAGATGTATTCAGTCTGTGTTAACTTGCCCTCACACCTTTCTTCCAACATGAAAAAGGCACACTTATTTCTCACCTAGGGAGGCAGACCCACCTCAAAGGGTCGTATCAGTTTTCCTGCCCCTGTTCAGCCCAGGTGATGAAACCTAATCCCTTTACATGGTGTCACTAGGTAGAACAGTGTAAACCCACATTAGAAGAATGTGTTAGTGTATTGCTAAGGTCTTCAGTGTACGGCCTCCTCATGCCCTTGTGTCCCCATTTGCCTGCTGGAGATAGTTGTGTTGTAGCAGCAGAGCAGGAGACATGTAGTCACTTGTTCTTGTCCCACAAAACAGCAGGTGCTATACCTACATGCAGACATGTGATAACATGAATTTAAATCCTCAGCTACTGCTGCACATGAGGGCATTTATGCCTTCCTGTATGTGAAGACATATGCTGACTGCTTATTGTCTCTATCCCAGAGTTAATGCCTCAGGTGTGTGGTAGGTGTCATGTGTTATTGTTGTTTAGCTTTATTACTTGATGGTGTTGCTGAGTGGGTTTCAGATTGGTCTGTGTGAGCACCTATATCATCATATCAATAATAAAACAAAAAATCCAGGAAGCTTGATGAATGAAACTACCATGAATGGATAGCGTGAATTACCATACTAACCATTAGCTGACTCAGTAGCAGATGTGAAAGGGATAGGCATGGTAGGGGAACTGTATGTGGTTAGAAGAATGACTTTCAGGTTGTCATCCCAAACAAAGCATTTTTTATCTCATTTCTTTTTTGAAGTTGAAGTCTAGCAGACATGCCACAATACAAGATAAATACTTTGGAACTCCAGAAATTTAGCTTGTTTAGTTTGACCTAATATTGAGCCAAGCTGTTGGAAAACCAAATTATGTACTGAGGAGATTATATACTGGGAAGAAAATTGTTTGATTGGTAGTGATTGCATGTTAGTATTTGTGTATTGTGTAAGTTTGTGCTGCACAGGCATGAGCTCTGGGTAGTATGTACAGATGGCACCTGCTTGTTACATGCTTGCTTGTTCTGATTTTTCTAGGAAAAAAAGTAGTCTTTACCTTCAGGCATTATGGTGCTTTTGTCAGAGTTTACATGGAAAACATTTAATATGAAATGCAGAATTGTGTTTTCCTTCTCTTTTTGTTTGATATAAACATCAGTGTAGATCAACCCATGTCTTAATCTTGTGACCACAGCAGCCCTTTTATCACTGTCCCATTTTAGAAGAACACTGTATTGATCTATGGTTGCTTTATGGTTTTGTTTATAACAGCTTGTTGTAACTGGTTGATGGGAACTGCCTTGAGAGTTAAGTCGTGTGTTGATATATTTCCAAAAAATCCATGTTTCTTTTCACTTGTTACATTACATAACTAAAATATATAAACAGAAGAGATGCTTGGCTTAAGGCCAGATTTCTGAAGCTCTTGGGGCAAACCCTTGATGGGAATTTTCTCTCCTGCTTCCTCTCCATAAATGTGCCTAGTATAAAACTTTCTTGTACTGCTTGGAATATATCCTTGAAATGAGTGACTTACAGCTTTGGATCTGGTGTGCTGACGTGTCTCTGAAGCCCTGAAACTTTGGGGTTTGGGGTAGGGGTAGTCTTTAACTTTTTATGGGGGGGTGGGGCGGTGGAGATGGGATTGCCAGTCTCACTGAAAAATGAAGATACTCCTTGGTGTAGAGAAAACTAGTGAGGGGGGTTGAGTTTAGAGGTCTGAGGAACAGGGAATTTCCAGAAAACTGAAACCATGTCTGCATCTTGACAGTGTTTTAGTATTAGAGACTGAAAACATTTTTTGATTCAGAAAGTGATGGTCTACAGCTACTTTCAAATAAAATATTATCAAGCTTGTTTTATAGGTCTGAGGAAGAAAAAGCTGTTCAGCTTTCAGTTATCTGTTCATGCATTTATTTTTTTCCTGAAGTTAGAAGTCAGATTTTATGTAGCAGTTGATGCACTTATGAAAGGGACTGTGGCTTGTTTGCTTTTAGCAGCTGGGATGGGATAGTTTGATTTTTCTAGTTCTTACTGCAGTTACATTCCATAATAACTACAGAGGCTGAACTGTACTTGTCACTTTCTATTCCTGTGGATTCTTGTTATTCTTTTTCTTCTGTGACTTTTCTTTGCATTAAATACACCTTGGTTATAGAAACATGGTAGAACATTTCTTCTTCCATCTTTTAGAGTTCTCCTCAAGTGCTGAGTGACCTGGTCAGATGGAACTTTCAGGCAGCATCTCTGCACACAGAATGGAGTTTTCATGGTGTTCAGTAGTGTTAGAAGAAAATGAAACCTCTATGTCAAGTGTCTTGAGTTTAGTCAGACTTTTTAAACCACATCAGTGTGGATGCAATGCAAAAACAATAAATGCTATTCTTATCACTTTTATTACAGGCTGGGTTATGCAGAAGGCAGTGGTACAGTAATCACATAGTTCTTAAGTAATAGCATGCAATTATATTCCTTCAAACCACTGGGAATGCTGGAAGCATATTACTTTATAAAAGAGGAAGAAAAGGTCCCAAAAACGTAACCATGGCTGCCTACTGTATGACTTCAACATCTTTGTGTAGGCTTTGATTGTATTTCTGAACACAGATCCTCTGCACTTTTTCTGGTGAATACCTGCTTCATCCCTTTCTATTGGGTGAGTTAGGCACGTGAGGAGGGATTACTTGCTGCTGCTGGTAGTGACCTGGCAGAGAAGAAAAGAAATTCTTTAAATTACATACTAGATTATTAGAAAATAATTACAAATTGAAGTATTTGATTGCCAGTTTGGACAGTATGAAATTTCAGAAGGAATATGTATTTATTTTTTGTGCAATAGAATTCTCTCTTGACAAGAGCTCCTACCTGCTGTTTTTAAAAACTTTGAAGTGGACTGAGCTTGCCAGACAATGCTGTGTTGAAGACACCTTTGCCTGGCAGCATCTTTGAAATAGTTGTTTGGACTGTATAACTAGGGATTTGTTTTTAAGATGGTTGAAAAATCGCAGTATCACTGTGAGCATTGATTCTGGTTCAGGTGAAATATGTTCCTTTCATTCCTCTTTGCTATTAACAACAACGGTAATACTTCTTGTTTCCCCCCTTTTTTAAAAATTAGATATGATGTGGATGGGGCTCAGACCAACCTTATCTAGTCAAAGATGTTGGTGCTCCTTGCAGAAGAGTTGAGCCAGATGGCATTTAAAGGTTCCATCCAACCTAGACCATTCTTTGATTCTATGTACATTAGATTGCCATAATTTATTCTCACTTATTTTCTCCACCTGCTTTATTAATATAATTCTTCCTTCACTTCTGAGAGTTCTCCTAATTACAGCAGTAGATGTGCACTTGGTTCCACCTGTTCTAAGTGCAGGTTGCACTGGGCAGGATGTCACACATACAGACTGGTTTGTTTGTGCTACTGCACACTTTCATGTATCAAATATGACCACCAAGTGGACTCTTGTTTAGAATGTGATTGTTGTTTGGCTACTAGAGAAAAAGATATTTGATATGCCTCTCTCCTTTTAAGGATTCTGTCTGATAATTACTTTGAATAATTCATCATTTTGAATTCATATTTTGATTAAATTGTGGGTTCTTTTAGATAAGACTGAGAGCCTTTCATTTTGCTCATTTAATCTAAACTCATATCAGTAAATAATGTCTTTATAAGGCTAGAAAAAAGAATAGAACTCTGTTTCTTTTTCACGTTCAAAAGTCAGTCCCTTCCTACAGCCTTCCTATGTTTATTTGAAGATTTCTAACCTTACTTACTGTGTTTTTACACAAATAATATCTTAAGTATATTAGGACAGGTAGAGAGAATAAGTATGTTTGCGTATTATCACAAATGAATTGAATGCTACCCTGCAGCCAAAACTTAGAAGATGTAATTCTTAAGGCTAAAAAAGGAAGATAAGTCAAATTTGCATTCTTTATTATGTACCCAGCAGTATATATAACATTATTATGCATTTAACAGTTTCTGACACCACCTGATCATATGGTCTGTCTGGGCATCTCTGTGCCAACATATTCTAGCTTCTGTTTTCTGCTCATAAGCAACACTTTGGGAAAGAGCTCTATCAAACTGAAGGAGTTCTTTTAGAGACATCGATGTGCATAACAACTTATAACTGCACAATACCATTGGCCCATGGATACAATACCCTCTTGGCCCATTTTTTCTTCCTGAAGCCCGACTATATCCTTGCTTGTGGATCTTATAAACATCAACGCTATTGACTTCTATTGAAAAGAGTCTATTACTTCTCTTGCTGTAGAGTCTAGTCAGTGGTGCTTTTGAAAGTTTCCTCTTTTTGTCTGGAGATTTATGCCCCCATAGCTGAAATGTAGCCCGTGACTTTGCAGGTGCTATTAGACTCTCCTCAGCACAAAATAAAGTGAATTAGCTCAGAGTGTCTTTGTTGCATGGAACAAATTACGAGTACACAATTGCCTGGTTACCGTTTCAGAATGTGGCTTGAGCAGATTAATGGCTTTCTACCATTGACTCCGTGTGTGTGTCTTTCCCTTGTATTTGTTTTTTTCTTTTTGACTTGCTTTGTAGAGAGGCTTCAAAACTAGTGCAGGAGCTAAGAGGTAGGAGAGATGGCAGCCTACAAATCATTGGATGGGAGGAAGGGTGAAACCCCTCAGTTTCAGCAGGAGTAGGCTCTGCTGTGGATTGAATCTTTACCCCCAAAGCGAACTTCCTGGTTAGGCTGGCAGTTTTCTAAACGGTGCTGCCTAGAATTGCCATGTTGGGACATGCTGTGCATGTAAATGAATAAAAACTGAATGCTTTCCTAGAAATATTGTCTCTTTGTGCATCCTTGGCCAATCTGCTTGGAAAAGACTGACTCAGAGCTCCAGAAGTGCTGTTACAGTAGTCAAGGTGCTACAGGTTCCCTTTCAAATGCTTCTAGACAAGCAGTTTTGAAGATCCACTCGCCCGTGATCACTGGCCTGGTGGGGAGTAGAAGCCAAATATCCCTACGTTATTTTTGAGCCTCCTTTTAGTCCTTCCCTTTTTTGTCCCCAGCAAAAAAGACATCTTGGTTTAGACATGTCTTAAACAGGAGAGACTGTATGAATCGTAACACAGTAACTGTACACAGAGTTTTGAAAACACTGAATACTTTTGTTAGGGGTAGAGGCTGGGGCAGAATCAGCTATGACAAAGTAGAATGAATATTTGCCCAATAGAGCTGTGGCTTGGAAGAGGGAGGGGACAAATGACAATGCAATATAGGTTTGAACAGGAAAATAGATAAAAAGAAGATACTATTAAAGGCAGAAGTGTCATAGAGAATGAAAATTTATGAACTACTGAATGAAAATATGTGAAGTCAGAGAAGGGAAATTAGTGTAATGGCTTGGGATAATTCTCTGAAATCTGTAAAACTGAAGAAAAATGCCAGTTAGGGTAATAATGATTAGAATTTTGTGAAGAGAATCAAACATGGAGAAAATTGTTTAGCTCCAAGATACATGACATTTACAGACTCTCTGCTACAGATAATAGTTTCAAATTCATACTTTAAAATAATAAATGTTGAATTTAAGTCTGGAAAGGTTAGCATCCATTTGCCTGCAGACAGAAAACCCAGTGATTTTACTGCTTGCAGAGTTACAAAATCAGCCAAGATGGAGAGACTGGTGTTTTGTGTATCAGAATGACCATTACAGGAAGGATGAGTAACTTCTCCAGGCCATAGGCTGACTGCTCATCATTCTGCCTGCCATGTTCTTGCTGACTGTTAGCAAGCATTTGCTAGGTTTATGAACATTCCCAAGCTGGTTAGATTGCTAATTCACAGTTAAAATCAATATGATTTAAATAATTGAAATGGCACTTATTAAACCAGAGATATCTTAAACTTGTTCTGTAGAGACCAGAATTATGGAAAGTGTGCCCATTTATTGTTCTCCAATGTGTAGAACTGAAAGAGCCAGAAATGTTATCCCTTTGTTCAGCAAGGGGATCACTGTCAAAACTGGAAATGGGTGTTACGTCTCCTGACTTCTGACTGTTCTCTGCTGAGCGTGTTGTGCAAGGTGTTGTACACACATCAGAGCAGTTCTTTGGAACGGTACTGAGGAGTTAAGCTTCTGGAGGAATAATTCCTTTCTGCTAAATTTGTGCGTAGATGTGTCTTTGTGGGAGGAGTTCATTTATGAAATTCTGACGCTTTCTCCCCAGCGTCTTTCTCTAAGCGTGTCTTTCTGGCCAGCTTTTTATTCTTTTTTTCCTTGTATGGTGCAGAACACCCTAATGCCTGTAAACCTCCTAACCATTTAAAAATAGAAATAACAATAACAGTCTTTGTCCTCCTATCCCAGGCTGTAGGAGAAATATTGTTAAAGGAAAAAACAAAAAGTCAAAACTTGTGAGACGATCTTGGCAGAGCCAAGTGGGGTTTAGTTTTGCACTTAATTTGGAGCCTGAGGTTTGCACTTGCTTTTGAAGCTGCATGAAGTGTTTCATGGTCAGCTGAGCTTGTGTGAATTTAGTTAAAAACTAACTGATAATTTCATGATGATTATGTGAGGTAGGTCTTCCAGGAATGGTTAGAGAACTTACTGAAGGTTTTGAATATCAGAATAGACTTCTTGGTCTTTATGAGAAGCAGAACAAGGGGAAAACAGCTGAGCATGATGTTAGCAGTGACCTGTGCTGCTGAATGGATAAGGTTTTTATGTTGATTTTCTGTAGCTGGGTGATTTTATTTCTTGGTGTGAAGTGCAGTAATTATTTATTTCCCTTCAGGACTGTGGTGCTTTAAAATATTAGATTAGTAAGATTTAATTTCTAGGTTTTAGTTTTAACTATATAAACTAGGTGTTTCTACTATTGTAGCCTGATAAATACTTCTTTCTGGTAGGAGGTGACATAGCTGGAGCAACTGGCATTAACACATGTATGGAGGATTTAAGGCAAATAATTTTTTGAATTAAAGAAATAAAATTAGCCAAGTACATCGTGGAAGTATGTTTAAACATAGCATGTGATTTGATTTCTTTTTTCCGTTAAAAATATTAGAATGCTACAATAATACTAATTTATATTTTAAAGCAGTATGTCTCAAAAGTAGCAAAGTGACTGCAAATGACACTTTCACTTCAATTTATCATTACAGACGTGAGATTTTTTAGCAACTGAAGTTTGCGTCTTTGTGCTATTTTCAGTGACACCTCTCCTTTGTAGCATTACATTAGACAGGCAAAAAGTGAAAATGAAAAATAAGTAGATGGGGGAAGAAACTCTCCACGTGTAACTCTGAAGAGAAAAGCATGAGTAAGAAGCTGCATCTGTCGTTTGGTGAACAGAAAGAAACAGGTTCATAAAACGTGTGTGCAAAGATAAATCACTGAAACTGATTGAGAAATTTTGTAAGATGGGCAAGAAATGGGGTAGGAAAAGAAAATTGAGTCAGAAGTTAAGCCAAGGAAAGAAGTGGAACAGAATACACCCTTGGATAACCTTTACAGGGTTAAGGCAAGATACCAAAAATGCAAGTGCAATAGTTTATGTACAGTAAGAACCTTATGTCAGATTTTAAAGATAGTGAAATCATTATCCTGGTAAGCGAAGCTTTTATTATTAAAATGACTTTTTTTACTGTTTGAACTTTTAACTATTTAAAAATTTAATGACAGGAGACATAGGGATTATTGAATTATGGACAGCTTGTACTGTTGCTGCTGTTATATTACTGTATTTTGAGAATAGGGAGGGTTAACTGAATTCGTTCAATTCACTCTTTTTAAGGCAGGGCAAGTGTACTAACAACAAAGCTGTCTGTCTATTCAGTGGGGAAGGAAGAAGAACATAGTGTCATTCACATGTTATATAATTAAAAAAATGCAGTTACGAAGTTTCTGGAATGGGTGTCTGGTCAAAGCTGAAAGGAGCTTTCTCAGCAGTTGGGGCAGGACAAGGATGCCCTGGTTACTAAATACAGCTGTGATTGATCAAGGGGAACAACTTAACCCAGGGTTTCCCATGCTCATTTTATGTTGTGTTGCTAGGGCTTCTTGTTTGCTTGTTTTGTTGATGTTTTTTGAGTTCATCCCAGTTCAAGAAAACTGTCCTTTTGCCTTCCACTTTGTACAGTGTAGTTTCCCTGCTCAGTATGTTTTGCCTGTGATCCCCTTTCCAAGGTCTGAATTCCAGTCTGGCTGAATGCCTACTCCTTGCTTGTCTTCCACTTAGCAGCCATTCAGATTGCCTTGTGTTACTGACTTGGTTTTTTCCTCACACATGTCCTGTCACTTACAAGGTTTGCTAGACATGGTATTTTATTTCCCCCTGCTTACTAGAGTGTTTGAAGGAAGATGTATGACCAAGAATATCCTTGTGCCATCCATTTGGAATGTGTCCATACTTTGTCTTGTTTTGAGACCCATCAGTACCAGCTCTTTCTAGTTTCTGTACAGCATCACGTTGATGTAGTTTCTTAGTCACAATGTGCAGAAATTAAGACTGATTTACTGAATTGTAGTTGTGTTATAATGGATGTTTTCATTCACTATCTGAACTTTCAAATTGGATGGAAAACCATTATGTTAGTTTGGTAATGTGTAGTTTTGTATATTATTTTTCTGAGATTTTATTTGGGGGGGACAAAAGAGGCTGCAGAGTCTAAAATCGTTTTTCATGTAAAAAAATTGGCAAGTTTCTTCTACATCTTTAGAACTGCTCTCTCCTTTTTTTTTTTCCATGTGCTGTCTCAAATTCCCCATAAAAATGAAGATAATCTGGCAGACTGTCCACAAAAAAATCTTTCATGCAAGTGGTGTGGATCTTATGATTTGAAAGAAAATAACCACTATATAAATAATTTAAAACAACCAGTAACTTCAATTTGCTAACATTCTTGTAAGGGAATTTAGAGATAAGACAGACACTATCATGGTGTAGACCATGAGACACTTTTGTATCATGGTGTTGCAGCTAGTACTGCACTGCTGAAGTGTGCCGTGTGTGACTTTGACATTCAGCCAACCAGTCAGGAACTTCTAAGGGCAGAGAAAGTAATCTTTGGAATTTCTTGTAATTTGAAAGCTTTTTATGTAATTATATTGATTGTTAACGTAATGCGTTTAAGAGCTTAAGTCTTTAAGTCATTAATATAATGACTTTAAGATCTACTTTAGCTGTTCCTAGCATAGATCTTGTTCTATGTTTCCGTTAAAAAATTACTGTGCAAACTTTGCTCAGTGAGTTATTTCATTGTTCTATAATGATGCAGGTTATCCCTGGTTGTATAGATTGGAAAAACTGAGCAGCAGGAATTTTGAATGGCTTAATCCAGATCTCAGAACAGATCAAAGACGAAACTGTGAAAGAAATCCAACTTTGGTTCTTTAGCATTTTTTGGTGGGGTTTTTTTGTGTTTTTTTTTTTTTAAATGTCAGTGTATGATATCTTGAAGAATGGATGTTGAGGCATTTGAATTAGTTTTGTTCTGGAAGATGTTGGGATAGCAGTAGAGACTTTAGGTGTCCGTTAAGGTCTTAAGTCCTGGGAGTGGTTTTAAATGTATTAACACAATGCAGAAACCCCCTTTATGGTAGCATCTGGCACAGACACACAGCTACAACTCAGAAATAGTCTCTAAAAGAGTATAACTACAGGTTTGCAATCAGTTAAGAATCAGGTAATATGAAAGAGTGGTAACTTTACACAATAAAAAAAAAACCCCAGTATTTTGGCAAGAAGTGCTATACTTCTGCCAGTTTTCGTATCTTTGTACATTTGGCTTCCTAGAGAACTGAAAAGGTTATTTTTGGCCTAGTGCCCTGGGCTAAAAATGGCTTCTGGAATCTCATAGCTCTGTTTGGTGTTGAGCAGTTCTGTGCAGTAGTAACATAACTGCAGTAATTGGTAGTCTCACTGAAGCATTTTAGTTATGCACTTAAATGTTAAGCTGTGGGAGATGTGGCTCTGTGATCCCTCTAGCATCCCATTTATCAGAAAAATTTAAGCCGTGTTTATCTATGAAGCTGTGGTAGCCTGAAGAAAAAGAGGCTTTTTCTACAAGTACTTGTTTAAGGGAAGTAAGAGACAGTGTAAGGTCTAGCCTCTACAGGGAAAGGCTCTAAAATGAAGAAATAAATCATGGTATTGCTGTGGGAACAGTGAAACACGAGCATTGCAGTTGAGACTGTACATGTAGGCAATAGAATGAGTCTGTGAAGTTTCCTTGTGTTTTTATCCAGTGTTGTAGGGTTTACCTTTAAAAGGGAAAAAAGCCACCCCAAACCTAACACTGCCCTCCCACAAGAAACAAATGTACCAGTTACTAGATGTGAATGTGTGCTTATTATAAATGTAAGTTTCTGAATGATTTCTAAATAGTTTGGATGGAGTTTCAAACCAGGAGTTTGAAATAGTCAGGAGAATAGTGAACAGGCTAGTTGAATCTGAGAAATCTTACACCGATAAAAGGTCTGAACACTTGCAAAAAACACTGGAGATTGCTTCCCTCTATGTGCCTCACAAATCTGTTAGCTTTCCCCCAGTTTTTTGTATTGGACCAAATAGGAATAATGTGTGGTGCTGCAGGAAAGTAAAGTGTTCAGGAACAGAATTCATTTTAAAAAATACCTTTTTTTTTTTTT
>VZRO01003873.1:3645765-3763963 GCA_013397915.1 Daphoenositta chrysoptera
TTTTTTTGGTGAAGTCAACATGGACAAATTCTGCATGAGAATTGGAGTTGTTCTAGACATAGCTTGTAAACATCCACAGAACCCTCATTTTTAAATCATCCAAGAAATCAGTATTTCATTTTTTGTGTTCTAACTTCGCAGTGTTGTAAGGCTTTGCTAATACAGTAATCTGGAATTATGGCCAAAATAAAATGAGTTCTGATCAAATTTGTGATCACACAAATTTGAGATGACCAGTCTAGTGAATGGCTCTTTAAAGACAGTTATCAGACTTCTTTATGGGTGCTAAGGCTCTAAAACGAAGAAATAAATCATGGTATTCTTATGGAGGTAATGAAGCACAAGCATCTCAGAGAGCTATCTACCGCCAAAATTACAGTTTCTAAAATATAAATCCTCTTGTTCTAAAGAATTTATGAAAAAGAATAATTCCAGATCAGCTTCTGTAGAATATTCTGCAGAATACCTGTGCTCTGTCTGCAGAAAGCTTGAATTTTGCTTACTGGACTAAGCAGAAACCTTGCCAGTTTTCCTAAATACAGGTGTCCCTGTAAAACAGAATGTTTTGTTTTGTGTTTTGATGGCTATGTAGGATATGCTGGTTACATTTCTTGCTTGTAGGCTCCAGCTAAATAGTTTTATAAAATGTTTGCTATTTTTAAATTTTTTTTTTACAAGGTACTTATTGAAGATAAATCACATTCTTGGTTAACAGTATTTAAAGGAACTTGTGTGTGTCTAAACATTTTTCTTCCTTATCTCTAACAAAACCATCTTGTTTTTCAATGTTCTCATCATAAAATTAAAACTATTTGCAGTCAGGAGGTATTCTTCTGCTTGTAATTGATTCAGCTTGGAAAAAAGCAGGTATTTATTGCTTGTGCACAGTCTTAGTGCATTTACTTACGGTCTTATGTCATTGTGTGTGTTACATATATTGAGTGCATTATATATAAAAATATATTTCACTTGCTCCACTTTATGCATGGTAAAATTCTACTTTTTCATATGTTTCTCAACCCTTCCTTGGTGCATGAAATAGTGATAGCCTGAGGATAACCCAATCAATATGTGTGAACAAACATGACATTACTAATACTTTATTGGTAATTGTTATGGTTAAGTTATTAATAAAGGTTATGTGAGCATAGCAACTTTGTTTTTCCTGTGGAACAGTGTAAATAAATCACTGGGAAGCAGTCTTGCAAAAAAGAAGATGGTAGACGATAGTAAGCTGCCAGGGTTTTTTCCTTTATTAACAGAAACTACTTGCTTTTAGAGGAATTTCTCTAATACTCAAAGAATATTTAGTCAGTCCTGTTGTTCTTTACCAGATGTCTCACCTTGTTTTGTGTTCCCGTTTCCATTCTGATGGTAGTGGACTATACTTCTTGAAACATGTTGAAGCAATTGATTTGTCTTAATAAAAGAGACTTTTATGTTGATACAGTTTGTCCCTCTGCCTAATGCTGGCCATCAATTTCCCTGGCTGACTCTGTGTATCTAGATCAGAAATTTATGGCTCATATGTACCGTCTCAATTTTAAAGTATGCCAGTGATAATAGTATGATTGATTCTATATTTCCTTTGGAAACAAATAAAAGAGATTACACAGCTATTTTGTATTTTAGCTTCAACTTCTGGTCATTTATTCTTTTGTCTTCATTAGATCAGCTAATCCACTGTAGCAGGCGTTTACTCTTCTGCAGTTGTTTATACATTATTTTTTACCTTTGTATTTAATGAACTAAGATATTTGATTAACAAGGGATAATTCCAATTACAGTAATTTAAGGTGCCACTGCGGTTGTCCATCTAGCTTCCTGCTGAAAGCCACTGCCCATGTAAATAGGGTGACAAACCTAAATGGTGATGATGGTGGATTTAAACTACTAGGACAGGCTTGGAATTGTGGTGTTGAGGAGCTGGCACGTGATTTCACCTGCTGTGCCTCTTCCTGGGGAGGAAACCACCATCAGAGAAGAGGGGGACAGAGCTGAGGCTGCTCCTGTCTTACACTGCTGTACTGAATGTTGCAAGGGCTTGTGAGACAATCCTAAACAGATGAACCTTTGCTGTTCTGCTTTTAAATATGGTTTCAGAACCCAAATCTTGCAACTTCTTGAAACCTTCCAGGTTTTTGGGTACTTTAACAGTTTTATTGTTTTTTACTTCATTATTGACAGCTGGACATAGCAATTTGTGAGTTGCTTTGAAAATGCCTTCCCTGGGGTAATGTGTGTTCAGCTTATTTATCAACAGTCACTGTTAATGCACCCAACTTTCATTTAGTAATTTGCACCTTAGACTTGGTGGCTGCTCGTGATTGTTATTGTTCCAAGCTTATGCTATCACTTCCCAAGACTGTGATTCTATGATTGCATTCTCCCATGTTGTATTTTTAAGTTTTCATGTGACAGAGTTAAATATGACTTTGATTGTGTCTATCTACCATGTGCTCTGGGTACCCATGTATCTGTAACTTGGCCTTGCTGTTACTTATACCACCATTACCATCAATCACTTCCAGATTTTATCAGCAATGGCTTTGTATTATAGGGAGGAAAGTCTTGAAAATCCTGTCTGATGTTGGGTTGTGAAGAAATAAAACTAATTTCATCTATGAGACACTTAATGACTTCCTTGAGGGTACTGTTCAGTTTCTCTGAGCAGATGTTGGATCAACACTCTACAACCACATCAAAATGACTGATGTTCTGGTGTGAGCACATAAAAAAGCTCTTCTAGTAAATGGTATATTCATGTGAGGTTGTAGAATATGATTTGTTTCAATAGTGTACAAGTCCTAGCTTATGACCATGTCTTTTTGAAAATATCAGTGATCTTTTCTCCTTGCGATACTTTTTTACTTGCATCTCCTTTTGCGTTTTGCTATATGAATTAGCAACATAAAAAGGAAAGTTATGCGTAATGTTGAGGAAGGTTTTAAATCAAATACAGGTAAAATTGCTTTATAATGGAGAATTCCTCCCTGTGTATCTGTCCTAGAATGGATTGCTTGACAATTCCATTTATAGAAACAGGATGTTTTGGTTTTATGAATGTGGATTTCTTGGGAACTCATTTTGAGAAAGTGTTTGTCTGCCTCCACCCTTGGTGGAATGCAGATGACATCAGAATTTTTAATGTACTGGTGCTATGGATACAGAAAGACCAGCTTTAGAAGTGTCAGTGACATAAAAGGAATTGCATTCTAAGCAATCTTACTATTTAAGGTGAATTGGTGGTACAGATGTCCAGGTGATCAAATCTAAGGCAATAGAGTAGTAGGTGGTTTGGATTTTTACCTATACCATTTTAAATACTGTAAATAATTGCAATGTAGGTTCCAGGTAATTTTGTGATCTAAAACATAACCCTTCAACTGCCTTGCAAAGCTGTATTGTTCACTTGTTTTGGATCTCTTATATGTGTTTTTCTCTCACTTGTGATAATTTTGGTTCCACTGGCATTTGAGTTGTCCCTTTAAAAACTTTTGCTTAGGATCTAATTACAACTTCACAAAAACAGCTTTTTTAAGAGAATATTTTTTTGTAAACAGAACAGTAGGTATCACTTAAAATATGCAGTTAATTTAATAAAAACTTTATTCTGGCTTTGTATCTGAATTTCATAGGATCACAGGATAACTATGAAGGGACCTGAGATGCTAATGAAGAGTCCCCTGTAGGTCATCTAGTCCAACCACCAGTGCAAAGCTGGGTCAAGTCTAAACCTGTTCAATCTGTTCTTGTCAGCTGAAGCATATTTCATTTAGCCGAGGCATATCCAAGTATCTTGAAGTCCCAGGTATTCCTTCTGTTATGAATTCCCAGAATTTTTGTGGTGAAAGAATACCCAAGGTGATTAGATTTGATTTGTAACCTTGCTTTGTAGCAATGCAAAATACACTATTCAGACACCTTTTGTTGGCTGACATATTTGTCCATAGACCTACTTGTAGAGTTTTGCTCCAGTTGTGTATTGGCATAAATTCTGACATATTTTGCATCTGTATTACCAAGTGCAGACTCTCATTGTTAGTCTGTTAAGGAAATACTGAAGACAGGACCTAGGTTAATGCATCTTGGAAGTACTTTTACAATACTTTAAAGAGAATGTGATGTGGTCTTAGTTTTAAATCCTATTCTGTGTACATTGGGGCTTCTCCATCAGAAGGATGTTCGTGAGGAGCTTGTAGCACTCAAGACTGGAATTCTCAGTAAAAATACTCAGAGACACAGGCTTGCTTATGTTGAGATAGTGTGTGGTGTTTTTTTTCCTTTAAGTTCTGATGGCAGCTGTGGAATGCCTGTGTTTAAAATTACTAAACTGTTTAAAGTTGTATGGCAGTAAATTTTACTTATTTGTGCTGGGTTAAGCCTGGTAGGCAGCCAAGCCCCACACAACTGCTCACTCACTCCCCTACAGCGGAGTGGAGAAATGAATCCGAAGGGTTAAAAGTGTGGGTCGAGATAGTGAATTTAATAGGTAAAGAAAAAGCTGCACAGGCAAGCAAAGCAAAATAAGTTGTGGGTGGGTTTGTTTGTTTTGAAAATTTGGTATGCAAATTCAGGTAGCACAAAACGTAGGCATGAATGAAGTTACTGGCAAAATCCCTTTTGACTGATGTGTGTGGGACTTTCCCTGTTCTAATGTTCTAAAACAGATGATACTTTGGACTAGGTTATAGCAGAATAAGGAAGCTTACCAGTCTTATTTTATTGGCATAACCTCAGCACAGGCTTATTCAACCTGCTTTTTGGGCAAGGTCTCCTGTCGTGCTGCTGTACTTAGCCTGCTCTCAGCATCTGGATTTAGTTAGTTCAGAAAGAGTTTGAGTATGTCCCTGTCACCATGACTATAATAGTCTGTAAATAATGTGACTATAATGCAGTTCCAGCTGTTGAAAGGTGGTTATTCTTGCTCACTAGATAGTGTGTATGGTCTTGCATGTTATGCCTTGGTTTTCATTCTTTTCGACTGTCTTGGGGAATCCACATCAGCAGGAATGTAAACAATAAAATACTAGGAGAATTTGTTCTTATATTCCAGTATCTGAATGTTACAAAATTATTTCTGATATTTCTGTTAACTGTCAATATATTTGCATTGTATGTAGTGTGCCTGCTATATAAATTCATTAAATATGTTTTTAAGATGTGAAAGGTCTCCTCCCATCCAGATGGAGGAACAGAATTTATGAAACATGACAAATAGCTGTATTTCTTAGGTCTCTTTGTTTTCTTCTCTTTCGTTTCTTTAATGAATCACCAGAAACTGTAGCTGTTAAAAGGAACCTGTTTTCTGTATTTAATCAGATGAAAATCTGCAGAAGAACTCATCTGTGGCAAGATGATACCAGATTAGTTTCATGGTTCAGCCATGTATTAGTGTGTAATGAAATACAGTGAGGACTGTGCTATTGAGTGTCACTATCATGTTGGGTTTTGTTGTTTGGTTTTTTGGGGATTTTTTTTTTTACAATATTTTCTTGAAGAACAGTAACATTTAATCAAATTATGCCTTAAAATGTTATTCTCACAAAATTTCTATTAATTAAACTTTCTGTTTTGTAATGTGGTTACCAATATGTTTCTTTGTCATAAAACATTAATGCAGCATTTAACAGTATTTATGAGGTTTTTTATTTATTCACATAACAACCACCAAGGGCTATAAACCTTCAGAATAGTAGATTTCAACAAGTGGGAATTTTCCTATTATAACTTTAGAAGTTTAAACTTAGAGGTTTAAATAATATTAGCCCTCTGAATGCCTTTTTTGTTTGGTTCGTTGTTGTTTGGGTTTTTGTGCTTTCTGCTAGTCTTTATAGCTGAAGGTAAAGAAACAAGGAGTAACTATTAGGCAAAATAGTAGCAAATAGAGTTATGGTTTTACTGTCTTAGGTGCATTGAATGGTTTTGAACTTGAGTATGATTAAATCTGTAACTGTCTCTTGTATTGTTCTCATAAATGTAGTAAGCTGTAAGTTTTAAAGAGAAAGGAAATACAGTGAGTATAATAATTGAGCTTATATCCCACTATGCTGTATTTATACAGTTCAGCAGCATGTACATATTTTCTTTGGGGGATTGCTCCGTGTTCCTCAATTTTCATTTAAAATGTTTGTCAGTCAGTGTACCTGGCAGTAAATTAACTGGAGGAAGTCAGTGTTCAAATATAATATTGTTTGACTGTTTAATCTAAAAATTTTTTAGGGACTTTCCACTGGATTTCTACTGTGGTCAGAGGTAATTTTTAGACTGCAGCTTTTTTTTAATCATAGTTAAAGAAGCTTTGACTTTCAGTCTCATAAAACTATTAAGTAAACACTGTGCTACCTTTACACCTTTAGCCATTTTCGTGCAATTTGCTAGTTTGGAGCAAAAGTTATGTAGCATGAATCTATTGTTTTGCACAGTGTTTTAGCAGCTGACTTGGAATGGCAGAATGAATAGAGCTGTACTGTATATGAGAGTAAGATGGCAATACTGAATCTTAGGAGACTTGTTGGAAATTTTTTTCTCCCCTCTTTTGCTTTAACCTCATTTTACAGTGATGAAACTGGTTTGTTCAAAGAAGAGTTGAGTCTTGGTGCAAATGCTGTCTGGCCTCCCTGTGATGTCAAGGAAAAATGAGGGGAACAGAAGATTGAGCCCACCTTCTATTTTTGAAGAAAAACAAAGTCTGAAGTGTAACAGCTTGAAAAGGGCATCCCCTAAGAACATTGCTTTCCTTTTTAGTAGTGCAAGGAAGTGGATCTGTAATTCAGAATGGTTTTTTTAGTAAAGTTTATGAAAATGTGTGATTAATTTCCTTATTTTCATCAGTTTCATCATTTTCATCTTTTTTTTTTTTTTCAATGGCCTGTGTTACTTGCAAGGGAAGCTTGAAAAAAACCAGTTCTAAATATCAGCTCTTAAAAGAAAGACATTGTATTGCACCCTTAAGTTTCTTACTTTTGATTGAATCTATTAATTTATGACTGTATGGGAAAATATTTTGCTGTTTTTATGTATCTTATTTGTGTGGACAATGATCTGTAATTTCCTACCTAGCATCTCGCTTCAAGTGTATAAGATAAATATGAACTAATTCAAGTTAACAAGGTAAATATAGTCTTATGTGGGAAACCATGGTCCCAGTATCTCTCTGACCAATAATTTACAATATTACATACTTCTAGCATATAGCAAGAGTCATTGTGTAACCATATTTACCTAAATGTTATTTTTAATTTCAGAAGAAATAAATTGGTTTATGCTTGATGTTTTATTGTAGTAAAACCTTACTTTGCAACAGCTAGTTGAGTCAAAATTTATGAAGGTTACCAGATGCCCCATTTGGTGAGACCATTGTATGTACTTCACATCTGCTTGTAAGACTTTGAGGAAAATTTAATTTATAGGCCACTGATACTTTCTATCCTTCTTTGATTTCTGTGAGTGTGAATATATGCTTAGTCAGGTATAGGCCTCTCTAAGCCTTGGTAGGGTAGGTAAGATACATTGGTTGGCATCTTTTTTGCCAGATAAAGCCAGAGTTAAGCCAGGAGAATTTACTTCCTCAAAGACTGTTCCCTAGGGTAACTATTCACATAAAGACACATCTGTTTAGAGTTTCATAAGTATATGCAGGCAAAATATTTCAAATCGTACTGGCTATTGAAATGACTGCTAACCAGAGTTTTGTATAATGCAGTTTGTCAAGCAAGGATGTATTTGAATAAAGAACTGCCTCAGTCTTTGTGCATTGTATTCTCTCATTTGCAGGTGTGTGCAAGCACATGTCCATAGACATGTGGGACGTGATGTAAACATATATACACACTTCAGGCATATGGAATTAAAATTTGGGCTTTTATTTTCTTGTAGCTGGAAGAAAAAAAGGCACATTTTTATGTCCGTAATTTAAAAATTAGAGGTTATTAGTGTAATCATTGGAGCTTTTCAGGATCAGTTTTAAGTTTTTGTGATTTATGCAAAATCTGTTCAAAGAAATTATATATATTTCATTCTGGTTTTGGTTGCTACTCAGAATACACACTGTGTTATTTTTACAGTAATTCCTTCATATCTAACCACTTTAACGTGTTTAGGTAATAATGTGGCATTAGCTGTTTTGTTATGTAACTATATGATATTGTATAGTAATCTTATGTAAAGGATGCAACTGATTACTGGTTTAAAATTCCTATTCTGTTTTTACAGGCTAAGTAAGTAGTAGAGGAGTGTTAGCACCTCATAATTCTAGCCTACTCTTTTTGTTTGTGTCCTTGTGCAGTTGTTTTTCTAAGTCTGTTTGGCTACAGTTTAGCAAGAAAAAAAATATTTTGCTCTTCTCTTCACTCATGATTTTATGATTTCTGTGGGTATGTCCATATAAGTTTTAATCGTTGTTTCCAAGTTGGTGAGGGTCTGAGAAGGGTAATACAATGCTGATAGAGCCATGTCCCTAAGCCAGGGTATGTTAAATGCTTAAAGTCTCTTTAGACAGTCCTGATGCTTTGGAGCTGCAGAAATGGGGACCACTGTAACAGCCAGGGTATGTATCCCTGTGGCTTTGTCAAATCAAGATGTGTGATATATGTAGACCATTGAATCCACTGAAAGAATGGATTAAGGTAGGAAAAGCATGCAACAATCCTATCAGATATGTAGCATTCAAGTGTGGGAAAAAATTCATTCAGGTGTTACTTATAATTTCTTGCTGAAACTAAGGAAAACCTTTCCCTTTGAACTTGTGTTGCTGAAAATTCCATGTTAGAGAGACTTTCTGTAAATGTTTTTGATCTCCTGGAATTGGAGATGGAAGAGATCTTGTTCTGATTTTTCATTGCAGAAGACATCTTGTACTGATTTTTCACTTTGGACAGTTTCTCTAGAACAGTGATTTCCAAATTGAAAAACACTGATTACATAAAAGCTTGAAAGTGGTATCCCATTAAAACTATTTCCAGATCCTTGACATGAAACCTGAGGGTTTTCTGAAGAATGTCCTCTTTCCCTTATGACTACTAAAATTACAAGCAATAACCAGAAAAAAAATGAAATTATCTCTGTTAAGGAGTTTTCTAAAGGGGAGCCAAACAACCTAGTCCAGAGATTCTAGAAATAATTTTTTTGGATGTAACAACTTCATCTTTCAGTATTTTTTTTTGCTCTGTATATGAATATTTCTATTTCTGTCAGAAGAGATCTTTTATTTAAATATCTGGTTTATATTCAAGTTCAGAACTACTCTGTGTTAATTTAGAAGTATAGTATGTTTTTACAATATATTGAGAAATATTCCAGATTAATTTTTTATTTGAGAACTAGAAATAAGTTTAAAATCCTCTTCTGGCTTCTATTTTTTTATGGTGACTTCTTAGAGTAGTTCTGTGCCTTTATAGTTGAGATGCTTAATTTGCAAGCCTTTGAACAAAAGGAAAGTAGGAAAGAAGGTATGTTGTCCTAGAGCATCAAAGGTAGGTTAAGGGTTATGCTGAGGTCCCTGACACTGGCAGTGCTTGTGGGTTCCTTGCAGAATTTAGTGAAATGAATGTAAATGAAGATGAGACTTGGGCAAAGGGGGGAAAGCAAATAAAGGCACACAATTAAAAAAAAAAAAAAACAAAAAAAAAAAACTATAAATAACTTAGCAAATTAGTAGCCTGTTGTTGGCCATAATTAAATAGACTAAGCACAGTATAGACAGTTTCTGAATGACGTTGATAGCAAATGCTAACATAAACCCATATTTTGACATGCAATTACTGTGTGATATCTAAATTCTCAGTAGAACTGAGCGTAGTTGCATATAAGAGCACACCAGAAAAGCAGAGAAGAAAGCATTTGGCTATTTAAATGAATGCCTAGCCTTTGATTCTATATAAAGCACTGCAAATCACTTTTGAGTTCTGAAAGAAATAGTGCCTTATTTAAAAATGGTGTGAAAATTCTCTGTTGGAACCAACTTAAAATCATAGGATTTTATTCTATCCTTTTATAGGATCATAGGTAAAAAAGACCTCTAAGGCCATATATCATTGCAAAAGTATCTTCTGTACTGGTACTAGCATATGGTCTGCACTCTTACTGTGTTAATGCACTGGCACCAGCACAAACCAGGAATCTGAACTTTGCCAATGTAGGCATATTTGCTGAATCTTAACATTTACATTTAGTAAATGCTGGGCAGTGGAACTCTTCAGTCTTCAGTAAAAACAAACACCTTCTGAAAGTGCCTGGGATTCTTCAGGCAAAAGCTGGCTTCCTCTCCTGGTTTTTAGAACTGTGTGTGGTAAAGATAGAGACTCCCTCTCTTTTTCACTCCTTCTCTGCTGCTTTCACCAGTATACTGTGGAGTTTTGAATCCTTTTACAGCCTCTGTGCCTGATAATTTTCCCTTAGGAAAATAAGATGTCATCTTAGAACATACATCTAGGGTAAGACAGAAAAATCTGGCTTTTCTCTATTAGTCTGGCTTTGCTGGCTTGTGTTACTTATTAAATATGGATAATACAACTCCCACTGCACCTGAAGCAAGTGATGTGTGGTGTCTTTGAAAAGCTAGTTTCAAAGAAGTCACCATGTCTCCAATCCCTTGTAAAATAGACATAGCAGCAATTTTTATGTACTAGAAGTATGAGAGCAAGTGTAATAAAGAGGGATACACCAATATCTCAGGACTCATTAAAATGTGTCAGCAAGATACAAGAACAAGTGCTGGAATGAATAGGGGTAGATGGACAAGAGTTTGGAACTAGGAGGGGCGAAAGGTGGGTTATACTGTAGTAGGAAAGAGTAGCCTTGCCCCTCACCTACAGCTGTTTTAACAGTTTGGTATAATTTGTAGCTACATTCAACTATCGTGAAGTTTTTCTTCTGGCCTCTTAATTTTTGATGACTACAGTATACTGAAAATATGTGTTTAATCATGCTTATTTGTTAAATCATGTTTAAATGCTTTTAAATAAAAATAGAGCATTATAATAAAAATCCTAACATGTTGATAAAATAATAACTAAGTTGTCTCAAAAGTTTGTTGCTTTTTGAAATATGTGGAGTATCTGATTACTGGCTATTCAGATAGCCAGGTAATGACCAGAGGAATAGTGATAAGATGGAAAACTGAGCCACATAATCTGTTAAGATGCTCCTAAAACAACCAGCAAAGGTGACCAGTGAAGCCAAACCAGTGTTGCAAAGCCTGAGGTGATTCACTGGAAGAAACTCTTTGGAATGCCAGACAAACTGGGGAGGGGTAGCTGTTGAAAAAGGTGCATAAGATTTATTAGAGTGGTACAGGGGACTGAATAAAAGAATCTTGAGATTGTACAGGTCTGGTATGGGATATGTAAGGCAAGGATCAGAAGTGGAAAAGGATCAAAGTGAAGTGGGGAGGAAGGAGTGTGGGAAAAGGAGAGAAAGAAGGGATCAAAGGGGACAGTTACATTTTAAAGCAGCCCAGTATATTTGCCTGGTGAAGCCTTGTTGCCCTATTACCACAGCTTATCATATGAAACTCTTTAAAATTTTTTTCTTTTCCCATCCCCCTGCCTTGTGAATGTCTTTGTGGGATATGTGCATGATCTTCTACCAGGCTTCAGGCTGGAGTAGCCAGCAGGTAGAATCAGTGAGAGACAGTGGAGGGACAACAGCTGATAGAGACAACAGTAAAGTGGTTTGTATCTGTTAGTATTGATCCTTACGATCAGGATGGATCTGTTTGTGGTGTCTGTGTTGGTGTAGGGGTTCAGTGCAGTACTGCTTCCTTCTATTCATTTGTGTGTTTGTGGTGAGATGTGTTATCTACAATATGTCTCTGTCCTTTGGAATTACTGCTCCACTTTCCTATACTTGGAAAGGTGCTAGGGAGCAATAGCTCTTATTCACCAGGTCAGGAGAGGAAGGTGTCTGTGAGTCCCTCAGTACGCCTTATTTGCCTACCCCTAACAAATAAGCTTTTTGCTTCGGTTGTTAGTTTTCTGTTAGGGATCCTTTGCGGGGTTTGATGCTGCCCTCAAGGCAGGTTTTCTGGATCAGGATTGCACCCAACAGCGCAGAATAAAATTCGCAGTGTTGGAGGCCTGGTATGCAAAAAATGGTTAACACCCTGAACTTAGCTGGAATTTGATATGTCCTTTGGGTGATTATCACCTCTGAAAGTAGGTTACTTTCACTTTTGCACTTTATTTCCTGCAGAGTCCTAACAACTTTTTTTCCATAACAGTGAATAAACACTGTTACTGGTTTATGTGTACAGTGTATTTTTTAGCACAGCTGCTAAGCATTCTGGTTTGGTTTTTTAAGTAGTCCTCTGTTTTTGCTCTAAAATTATTTAATAGAAACAAATAGAAAGTAATAGTGCGGGAGAGAGAGATTGAGTGACTTTTATGCAAAAGCATATGAGAAACTATGCGAAACTGTTTTAACACAAACACTTGTAAAGGTGTAAACATGAGCAGTTAAGTGTGTTTTAGGATTACTCCCATTTCTAACCTTTATTTTCCAATGTTTCCTGAAGTGCTGTTAACATAAAACTTGGTTTTCAGTGTAAACTTTAGGAAATAAATTTTCTCTTGGGTATGCCTGTCTTTCTTGCAATCTCAGTTCAGTTGTCCCTTTTACTGCAAGGAAGCCAATCAACTGTGATTAACTCAGCCATCCAAAGTACTGACCTGCTATACAGATGATTTATGAAGCACATTTGTGTCAAGGGAAAGAAAATCTGCAAGATGTATTTGGAGGTGAATTTTCTTAATGGTTTTCATGTTTTTATAGTTGGATTTTTCAGGGACAACTCTAAATATTGGTTTGAAGAGGAACAAGCAGCAATCGTAATTTCCTTTCTTTATTTTGTTGCAAACATAACTGAAAATAGGGGACACTGCTTGTGTGAGAGGAGCTTACCTTCACACTACAGGATGTGATTAGAAGTAGCGCAGTGGGAACTTCGGAAAGCTTTGCTGCTTATAATGTTCTGGTATTATTTTAACAAGAGCTACCTGGTAGATTTGTGGTCAGTTGTGTTAATAAGCACAGTGGCTGAAGTAGAGAGCTTCTATAATGTGATTTTAATCTCAGAAGACTGAACAGTTTGTTTTATGCCAGCTTTATGCCAACCAGTGTTCTTAGAAAGCTGGCTCTGAATTCTTAGTATACTTAGTCATCTGCTCCTTCTCTAGTTTGAAGTGTAAGGCTGTCCTGCTCCATTTTACTGTTTACTTTCCCTTAGGTGACTGAGTGTTCTCGTGCAGTAGTGAAGAGAGTTTAACTCATTTGTCATCTCCAGATCCATTTGGTGACTACTGTGACAGGATCATATGTGTGGCGTCAGGTTGCTCCCTCTAGTTTTAGATTCTCTGAAATAAACAGAGTGTTATAACTTTGCCAAGTACTATAGCAAGACACAAGAGTTTTACCAGGTCTAGTTAAGGTGTAAAACATTGTTTGTTATGGATTTGACAGAGAGTAACTGTGATCTAGAAACATTGTAGAAGTATCTGACTGCCAAGATACAAAATATCTTCCTTAAGGCAACTCCTTTTAGCAGGGTTGGCATATTTTACGGTAATTTGCCACTTGCAGTTTATAGTAAAGAAATTGAACTTATCAGTGTTCCTACCATTCTGTATGGGGTGTAACTTCATTGTTTGGATACGTTTTACCAACAAGAAGCATGACCATTTACCTAGGTTTGTATTGCATACTGTCCTGATTCCTGGGTGAAAAGGATATACTCCCCAGTGCTAGTAATGACTTTAACACTGTGTGTGACTGCAGGTAAAAAAACCCAAACAACAAAAAACTGGGGGAATTGTGTCACCTATCACTTCTGTAGCTGTTAAAATATTTCTGTTGATTTACAGCTGTTTGAAGTTGTTAGGTTGAGAAGTTCAACCACTTTCTCTTGCTTTATGAAGAGTGTGAAAATTTACTAGTAGTAAATGATACAGAATCCTTAGGACTTAAAAAGACCAGTGTATAAGCCATAGGCTCAATAATAAAGCAGTAGATGCAGTGATTGTTGTAGTCGCCCAAAACATAATCCTTATGTTAGGAAATGGCCAATGGAAGACAAGCTGTGATATTGGCCTGGAAGTGACTGTTATCCATCCAGCTGGCTGAAAAGAAGAGGGCTCAAAAAGACAAAGAGGAAATGAAAATTTAGGTCAAGCTGGCACTGTTGCCATATTTTAAAAAAAACCCCACCTTTCTAGAAAAGTGAACTTGACTTTTGACCAGGTTTTTGCACAGCTGTGTTAGTTATGGCACTGACAGCCATGGACAATTTGAGCTGTTCCTTTTCTTTTGCTAAAGGATGCACTCAGCAGGGCATGCTTTTACCTGAGATTGCAATTTAGCCTTCCTGTAGTTCTTGCAGTCACACTGTGCCTCATGAACTCTGCTTCATGAGCATGCAGCTCATGAGTTACAGCCTTGCCTTAGGTTTTTCCCTCTGGAATTTCTCATCTTCTAACACGTGTGTAAGCCCAAGGTCTAATCTCATTTTGGACTAGTGTGGGTCACCCTTTGCTTTCAGAACAGTAGTATTTAACACTAAGGTGTTATAGTAAGTTATCCATTTTCAGATATTAGGTAATCTTGGTTTTCAGTTGGCTGTTGGAATTGCAGCCAACAAAACTGAAATAATACAGGCACATCAGAAGCATGATCCTTTAAAGGAGGATACTGTCTTTATTTATTATGTGGTGCCACTTTTCCAGCCAAGAAAGACTGGAAGTTTTCCAAAACTAAGTTTTCTCCAGTAATGCTCTCTCCTATTATGTGCTATCAGTTTTTATTTACTTTTTTTTGGAAGTCCATAGCATTGCAATACTAACATTGCCTTAAAGCCCCGTTAAGATCTTCGGAAGTTTTAAATAAATGTAGAACAGGAAATGAAGTCCTTAAATTATAAAGTGTTATATTTTAACTAAGGGAAGAAGATAGAAAGTGAACATGGGGTGCAAAATTTGTGTATCCTCTGAGTTAAGTATGTTGTTATATTATGAGGTTATTGAATAGCTTAATACAAATAAATCTGGATGTAATGAACATGAACTAGTGTAGAGAGGCAACCCAATTGGTGTAAGCAAGGGAATGTGATTGATGGTCTTACTTATCAAGTCTGTCTTACTGACTTAGTAGTGTGTTTGCAGAGATAGTTGCAAATTCCAAGAATTAGGCAATTTGTTTCCCATCGGCATTTCCTGTGGGTATGTTGCATGTATTGCATTTCATTGTGCACATTATACATTCAATATTTTCAACATGTTTTCTTTATTGGATACTTAGTGAAGACAATCAATAATAGCACAGACAACCATATTGACCTCTTAGAAATAAATTATGTGGGTGTGTTGTAGCTTCTTCAGTAGTACTCTGAAAACACTTAAAATTCTCATGAATGGGTGACTCTAGATTTCTAGTCACAGTGATCTGATATATAACATTCCCTATGTTTTTGGAATAGTCATATTGTTACCATGTTATGTTTTTTTACCTAGCAAAAGAGAAGTCTGTTGGCTCAGATGGCATTTACTCAGAATCAGAATTTGCTGGCACAAAAGTCTAAGTTTTATTTTGCCAGAATATAGTTGGTTTTACTTTTGTATGCCCTGGAATTTTAAAAGCATAATTGAATTTGAGAGAAAGTCACATTTTCATTAGAAGTAAAAAAAAAAAACCAAACAAAACCAACCAAAAACCAAATATCTGCAACTTATAAGGCACTCTATAAACTAATTTTTTTGGTATGTAAATAGTACATTTCAGTGGCATACCGCAGATTCTTTGACTTATCTCTCTAAAGGGGTGATAAAACAGAATTTTTAAGGAATTGCAAAAAATTATTTTTCAGAATAGCTGCTGATCATTTCAGATTTTTAAGAAATTAATTTTAAAGAACTTTATTCATGACAGTTGAAGAAACCTCTGTTTTGCCACGTGTAATGATTGTTAGGAATTCCCTTACAGTAAACCTTTGTTTTTGTTGCTGCTTTTCAGTGTGTTTTGGTTTTTTTTTTCCTATGGAAAACTGTTGTTGTCTGCAAATGGCAGGAGCAATTCTTCCTCTAAGTTTCAGGGCTGAAAATGCAAATCGCTAATGAATTTGATTCTTGTTTAATATTTAGCATCTTTCTAACATGGTTTTCAAAATGCTGGTGAATCTTTATGGTACTATATTTACTTTTTAAAAATCGTTTATTCAGTTTTGCTTATAGCTCTCTTAACTGAGGTTGTTGTGCTGTGGTACAAGAATTCCACAAATTAATTACATTCCTCAGGAAATGAGAGTCTTATACTTGGAATGGTGTCAAATACAAAAGAACTAAATCATGACTTTTATCAACTTCTTTTACCTCACACAAATCCTAGAATTTCAAAGCCTTAAGTGTTCTGTATTTTTGTTGTACAGCTATATTTGACTATGAAGGAATGGGTTTTGTCTGGTTGGGTTTTTTTAGCTAGCACTGGCATTGAGACTGGTTAAAGTTCATAAAAGGTTTGCTGGGAGCCAGTTGCACTAGTTGGAAAGAGCTGAAGGAAAAAGATTTGTAGGTGTGCAATTCATATGCCAACTTTAAATCATAAAATACTGCATATATATCTTAATGGATTATATATCTAGACTTTATGTGCTTCTTATGAATTTGCAAAGTGGTTATATATTATATATCATTAAGTACTGTACATTTTGTGCAGTATAAATTACTTTCTATGGGTTTTTTTCAACTAATTCTTTACTCCAATCATTATTTCAAAATACAAATATGTAAATTGTTAACAGCATATAGTAGCTGCTCACTTTCTTTTTGTTTTAGTTTAACCAGTCTGATATAAAACTTGGAAATACCTCCTTATATCTGCCTTGGATGATTTTATCCTCCTGTCCTTCAGTCTTCATGTTAGAAATTCAGGTGTAGCCTTTTTGGGAAGGATTTTGAAAGAGCTGAGTTTGTATGATTGTAATTTTAGAAGTTCAAAGAGGGAATTCAGAAGGGAGTTGTGTTGTTTTTCAAGACTCAGCCATTTAAAATTTTTGCATCAGAGAAATTATTAGACAGCTTTTTGTTAAAAGTTGTGTATTTCAAAGATTAGGTGGGGCTGAGCACCGTGTTTGTACCAGAAGATACAAAACCAATTGTAAATTTGGGCTTATTTATTCTTCTGCTGCTTTAGTTTTGTTCGTAAGATGGGCCACACAGTACAAACTACCAAAAATATTGATGACTTCTGTAACTACATGGTCGCTTGCTACCTGCTATCTCTTTCTTTAGATCAGTTGTTGTTCCTGTAAGTCATGATGGTTTTTTTTTTTTTGCATATAGTTTTAAACTCACTCTGTTCCTGCCAGGCACTTGTGAAGTACATGACTGTGAGAAACAAAGCCTCGTGTGATCTGGGAGGTGTGGGTTGTGCAAGTCTGCCTTGCTTACATTGCCTAGTTTCATTTTGTGAAGGTGATAGTTGGGTAAAGGTGTTGTTAAGTATCATATGTCCTTCTTCTACAAGCAGAAGCTTTTTCATGTTTAATTCTCTTCTGATATTATGTGTATAATGAATTAGTTCTTCAGGGGAGAGAAATTTCCATGCAGGAGACCTGAAGCCATCTGGCCAGACTGAGGCTTTTCTTTCACAGTTAAAAGAGAAAAATAGTAGTGGGAGTGGCATGGGCTCTGGTTTTTTAAACCATGGTAACTGTGCGTGGGCAGTGCTGGCAAAACAGTGAGGACAAGTATTTCTGTTTTGCTGAGGTAAACTTGCTGAGGCAAGACCTGTATTTCTGAGACTGACCTTGTGTTTAGTTCCCTAGAGGTAAAAATTTTGCTACCTTACTCAGCAGTGTTGAACAAACCTGAAAACTTGAGGCTGTAAAACCAGCTTGGAATTAAGTTATTAAAATGCAAGTGGTTTGAACTGTGCCTGTTTGTTTGTTTGTATGAGCTGTTACTCTGCAGTGTGAAGTTTCATGGTTGCTGTCTAGTTATTTTCAACATATTTTTCCTTTTCGTTTAGAACTCTTTTTAACTAACATGCATTTGTATGAGATTTCTGATTATGCTGGATGTAATGTCATGCTGTGAAAACACGCTAGCATAAGATTTCAAAAGACTCAGCTGATGGAGAGGTCCACCTTGAATTTCATCAGAGGTGAAGGAACTTTGAGAGTTCAGAAGGGTACTGAATACCTCTTTTGGGTTGTATTCCTTGGTCTAAGTCTAGCTGAAAGATGTATCTTGTTAAGTTAAATGGGTGCAGTTGAATAATGAATCATCTCCAAGGAAATGTTTGGGTTTTTCTTTTTCCTTACAAAAAAGTATATTTGGTCTGTATTATCTGTGCACAGCTGCTAAGAAACAATAGAAATTAATAAAAAGATTGATACATTCAAAGACTCACTGCTGACTGTTACAGGAAAAAATGCTCAGATCATATAGTTTAAAGTACAAAATGCAGTTCACTGACTTATTAATACAATGTAAACAACAATCAGGAAACTATACTTGGGGTTGATATCAGGAATAGAATAGATAAACCAGAGTGTCAGACCATTAGAAAAACTAATAAGCATCTACAAGTATACAAATGCTTTTTGTAACTTACCATGAAAAGTTCTAATCCCCTTTTTCCCCCACACAGTTATTGGCACACAGGCTCCATGAGCAGTGTGGGTTACAAGCAGCGCTTGTTTTTCCAGGAATGTGAGTTCACCTAATTGCACAGACCTCTTCCTGGCAGTATGGATGTTCCAGCTTTATACCAGGGCCACACAATCCACTAAGGTGCAGGCTGGCAGTAAAATGTGCTCCCCATTCCAAGCCCCACAGCCCACCTGAGCCATGGACTCCCCACTTCCTGCCCTCTGAACTGCCACCGTGCTGGTGGGAGTGGGGCTGCCCGTGTCACTCAGTGGGGAGGCTGCTCCCCAGGGCATTGAGGAGGGTGGGATGCACTGGGGAGGATGTGGCGTGATTTCTCCATCCTCTGGTCAGGCTTGGGTGATCCTCTCTTGCCACTATGAGGTTCTTCCTCTCCTCCATTATAAACAAAGCTCAAATGTTTGTCCTTCTTTTCAAGATGACCCTTTGTTTTAAGCTCTCATTTTGTGGTTACTTTATATACAAGATTTTCAATAAAGTAAAATCTTGGGCATGGTTCTGGCTCTGTTAAAATGGTTTAGTCTACTTTGCTATTCTAGAAATGCCTTTACAACAAACTGATTTGAGAGTGTCTTAATCAAGCACACTGCTTTTGTGTCCTTCTTTCAATGTTGTAGTTTCATAATGAATCACTGAAGTAATCAAATGCATTTCTCTTGCTCTGATTTGAAAGCCTTTTTGACTGTTATTTGTATAGTAATTGCTTATATATGTAGGTGGACTTTTTCAAAGCACCAGCTTTCTTAGTGATTTTAGACTTGGAAATCACTGAAGGTGGAATTTGGTCTCCTAAAGTATCTAGGCACATATCTTTAAATGTTTTGACATTTATTAAAATCAGTCTTTATGTATGATGTAGATTCTTCCTGCATCTCTTAGGCAGTATCATGTGGTTTTTGAGTAAAAAGTCACTTGACATCTAGTTTGGACTTATTTTTTGCCAGGTTGATCAAGTTCCATTCCAGGTAGACTTAGTTTTACTCCATTAGGGATTTTCTTCTGTCAGTCTGCATTGAAGTAATTCTGTATAAAAATTAATATCAAGCTAGGGAACATTTTACATAAAAAAATAGATTTTATAACTGTTGAATTTAAGTTATTTCAGATCTTGTCGGTAGGTGACCTTGCTGAAGCTGTTCCTGATTTTAATATTTGAAATTTTTACCAACCCTGTTTTCTGGAAAAGCTTTACAAGAATTTATCACCCTTTGTAAGTCCATTGTCAGATTTGCATTTTCATCACCTGCTGCTGAAAAAAAAAAACCTGTTGCCGAGGATTGATTTTGCCCAAAATTACCAAGCAAGTAGTTTTCTGTCAAACTAACTTATTCTATTTAGGTCATGATTCCCTTAGACAGAAGAGCATTGTGTGACTAAATTTTCATAATGTTCAAGCTAAAGGAGGAAGCAAATGGGCACAGTTACACTTGAACTCTTTCATGTTTGCAGAATGGTGAATGTATTATTAATGTGGTTGCTATGAAATACTGTAATTGAGAGTCAAATATTGGGCATAATAAAATCAATGTACCTTTGCTTCTTCACAGGAACTCAATTTCCTGTGTTAAGCTCACTGTCACCATTGTGCTTGTAAACCACTGCCCTCTTGAGTGTTTGATGCAGTTTCAGGTTCATCACCTTCTTAGGTGTAATTGCTGGATTAATTGAATAAAGCATGTTTTGCTTTATCAGTTATAATTTATGGAGAGTTTTGGAGAAAGCATCTCAACTAGTCAACCAGAGATTCAAGCAATGTGGTTTTTTTTGTCTCAACTTCACTCCTTTTCTGAAATCTCACAAAGCTGGGAATTTCAGCACATAAGTTCTTGAGTCTTATGAGGAGTAACTGAGGGAGCTGGGGGTGTTCAGCCTGGAGAAAACGAGGCTCAGGTGGGACCTCCTTGCTTTCGACAGCTCCCTGAAAGGAGGGTGTGGCCCGGTCAGCCCCTTCTCCCAGGCAACCAGCGGCATGACAAGTGGACACAGCCTTAAGCTGTGCAGGGGAGGTTTGGGTGGTACAGAAAGAATTTCCTCACAGGAAGGGTGATTGGATATTGCAATGGACGCTCATGGAGGTGATGGAGACACCATCCCTGGAGCTGTGTGAGGAAAGACTGGATGTGGTCCTTAGTGCCATGGTTTAATTGACAGAGTGGTGTTTGGTCATAGGTTGGACTTGATGATCTCAGAGTTCTTTTCTAACCTAATTGATGCTGTGATTAATTTATTGTCAGATGTGAGGTCCTATCAGAAAGGTGTATTATTTAGCACTTTTTATTGCCTTCCCTTTATCTGTTGGTAAAAATAATTCTAACAGGGATCTGCCAGTTTTTATGAAAGAAAGGCAGGTGGGTTACATTTCCTTTTTTTTTGTTACGGTTCTAGTTATCTGCCTGTAAATCCAATATTGTGTAATTTAGTGACATTCTGAATGAAATGCTGTATGATGAGGATGATTTTTATTGGAACGCATAGTTCATGTAAAACTTAGTTTTTTTAATGTAAAACTAACTGACAAGTTTGCCTCTAATCTTCTGTGTGTTACACATCTTCTGTGTGTAGTTGTCTACGTCTAGATTTAATAACTTTTCAGAAAGGAGATGATTTTGTTCTTTGTGTAAGACATGTTTGTTATTCATATGAAATTAACAGTTCTTCTACAGAGGTTGTAGGGGTTTTTTATACTGATGTGTCCCTAAAACAATACTGTTTATTATCTTATTAGATGAGTATGTTGCTGGGATGTTAAGTAACTCTTTACTAGTCTGTTTTTAGGAGAATGCATATATATTCCATTCAAACTCACAAGCCATCATTACAGTGACAGAGAGGCTGCAGCTATTTTCCCTTAAAAGTCTTATTTTTATTTGTCTGTCATCTTAAACTATCAAGCTGTCGTGCATACAGAACTTAGGGTTGAAAGTCTTGAAGTATATTGAGGTATATTAAATGTCTACTTTAACCTTAAAATAACTGACATTGAAATAAAAAGTGCTATATAGCAGGTTTGCAGTGCAGATGGCACAGTGAAATTACAAAAGTATGATTTGGGCAATGAGACAGACTAGTATCTTTGCTGTCCATTGTTGTGCAGCAAAGGGCCTACAGTAAATCAGTGAACTTGAGTCATTAATCATAATGTACTGTCCACTGGCTGTTTTAGCAAAGCCATTTCTCTGAATTTTTTCAGGCTTTAACTTCAGCTGAGCTTTTTATATGCTGATGAAAAAGAAGAGCTTAGAGCAGGAGGTATTGCTTAGCCCAGTAGCCCGTTTCAGTGGCCCACTCTGTGTGCCTGGAGAAGGGATCTGATCAGCCAGGCACATGTTCTTATGGGCCAGAACATGACCTATTTTCAAAAATTTGCAACTGAGGGACTTCATGAAGCAGAAGTGCCACTTTTAAGTCCTTGATATGGCTATTTCTTTCAGAAAGTTTGTGTTGTTCCTTTCTGAATGCCAGTAGTCTCTTGTAAGGAGTTCCATGCCTTGTTTTGTTTTGGTTTTTTTCTTGTATTACAGAGACAGAGAGACAGTTGAATTACCATTCCCTACTGACTGTGTTAGTTCCATTCCTGACTTTGACTGTCACATCTCTTCCACCAGGTTATCTCCATCCCAAACAACCTTTAACAACTCAATCTTCCTTTTCATGGAAACTGTTCTGAGACTTTCATTGTTATTTTTTTCTCTTCTTTGGTCTTTTTAGTTCTGGCCATATTTTTTTGGTACAGGGTCTGCTAGAACCATATACAGTCTTCAAAATAGATGCATTGCTCTGTGGATTTATTTGGTGATTTAGTTGTTTGCATTTAGTCTGTTTATGTATTGTTCCTTGCTTGCTTTTCCAAATGTTTTGATTACTTTTGCAATTCATAATGAGCACTGCTGAGTGCTGCTCTTTGATAAACCTATTTAACTCAAAATCTCTATCCTCTGAAGTAATAACAGTGAAGTAAAAGGGGCGAAACAGTCATCCAGCTTTGCTTACTGAATGCCTCTTTCTGGGATTTGGAAAAGTATTAAACATACCTCAAACACTGCAAATGTTCTATCAGTACTTTACATTTTTGGGGGAACTTTGTACTTCACTCTAATGTGCTGCATTGGATGAAGATTTTATTTTCCCATGCCTTAAACCCCATTATTTGACATGTTAAATCAGTTTTCCACCCATCATATGCATCATTTTTATGCTTCATTCATCTTCCTGTGGAGCACTGGTTGCTCAGTGTTCGTGTCCTTTGACAACACTTCATTTGACTGTTGTCTCTACAGGTGTTAGAAGTGTAGTATTATCACCTGTGTAGTTGTAATGGTTAACTAAGTCATGATCTAGCAGGCCACTGTTTGACTAAAAGAATGCAAGCAGCATTATTGACTTACAAGAATATAGAGAAATACATGTATGTACATTTGAACAGCTGCTAAGTCAGGGTAGAATTACTTTACAGCTTGCAAAATAAATGTTAAAAGCTGAGCGCATTTAGAAAGATAAGAGCTTACAAAACTACTTTGATCTGACCCTGATAACTTTATCTTCTTCACATTCGTTCTTCTAATGTCCTTTTTTCCTCTTGTAGCTCTAGAGGAATAAAGACAAAAGCCTTATGGTCTGCTCTTCTACTGGCTTGCATGCATGAACACAAAAGCCTCTTACCAATTTGAATGATTTCAAATAAGGGACAGTCAAATGTTGGGGCAGTCCTAACTTGTAAAAGTTCTGGAACTAAATTCATGGCGGATAAACAACCTCTTTAATATAGTAGTAAAAAACATTGCTGAAAATCGTGTAGGAGAGAACTTTTCAATTGTAAGATCAGACTAAGATGGAATGGTAAGAAAAAGCAATACATGCAGTTTCTTCTCATAATATTTTTTAAGTTTGTTTTATTTCTTAATTTAGATTCTTAAACTTCTGTAGAGAAATTTGTATTAGATTTCTGTGATGTTAATTTTAATTTCAGTTCTGTTTAACTTTGTTTTACATAGACAGTACAGTAACTCAGACATTCTTTTTGGGACTCCCAGGTAAAGCAGTTTAGATGGTCGGGCATGTTTGAAGTCAGTGTAATTTGAATTCATTCAGCTGGCTTTAGCTGTAGTGAGTATTATTTCTAAACGATTTCACAGCTCCTGCCAGCAAGGGTAGGGACACTGAAGTTTGTTTTCTATAGGGAATAATAGTACGATAGAGTTGTACGATAGAGTTTTTATTAAAGAAGTTCTTTTTTCAGTGTAGAGTAAAATGCAGTATATTTTAGATGTACACAGTACACTTTACAAAATTAATTGTAGTACTGTGAAAACAGAAGTATGAAAATAAAACTAAACTTTTGTTGTGTCTTACAAAGTTCCAGATCTGGTTTNTGGCCTCTACTGAATTTAAACAGTGTCAGGAGCTTCTGTCTTCTTTACTTGTTTTGAGCTTTTGATTTGCCGTAAGCGTTTGCTGTAGTTTATGTACTTAACCATTCAAAACAGCATCTGAGACAGTTCAATTTTCTGGGAATAAATGTATTTGCAGTATTAATAATAATAGCACGGTCAACACTTTTCCTTCATAAACTCACCACTTTGAATAGATTTGGACAATAACTTCAGAAGTTTGAGTTGGAAACTCTATATCTTAATGGTCTTGTTTTCATTCCTGTCCTACTCATAGTCACAAGCTACTGACTGTGATCTACAGTGAAGACGTTTAAACTCCTTCTGAATTTTGTACATTGTGTTCATATGCACAGCCACTTCGATCTGCCTGTGATTTAGCTGTTCCTGGAGTGATAAAATAGCATGTTTGTGAAGTTTTATTTTTACCTGGTAAGAGTTGGAAGAAAATATGCTGGTTCATTTTTCTTTAATTTTTAATTTTGGGCAAATTTTCTGGTCTTCAGACTTAGATTAGTTTGCAGTGTTCTAGGAAGATATTCATAGACTATGTTGCTCTGTTGAAGATATCTGAGTAATCACTGGTGAGTTAAAAAACTGTCTTGAAGAGGAATCAGAACAGTGCTGTTATGAAATAGAAAATGGAGTGCTGTAATTTGCTGTCACATGTATATCAAAATGCAGATTTTGTGTAGACCAAGAGCATGATGAAGTCCTATGACCTCTTGCCCTGGTATGTGTGTCTCTGAATGCTGGGGGTATACCAGAGTTCCAGACCAAATTACAAAGAAATTACGAAAAATAAGTCCTGTGAGCCCTACATGTTGAGTTTGAAGAGGATACATTAATCTTTATGGTTCCTAGGCCTTTCCAAACTACTTCAGTCATTTGGTGGTTTTTTTAAGATAGTGCACATATCTAAAACTCCTGGTAAGAAAATAAAAAATAAATAATTCTTCAAATAACTTGATAAAGAAAAATGTTAAAATATTCTTTTCTTTGCTGATAGTATGGGTAATTATCTGTCTGTAGAAAATGGGCCAAAAGTTGTGTGAGAAATTAAAATGGAATTAATTCATTGTATTAATAGTGGTTCGGGTAGCTGGTAGGAAAATCTTAGGGAATCAAAGTCTCTGGCTTGTGTATTTGGGAATTTGCCATGGCAGGATAGTACTAGGGGTCACATAACCTCGGTCAAGAGGGTTCAGCCAAGGAATCTAGCCAAAGCAAACTGGAGAGGGTTTGTGCAGAAATTTGGATGAGAAATACTGTGGATGGTGTAACAGAATTTAAGAAACTCTCTTAATTCTGAAAGAAAATGTGAAATCTCAATCCTTTCTTTTTGACTGAAGTGTACTAGATTACTAATTAGAATGTTTTTTACCTCATCCATTTCCTCCAAAGAGGATAACCACCAATTTATCTCTATCATGTTGTAAGGATAACAATTTAAAGCAGAGTCTAAAATCAGGAGTATTTTCTCCATTGCTTCATGACGTTTTGACTGAATTCTTAATCTGAGTACTGTATGGGTTACCTGTGTGTCTATGTGATCCTTCTCATATTTACAGTACCCAGACAGTGATTTGGTTAACTTCTTAGTGAACTTTATGGTTCATTGACCATTGCAGTGAAGTTAGGGGAACTTTATAGATCACTGAACTTAGGACACTGAAAAATTATAATTTATAATCAGTATATAAGTTATTTGAATACTGTTTTCCTAAGTCAGTGCAAGATGAGTCATGTTTTAAAGTCAACATTGGAAACCCATATAAAGGCAAAGAATATATAGTTCCTTGTTCGGCTGGATTTCTTCAAAGTACTTAAATCCAGAAAACTTCTAGGAGCAACTAAAAAATTTATATTAAAGTCTGGAAATAAATTTTGAAGAGCTTTGAGAAATTTTCACCAGCTGCTTTTGTAGTGCAGTCTTATGTATAGAAACTAGAGTTCATTTATTAGTTACAAGTTTTTTGTTGTAAGACTTCTTAAAATCAGTTTTTGACTTACTGAAAATTTATGAAGGACTCATGGAAGTCTCAAAAGGTGCTTTACACTACAGCTTAATTAATTTTAAGCAAACTTTGAGGCCTAAAAGAGGCTTTTAGCCTGTTAGAACTGGGCAGTGAAAGCTGCTAAAGCAGAATGAATGAAAGTTACTGAGTTGTTTGCTTTGGCTATTAAAGAAAGGCTATATTTCTTGTTTGTTTTACCTTTTAATGACTGGGAGAGAGGTTTTGCATGTTTGGTTGTGGTTTTTGGAAGATACTGTTGCTCAGTGGCCAAGTTTCAGTAAGCTGTACTGAAAATTGTTATATGTTGGTGCAAAACAGTAAGGACCAAAGAGCAGCTGGAAATGACATGAGTCTACCACATGCAAACAATTTGACAATCTGTATACAGAGAATGCAGAAACAATTTAAAAAATGTAGACTGCTCCTGCTGGCAATAAATTCCCCTGTCTACATCTAGAAGCAGCTTCAGGCAACTCAGTGATACGCTTTTTATCAGAGGCTTTATGTTCATATGCCAAAAGAAAAGAAATTAAATATGTTTTGAGAGACTTGAAGTAATTACTTCTGTGCTTAAGGAGATTTTTTCCATGCCATCACTTAAATACATATAATATTATTACATGTGTAATAATGATACTGAGACTATTATAGTCTAAAAAGTTAGTATGTTAGTGACATTTGTGCTTTTGAGAGGGTTTTTTTTATCCCTGCTTATTTATAAATGTACCATATGCAAGGATTTAAATTTCCTCCTCCCCTCTTTTCTTGTTCCAGTCAACGACAAACTGTTCTTGTAACAGTCATGCAATGTCTGAATTGAAATTTACTTCCTTTTAAAAAAGCCAAAGTCATTTGGGTACATTTAGAGTATGATAATGTCTAGTGAGGAACAAGTATGGCAATTACAGTGTTTAAAAAATCCCCTGCACCTTGGACCAACCTTTTTTATATCTCCTTAAAAAAATGCAGTCTTATTTGTAGTAGGATTTTATTTCCTCTAAAGCATATATCTGTGTTGGAATCTTAATTTGTTCATGTTTTACCAGATGCATTTTACACTGTGATCCTAGACTATCCTAGTACTAACTAATTATCCTAGAAGGAAAATTCTGCTTTCAGCTTTTACATTCTTTCAGCATTCAAGAGCTGATAAATGGATGGCAGTGACTAATTTTTTTTTTCCTCTTCACTATCAGTAACATGAAATAGTATAGGAGTATAAACTCTTAAAAAACCTACTGTAGCAGAAGCAAGTAGTCTGTATTCATCACTCATCTGAAGTACAACTGAATTTACAGGAGAAGATGATCTTTCTCTGTTATTATCTTTTAACTTTTACATTTGAAAAAATTGGAAAAAATCATCTATGCTTCTATGTCCTTGGAAAAACAAAGGCAAGTGCATTGTTGAGTACAGTCTGCATTGGCCATTCACCTGCTGAAAGAAAGGCAGCAGAACTCTGGCTCTGCCTTCCCTTCCTTTCTGCCAAGGGCAGTGATCTCACGGATCTGTGAATAACTCTGAGTCGTTCTTTGATCCACAGCCCTGAGATGTTTTTAGGTGTTGTGTCCTACATGGTCCTGAAGATCGCTTGTTCACTGGAGCTAAGCAAAGAGAGGTTTTCCATTTTGGGCGCTGTTATTCCATCTTCCTACTTTGTCTCCAGTACATGCAAACAGGACTGCAGCAGGACTAGGCTGTATTTTTTGTTACAGTGTTGCCCGATGAAGGGGATGCCGGTCCAGGTCTGCGCCAGCCTCTTCCTGCTCCTGCCAGTGTCCTCTTCGACAGTCGCTGTGTTTGTTCAGGGAACTGCTGCTGTGCACACATTGCCCAGTTGCTGTGCCACAGTCCCTCATGATGCTTTGCTCATCGTGCCTGAAGGAAAGGCTAAGTTCCCTCCTTCCTCTGTGCATGCTAGTATTTGTTTTCATCTTCGAAAAATATTTGCATAAAAATCCAGTGTGTATATAGTTAATAAATAATGTTCTTGGAATTTGGCTACAATGTCCAGACCTGTAACTTACCTTGCCTCCTTGCAGCAATTTTTCTTGTTTTTCAATAAAAAACAAAGTGTGGGATAACAAACGAGTCTTCCCTGATGGGAGTTGCTGAGGTTGTTTGCATGGATTCTGTCACATTGGAAAAGATGCAATATGAAATGGAAATGCTAGTGCATACCTCTGAGTTGTTGATGTTGATGGGGAGTTGTTGACAAATGACTGATGTCATTTCACATCAGCAAACTGACTCATGAGCGTAGTATACTTTATTAATTTATAAAGTGTATTTATAAATTATATGTACTTTATATTAAAAAATATTTCTTAATAACAAATGCATGTGGTTTAATATGTTCATACTTGGTTCAAGCATTTTTATGTTGTAAAAGAGATCTGATATAATAAACATTGCTTCAGACCTTTATTAACCTCTAAAAAAACCCCTTAAATTAAGCCTAAATACATTTTTCTTCTTTTTATAGAGGTTTGTTTAACCTCTGAAATGGGCTTTGCTAGTGGAAAATGTCAAGAACTGGTTTCATGATTAACATATGGCCAATGTATTGGTGGGAAGGAAGGGCGTGGGCAAGATTCTCTTCAGATGTTTGACAAAAGCAGACTTAGGGAAACTTAGTAACAAATGGCAATACACATGTTTTCAAATAATCCACTGATAAGCCACTGGTTTGGTTATTGTCATAGTTTACTAAAGGATCATAGCTTTTATCTTTGGAATTACAGCTGAGATTTGTAATGCCAGATATGCTTGCAGATACTTGCCTAACACCTCGTTGTTACGAACTTGTAGGAGAAAATGCTGTTGTTTACAGTCTAGTTGTGAGCAAAAAAGTTGGTGGTATTTTCTCCCTTCTTAATTTTTATGGTGTCGGTCATTTTTCTGTTTTGTTTAATTTCAGCTGAAGTAGGTAACTTAGTTCTGAGATCTGAAACTTTGTTATAGAAAAAAAGTATTTTCTAGTGTCAGGGTTTGGTTTTGCTTTTTTTTTCACCTAGTGTGTTTCTTAAGCGCTTCTACTTCTTTATGGTGAGAACACTGATTTATGACAACACTCAGGGTACATTTAGCACTGGAAACATTCATGGCTCTGTGAAGAATGGTCCACAAGAAAATTTAAGGAGTCACAAAGCGAAGTGGCTGCTCTAAGTTGTGATTTCATCACTGATAATTAGTAAAGGAAGAAAACCTGGATATGATAGTTGTAAAGATGGTCAGAAGCCACCAGTATGACAAATCTTAACCATCTGATTTTTTCTTGAGGCTTTATCAGAAGATCTATTTCAATGCAGATTAGAAACTCTTAATGATTTTATGTATGGCAATAGTGTAACATAAAACTGCTGTGATGGATTCTGTCCCATTCCTGTTCAAGGAAGGTGACTTGAGACTAGAACAGTTGTAGAAAAGGACTTGGATGGTCAGGAAAACTGCAGCAAGAGAAAACTAGAAGCCAGCTTGCTTATTAGTCTTGTAGAAGAATGACTGGGAGAAAATAATGTTCTCATGAATATCACAGGCAAAAAGTGGGGGGAGGAATTGTTAAAAGGACAGTCTTTGTCCTTAGCCTTACTATCCATGTGGGTGGTTGTATAGCAAGTGAGTTGTAGAATCAAGAAAAAAGCCTCCTGCATGTATGGCATTGGAAAAAGCTGTGGGAGAATTTGTTGTTCACAAATGCTTCCTGCAAAAGATTTCAGATGATATAGCAGACATTGATAGAATGTGTCTTAAGCTTCCTGGCATTTTAAATCTTGAGATGCTTGATTTAAGAGTGTAAACTAACCTTTTAACCAAGTTTTATAACCTTTTAACCTTCTCCACTTGTTGCAAGAGCATAGTGTAAAATAGATATTTCTATTCTCAGTCAAGGGTTAAAATTAGCTTTCTGTGAAATCAAATCCTGCTGTGTACAGAAAACAGAGCAACTGACAGTTTATAGCACAGCAGTTGTCTCACATTTTGCACAGAGTATTTAACTCTGGAACAGTCTCGAATAACACCTTCAGTGTATCTGCAGGTGTGCTGGCAGAGGGCTCAGCACAAGCCACATTAGAAGCTTTTTGTGTTAGAGTTGATTTTCTGCTATCTGCTAATCTGGAATAAACAAACTTCAGAGATGAGACTCATTAAATAAGCACAGGAAACACATGGGGGTATGTGGTATTGTCATCTCTGCAGCGAAAAAACTGCTGGTTGAAATGATTCATAATTTCTGCATAATCAGAGCTTTTTTTTTTTTTTGGAAGTAAAATGCATTTATAATTGTATATTTGCTGGTGAATCTCTTTAGAAGTTCTTCCCAAAAGAACGAATTTCCTATCTAAAAGTTTTGATGAGGCAGAGGGAGAGGGGATGTGGGCTGAGGAGAGTATGTGTCAATTGCAAACATTACCTGGTTTTGGAATAAGTCCAAATGAAAATTTTAGAGCCTCTTGTGAACTCTTGGCTTTTTTCTTTTCTTTCCTTTTGTCTTCTTTTTTTTCTTTTTTTTCTGAGTAAAAAGAGGATGAGTTGGGAGTGAGTTAGATAAAAATGTGAGACTGTTGTTTTTCTAATGCAGAAAAGAAATTGTAATTTTGAGAATGCCAGGCAATTTTTCACTTTAAACCACAATTTTCTCATTAGGTGTAACCTCTTCTTTCTAGGCATGACTTAAGTACTTGACATTGAGATATTGTGTCATGAGAATGGTTTTGGTAAGAGTCAAAGTCCTGACAGGATGACTTTTAGTACTGTCTGAAAAGTCATAAAATTGTCTAAATCACCAGTGGATCACTTTACCTGTGTATTAATGAACCTTTTGGGAGTACATTTAAAATATCAGTTATGGAGTCAGAATGTTTAGGATGTTATTAAATCAGTGAGTTTTGCAGTGCATTAATGACTTAAAAATGGAAGTAACTCAAAATTGCAAATTTGGAATTCATGATATCACTGGAAGTTTAGCCACTGAGTAACAGCAGTGGCAGCATAAGGTTAGCAGGTTCAGCATTCTGAACAACCAGGTTCAGCACCTTCTCTGGTGGAAAACTTAACAGTTCATCTCATAGTAAAGACTTTAAAATGTATGTGCTGGATAAACAAATCAAGCCAAAAAGTTCTTAAAAAAAAAAAAAAAAATCTTCTGCACTTTCTGCTGCCACAGTTTAGGGTGTTTTCCACAAATCTTTCAAGTTCTAGTCCTGAAGCTTTTAGCTTGATTCTGTTTTTCACAAAAACTGACCTGGATTTGCATCAGCATGTGTATCAAAACATCGTTTGTCACTGATTTGAGCAGGTTCACAGCTTGTTCAGTGGAGACTTTTGTCTTCTGACAAGGGCAGTTTAACCCCGACTGTTTCATTAAAGCATTATTATATTTTATCACCAGGAAGAAAGCAGATTGAGTAAAAGGCTGGGGTTTTGTTTGTTTTTTGGTTTTTTTTTTGTTTTGTTTGTTTTTTTGGTTTTTTTTTTAATATAACAAGTGTTATAACACTGCAGTTACTGGACTTCTTCAATCTAAGATCTATTAAATCTTGCTTAGACTTTGCTTCTACCCATCAGGCTACAATAACTGAAGGGAAATAATGCTGTCCATCAGCTCTTCACAGGACTCCTCATTATCTACCTGCAGGGTTCTCATTTGGGCATAAATAAACGAGCTGTTGTAGCCTTTTCAGGATCAGACCTCTGAGTCTGTAGTTCATTACATTTGTTTTAAGTACTGATGGGGATGGCAAAGTGAATTAACACTTTCCTGCTTTCTATGCAACCTGTTCTGTGTCTGTGATAACCCATTGTTACCACACTGAGCCATCAAATGAAGAGGAAAGTGCAAGTTCAGATACACATAAAAGCAAAAACACAACTGAATTCCTTCATAAAGAGTACTCAGCCTAAAATCATTCTTATAGAAAAATATCATGGTAATACTTAGCCTGTAAGATGGAAGTTGGACCTCATGAAAGGTAGTTTGAAAGGAAAATGAATAAGGATGTAGAAATTAATCTACACCAGAAACAGAAATTGTAGGCCAGGCTTAGTAGGCTATACTGACGAGCATTAAACTATTTTGTGCATTTCAGAAGACTGTCTGTGAAGTGTCCCCCCAAAAAAACCACCAAATGGAAGAAATTAGACCAGAAGGAGACTTCCTTCTGTCCCTTCAAAACACGCATTTCCATGCAGTTGTTACATAGCAACAGCCCTGATACTTGCCTGTGGTTTCAGGCTGCCCCACAGGTGACATTGGTGCCTGCTGCCTTATTCCGACTTGTATTCCCCTAGCAAGAATTAGGGCAAGCATTAGGTGGTTTCTGCATGTCCAGTCACAGGCACTGGGTTGTTTATAAGTAGAGGTTGTGTGTGTGAATTTTACTTCCCCCTCCCAAGTCTTTTTGGAGTCTGTGTATCTGATGTGTCTCATCTTGTAAAGATGTTAGATTAAAATCCTGTTGTAAACTATGACTTGTTAAAACAAAGAAGTTGCATATGTTACCCATCCAACCTCTCCCTGACCGACAAGCAGCATACTGGGTATCTGTTTTGGTTTTGTTTTCCCCAAAGAAGGCAAGTTTCTTTGATTATGAAAGAAAGAAAAATTAGAAGGTTGAGAAACATTGTCTTAAACTTAAGAAAGAGCCATGGGAACACTTATATAGGCTAGAGATCTTGGTACAAAAATTACAGGTCTGTTGTTCTAGTGGTTCCAGCTACGTGGTTTTTAGTTTGTTTCGGGTTTTTTTAAGGATGGATAAAATATGTACTGTGCTCATTTTGCTTTCAGTTCAAGGAAGTATTTTTATTATTTTTTCCTTTTTTTTTTTTTTTTTTTCCTTTTTCTAGGAATAGCCATCTGATTTTTGGTTATTTGTTACAACTTAATTTGTTTTTTCCAGGATCTTTCTTTCTTGGTACCTTACTTTTTGATAATGTTTTCATGGATTTCTGTTCTGTTTAGAAGTATGAAATACTGCTTAGCATTTGTTTCAGATGTTGTACCTACTGTGTAACAGCCGTATAATTACTTCATTGTTTAAGGTTGTGCTCAATAGTGTAAGTCAGCTTTCATGGTACAAAACAGATTTGTGTTGATAAACTGTTACAATTATGTTGTGCTGACTTCAAGAACCATTGCGGGAGAAGGGCATGAATAATGTAGATAAGGGATATTAACCCTGACATCTGTGGGAGATGGGCAGACAGAAAGGGAAGTGATTAGATGAGTAATACCCTGCTTTCCATGCCACTATAAATTAGCATCAGGTAGCTTTCTCATGTCTTTGCCCTCATGCCTTTGATATACCCAAAGATCAAATAACTTTTGTTTGTTTCCATGTTTGTAGCAAATTTTCTTACAGAACAGTGAGACTGTTCATGTGTAAAATGAATTTAAAATAAGCAAATGTAGCATTTAAGTCTGTCAGATGTAAAAAATAATCATCCTCAAAGTGCAAGAGCTACTTCACAGAAAATGGTTTATGTGCTGCTTACAGCAGATGGTAAATGTAAGGCAACTCCTCTTTGAGCAGGTCATTGAGGCAGATAATGCATAGCATAAACAGTGTCCTCTCTTCACAGCTTGAGGGGAGAAAAATAAATAATAGCCATTAAAAGAGAGAACGGAGTGAAAACGAAACTTGGACATTGCATTCAGCTTGTTTCTTCTTAGTAGTGCTGTCTGTGGGCTGGAAAAGGTTCTAGACCATTAGATTACATCCTGCTGTTTTTGGGAACATCATGTGGAATTCCCCAATGGAGGTGGAAGGTGTTGACTTCCAAAGTAGACAGCTTTAAGAAAGACTATCTCTGTGGCTGAAACAAGAGATTTGTACTAGAAGATATTGGAAGAATGTGTCTGTGCAGGGATCCACTGCCTTCTTTGGGACAAAATGCAATTTCTGGTTTTATTTCACATCTTTTCCAGTTCTCCAATAGGTAGAAGTTGCTTGAATGGAATAAGGTTGTGTGCCTGCACATTTATATCCATGCATATGAAATTTACATATTTTTCAACTTTTCTTTTTGAATTTGATGAAAGTAGTGGACACTGTTTTTCTTTCCGAAAAGAATTTCATAATCCAAGTCTTAGTTCTGTTAGACATCTCTAATATACCTGAAAGGCTCCTTATAGCCTGCAGTTTCACCTGATCTCACATCATTCCATGCTAATAATTAAAGTGTGTCTGTGGTGGCTGAAGCTAATCTTGAGGACTTTTCAGTATCAAGATACACTTTTTGTTTCCACAGAGAAGGCAGGGAAAGCCCTGCCCTCATTTGTGGGTGTTCACTGTGAAATTTTCTTTCATGTGCCAATAGGAACAGTCCAGACAGATGATGGAAGTGTAGTTCCATGCAGTAAAGGTACTCAGCTGGATAGTGTATGATGTAAACACTTCAGTTATGTTCTTCAATGCTCTGAGTCAACCTCCTATAAAGGCTAAAATTGGGAGATAGATAATAGTTTTTAAAGTTTTTAGTGCTGAATGAAATTTCTTCTTACTGCTGCTGTGTCTGAGAAAACACCTGAAATATTTGTCCTGCTCAGGCTGTGGCATGACACAATCCATTGATCCTTCTTAGGGCTGATTATTATTGAGGAGTGAAAATTAATGACTTGGATCCTCCCTCTTGTGCGGAAGGTGTGGGAGAAGGAGGAATTCTTCATGGGCCATGAACTGCGTTTCATACCACATGTTATTAAAGGTCGTTGTGTTGATGGAACACGTTTGCTGCCAGATACTTTTTTTGCTCTCTCATGATACAAGTGTTTGGGTGCCTGTATGGGGTTTGCATGGCAAGACACAGGAGCAGTTCTTGGAGTACTACAGCCTGTGGGAAGGATCTGTGTTGGAGAAGTCAATGAGGGACTGTAACCCATGGGATGAACCTGTCCGGGAGTAGGGGAAGAGGCGGAAGGAGTGGCAGAAACGAAGTGTTTATGGACTGACCACAACTCCCATTTCCCATTGCCCTGCACTACTGAGGGACGTGGGGGCTGGGAGAGAAATAGGAGAATCATGAGAGAAGTTGAGCCTGGAAAAGGGGTATAAGGGCAAGGTGGTTTTAGGTATGTTATTGTTTCTCATTACACTACTCTCATATTAGCTGGCAATAAATTAAATTCCTCAATCTGAGTCTGTTTTTAGCCCCTGACAGTGATTGGTGAGTGATCTCTCCTGTCCTTATCTCCATCTATGAGCTCATTATGGGAGTGATAGAGCCACTGGGTGGGCACCTGGTGGCCAGCCAGGGTCAACCCACCATAGTCCACATCTGTTTGTACCTACATGGGAGTCTGCAGGAATAATCTTGTTGTCTTAAAGTATGTTTTTAGGGAATCTTAAGCGCTTTCACAGCAGATTCATTTCCAACATTTTTTTTTCTGTCAATCTTAACCCCAAACTGTTGTTGTCCTAAAAGGAAGAAAGACAAGATAAAGGAGAAATTGAAATGTTGTATGTTGGCACCTAAAAGCAGGTGTGATAATGAAGCAGGCTACTATATTAACCTTCTTTTTTTTTATTCCTCCAGGCTTGTTATAATCTTTTGACCATGTTTATTGCAGAGAGATTTCCTTTCATCTCCTTGGAACTGGAGTGTGCCATGGAGCTAATAATGGGAATATGCCAGCTTTTTGCTCCCTCCTTCCCCTCTTATTTCACACAGAGGAAACAAAAAACCCCGAAATGATGTTCAGAGAAAATTTTGGGATCACTGGGAGAGCCAATTGAATGCTGCTGGTTTGCTTCAGGCTAGTTAGTGCATTACCTAAGAAAAAACGTAGGATGCATGTTTCTTACATTTGGCCATGCTTTATTGCAGGTCACTGTGGAAAAGTAAGCTAGGTATTCCATTGAGGAGTGATGGGTGGAATAGAGTAAATAAGGATTGCTGGGGTGGCATGCAAACACATCTTTGTCAAATGTGTTATAATTTTGGCAAATGTTGCCATTGCTGTACTACAGAGGATTCAAGGATGCCTCATATCCTTGCATCTTCTGAATGAAGGTTGGGGAAAAGTACTTCAATGTGACTATTTTAGAATGGAGTTTCTTTTTAAGGGCTTAGCCCTATTGGACATCAGTGTATTTATTTGCTTCCTGCAGTAATGGTTGCAACTGAGCAGCCACATTTGTAATATTTTGAAAACTGGTGGGCGACAGGTTCATAGGAGTGCCCAAGGGTGGTTTTAAAGCGAACCTTCCTGTTTTTCCCCCCTTTTCCGCTGGGGATGGCCTCTAAAAGAAGCAAATCGAGGAACACCCTTGCAGGGTGTTGGCCGAGTCTGTGAGATCGGGGCCCCCTCTAGCGGTGACACCTCTGCCAGGCTCTACGAGTCGCTGCTCTCAGCCTGTTTTTATTCAGTCCTGGTTTTTTTCCCTTTCCTCTAAATACCATATTTAGTTCCTGTCTGTATTAGCCCTTTAACTTGCCCACATATTATACAAAGTGGTAAAGGAGAAACTTCTGATGTGTTAAACCTAGTGATTAAAAGAAAAGTGCATACAAGAGTATACATATGATCAGTTTGAAATTTCCTACATCTCTAGTGTACTCTTAATTTAACTGTGGCTGTGAGGTGGAGATTGTTAATGTTAGTTCTTAAATTAATCAGTGGGAGACAGACAGAAATGGAAAACATGCTGACAGTGATCAAAGGTAGTGCTTACCCAGTGTATGATATGGCAGAGTTGCTTCATAATCTTTTCAAAATACTTGTCTTGCAAGGTCTGTATATTTTTATGTCTTTCTGCCTGAAACAGATGCACATTCTACATGTTTTGAGTCAGCAGCTGTGCATCTGGACTCAGCAGTGTTGATCAGTGTCCAGATGCTATTGTTACATACTGTGGGATCAGTAATGATGGCTTTGCTAGGAATCAACATTAGAGATACTTTTTTTTAATCCAGTACAAGTTGTACTTTCAGAAGAAAAAACTTTGGGCCTATGCATTACTATGTCATATTTTTTTCTTATAGGGAAGCAGCATTATTTTTATTTTACTGAACATTCTTTGTCTTCTGTTATTTGTTATTCTGTTTGCTAAATAACTGAGATAGAAATGTCTCTTTGTGAAGAAATGCCATGCATTTTTTGGGCATAATTGTCATGAGTAAAGCAGAATGCATTTGATGCTAGAGGCGGTGAAGGTCTTTTCTGCCTCTTTTTCACTCGTGTAGCATCACTGTCCTAGAAGTTGCTGACTGCAGTAAAAGCTGGCTGTACACCTAGGACATTATTCATCAATTCTGGCAGAGACAGAGGACGTGTAGGTATCCTGCCATGAGTATGGAGATAATGACAACTTGGAGGGCATGTCCTAAAAGTATGTCGCACTCCATAGTTACATTAGTGTTTTCATGACTAATGGATAGCATTTGTCTCTAGAATGGTCTATTTTCCTACCATTTGGGGGGAAGGTTAGAACAAAGTAATTGCTTCATTAGAGTACATGGACATTTGATTGATTCTCATAAGTGCAATTACATTGATAGTAGATGACTTGCCTTCTTTGCCAAAGTGGGGTACAGTGTTGCCAAAGATCTGAAGTGCACTCGAAGCAGATATTCCAAAATGTGTCCAAAATATGGTGCCATCAATTTGTGGCTTCAGTTGCCAATGAAGATACACCTTGCTAAAGAGGAAATACAGGCTCCTTCAAAGCCTGATAAAACTATGGGTAGCTTACAGTAGAAAAGGAAGAGCTCCACGTAGTTATGCCTTTTTAGATGTCTTTATGTATTTTCTAATGTTCTTATTTGCTTTATGAAATTAGGGTTGAACTTACTATTTTTTTTAGACTTTTACAGTGAATTGTTTGAATTCCTTGTCAAATGCATTTCAGACATCTTATTTGAATACACTGAATGGTATCTTAGTACAAATGCAAATAGCTTCTTCAAAATGATTACTGTCTTTTATTCAGTAAGTGCTGAATTCTACAAAAAAAAAAAGGGACTTGGTGGGCTGGAATTAAGGTTGTTTGGGCAACTTTTTTCCCCTGCAGTTTCTTGATTTCAGAACTTAATAGCAATACAGATATTTCATATATATATATATATGTACATATTTTTATATATATATATGTATATATAAGTTCCTGCTCAATGGTGGATAGATGCTGAGAGCACAATTTCCACTTTTTTCTATTGCTGGTTTGTGTGCTAGGAACATAAGCTTATAGTGAATTTGTCTAAAATCTGAAATGTGTAAATCACTTATTTTTAATAAACTGCTTTCTTTAAAGTTCTTGGCCAAGATTTATGATGTAGTAGTGCATATACATATTTGTTTAAGGAATTACTGTTACAATTTAAAGTCTTAAGTTGTTTAGCTCTCCCATGAACAGTGTGCAATTCTAATTTAATAATATACTAATAACTGATATTTAATAATATATTAATCACTGTAAAGCAGTAAAGTTGGAGCACTTCAGTAGCTTTATTGAAAGAAATGTAAATATCTGACTTCTAGTATTATTTTGGTTATTTTAACAAAACCATTTTGGTTTTTGCAGTGAAGTGTTTTGTAGTCTGTATATATAGTATATATATGTACAGTGGCACTTGGTTATCTGGCTGTAAAATGTGAAATCAGGAAGTTCCTACTCAGTGGTGGTACTTCATTGTGGTGGAGGTTGTCAGAGCAATAGGAATGGAAAGGTTTTGCCCCAGGGATGGGGGCCAGTAATTACTGGTGTAATGGCAGCGTGGTTCCTGGCCATTCAGCGTGCCGGTCACCAAACAAGGCTTGGAGTCTTCTGTTAAATGCTTATTTACCAGTGTGAACTTTTTTGCTTTTTATTGTTCACTCCCAGCTAAGGAAGTGCTCATTTTGTGTAGTTCCTGTCTGGCTTCCAGCATAGTAACATTTCTCATACAAAGGCCGTGTCGTTTGCACCAGAATTCTGCTGACTCTTTTAAAGATCAAGATTCCAACTAATATTTTTCTAAACTGGCTTGCTTATTTTTTTGTGTTCTGTTACTTTATTTTGGAGTTTTAACGAACTTGTTCTTGGCAGGGAAAGACAAAGTGAAGCCAGATGTAGTTTGAAAATATCTTGGTGTCACAAATAATGAATGAATGGTACATTTCATTTAAAACAGGAAGCTCACGCCATTGCATGAACTCCCCCTGCCCCATTGTTTCATATTTGTGTCACCTATTTCATAACAGAACTTACACAGGAAATAGTGACCTCAGGTGAAACCTACCTGTACTGTCTTGGCAACCATGAAATGGCCTTCTGCTATCATAGACTCATAAATTTGTTAGATTTTCATTGTGTTACATAGTATAAGCAAATTGTTCAAAACTCTTTTAAACACCAGTAAATTCCTCCCCTCTGTTCATTTTCATTTCTGTAGCAAAAGCCAGTCTGTACAGTAACTTCATTATTAGTAACTACCATGAAGTGTTATTCAAATTAGTGATGTAAGGGGGATGTGAAGCTTAGCAATTTGGGAAGTGTACTGTTAAAAAATTGCAGGAAGAAACTGAAGGTTTGCCAACTAGTTGTCTCTGTACTTTAAAAGTGTTTTCACAAGTTGTTTGAAAGTGTAGTTTCTGCATTCTTCCTTTTCCCTAAATAAACCAAGAATGCCTTTGCAAAATGTTTTTCAGAAAGTTTATGAATGATGACAGAACAAAGATACATGCATACTGCTTTTCTCAGTATGTTCAAAAGGTTCTGCAGTTTCCTAAAGTTTTAACCCTTGTATTTTATTCTCAAACTCGTATTTCAGAATTTTATGCAGACTTACTGTAAGGTGCAGAAATTTGAGGCAAAAGTACCTTGGTATAAAGTAGTATCAGAATAATTATGTGAACTTAAGAGGTTCCTCTACATGTTTGTATGGACTTACAAGGAACAGTATAAAACTGTTGTGCAGGCTCTTTTCCTTTTAGTTTCTGAAGACGTGCTTTCCTGTATGGACTTTTCGGAAAGCTGCTAAGCTTTCTTCACAACTGCATCATGTTCAGAGGCTCACATTCATTCTAGGATTGAATAAAACCAATCTGTTCACTTTTTTTACTTCTGTGTGATCAGGGAGGTCTATTTTCTTGGCAGAAATTATACCACTAGTTAAAAATGTGATGGGCATTCTGTATGTCAGATTCCATTCCAGTACTGTGTTCCACAAAGACATTCAGATTTGCTATTAATTATGCCTGTTATCAGTAAATTATAGTGACAAATGTCTGCTTTTTCTATTAAGTTATGTTTCAACAGTGATAAATAAAATGTGTTGTTTTGATTCCTCTGCCTTATACTGTGAATAGATTAGATTTTTGAAAATTATTATTATTGTCATCTTAATCATTATTTAGGAAACAACGATTGATACAAGTGTTGAAATTGTCTTACTGTGATAACTAGACAGCAACAAATAATTGACTTCCTTTCTTGTGTATGTAGTGTGTCCTATAACCCATGGTCCTGTGGATGACAGGAAGGGATTTGTCTGTTATGACCTGCGTGGTTTTTGTTTTTCTTTCTTCAGTTTAGCAGAGTTAAAACCTTGAGAAAAAAAGGTAGTAATAAATAATGGAAAAAAAAAATTAAAGGCATTTAACTGTGTTAGTAATGTCTGTTTTAGGAGCAGGGTCAATCCAGTTGCTATTTTGCTTTTTTGAGATACTAGAAGTTTTCAAGAGTGAATCAAATGTTGTGGCAACAGTCTTTTATTTGATGTGAAGATAAATGTGTATGAAGAGGGAGTTAAGGTGGGAGGCTGCAGTTTGAGAAGAAGTAACATTTTAGTGTTCACAGGTTTTGATCTGTGTATCATTGGAGAGGGATCAGGAGAAAGGACAGGTTATTACTCTCCATCTAGTGCTATACAGTTTGTTTTCACTCTAGATGGAGAGTTCACTCATCTGAATTTTGCTGCTCCTTCCACTTTAAAGGAGAAAGTGATCAGGATGTTCGTAGCAATGTCACCACATAAAAACATGATTTAAAGAAAGCAAGGTTTACTTTGCAATCGAATTGTAATATATGAATAGTCCCTGCATGATTCAAAAAGTTATAGCATGGCAGTCTTCTGTTCATATCTGATAATAAACATAGCTAGAAAGGCAGTAGAATTCTTTTGGAATGCCATGCTGATAAACAAGTGCTCTCAGGATAAATAGAAAACAGTAGAGAATTAAAGCACTAAACCAGAGGAACACTGAAGAGCTTTCTCTTGCTTAGAAACAGTAATAAGATTCACTCAACTGGGAATGCTTTCGTTTGATGCCAGAAATGAAGGGAAGGAGAAGCTGAGGTAATGCTGCATCTAACCACCATCAAAGCCTGGTGAGAGAAAGCAGAACAGTTAGAGTTGTTGTTGTGTAGTAACTTAGAAGTGAGTAATTTTGGTTGAGGTGCTTAACTCCATCATGCTACCATTAGGGTCAGCAGAGCTGCTCTCAGTTACTGCACCCGTAGGCCATCACAATTGTCTTGGTAGGGGATGGAATAATGAAACCAACTTCTTGTTGGAAGCAATAAGGTGAAGCAAAGTGGAAGCTGACAAAGAATAGAATGTGCTGAATTTCAACTTGCATTGCAGGAGACGAGAACAAAATTAGTAAGTTTTTGTTTGTTTTGACTGGTGATAGGTTTGAATTCCAGCTGTGCTTCTGCACAGTGAACTTCAGAGGAAGTTAAAAAATTCTTCAGACTTCTGCCTGTTTGTTCAGAAAAAACAAAAATATGATTTATGGCCCTAAAGACAGGAGACAGATCATCAGGGCTGTGGAAATAATCCATACTTTGGCTGCTTTTTCCTTTATTTAGTTTAAGTAAGCTTTGAAAGAAGCTTTGAAGGATCAGGCACTAGGCCTAAAATAGCAGCAGTGAAGTGAGGAGATCATTAAGTTCTATTTTTTCCTTACCATCAGACATTTCACTTTTTGCGTAGGTACATTCCTGTTCCTTCCACTTAGCAGGTGACCATTCTTCAGGTCAGGTTATCTGGCTGGTGACATGGGTAGGTGGCATTTGTGTAGTTTCTGAGGGTAAGATATTTGTTCTGCAACACTATTTAAACAATGATTCGAACCCAGTTGATTCACTTGAATATTGGCATGCACTATTATTTTATGTCTTGAGCTCATATCAGTATTATGATACCTCATTCTTCATACACTGGTAGTTAAGTAACAAAGCTCAGTAACATTTCTTCCTCCTTATTTTCCTTTGTGTCTGTGTGCATAGAATGGGAAATGAAGAATGAATAAATGATCAAAAGTCAAAAGCTTTTGTTCTGTGGGTACAAACAGTGGCTTGGAGGATTGGAATCCATTACTGTTGTCTTGTATGTACTTATATAAAATCCATTATTGAAGACCTCCACTGTTTCTTTAGGTAGCATTCATTTATAAATGGTTTAAACCCAGGAAAGAAAGGTCAGTTTGAAGAATTACCTGAATTATTTATTTATTTATGTAGTTAAAGAAATTAAGTATGTAATTGTGGTTGCTTTCTCTCAATGCTATCATTATTTGCAGATGTCTGACTGTGTATTGGCTAGATCTTTGGGTGTATTATATGAGTTTTGGAATCTGCTTGCAACTATTTCCTCAGCATATTGAGTCCTGCAAATAATTACTTTTTATTAGACCAAATAAATCCTAATTGAATGTTTGCTCTTTTATATGCAGTCTGTTACATTTCAAAATTGTAAAAGATTGCATTAGTTTTACTTTGCATAATAAAAATACTGGTCTAATTTGCTATCTCCCTGTAAATTATATTTATTCACTGACTTATATTTATTACTTACTTTAATAAAGCACAGCTTTTCAAAGTACATCTTTCTGATGGCTCAAAAAATGTACCTTTTCTCTTTTTCCTCTTTTCAGATTTATCCAAGAATAGGTTAACTGAAGTTCCTACCGAGTTGTGCCATTTTGTGTCTCTGGAAACACTAAATCTATACCACAATTGTATCAAAGTTATACCAGATGCCATAGTAAACTTGCAAATGCTAACTTACTTAAATTTGAGGTAAGTTTAACTTTGCCACTTTTTTTTTATTTGCAAATATGTAAAGCTTTTTTTGTCTGCACTTTATAAGCTTCTGGCACAACTGGCTGCATTTTTTCGTGTTACTGAAAAGGGTAATGCAAAAGCTCATTGGCTGCATAGATGGCTCTGTATGAAGGCATCATAAATGCCAAAATGTTAAAATAATTATTAAAAGAAAACCAAGCAATGTTAATCCAGTTTTGTCCCTTAACCTTCTAACAAATCCAGAATGCTAATCACATCCAAACAGTTGTATTATTTTAATTCACTTCTGATGACAAATTTTGTAAAACTTGACATACATTTTGCAGTTAAAATGATGGAGGGACAGAGACAGAGGATTTATATTTTTCTCCGCAGGGAATGGAATTGGAAGAGCATGATACTATATAGATCACTGGCCTAGTCACGTTATGAAAGAAATATATCTGCTGCCTTTTTTAGGAGAAAATGGCAAAGAGTTAGACACCTTTTCCTCCTTTCCAGGAAAAATCTGTGTGAATACTAATCAGTACAGAGAATTACTGCTAGTTCAAGTGCAGGTGAATGCACATGTGCTTTTGATGGAGGGCAGGTGAGCCCTTTTTCAGTTGGGGCAAGGTGTGGAGTTTTCTTTGCAGTTAATTGTGTAAAAATTGTAAAAGTGAAGATACGACAGTCTGGTCTTCGTGAGAATGAGGTCTGAGTAGAGGGTGAATGGCTCTTGGTCTTTTAAATTCAGGGAATGAAGGTTTGGTCATCAGTTTTATCGACACTGAGGATCTTTCTCAAGTCTGTACTGCAGTTTTAGCCACTGTGGAACACTATTTTGGCTTAAAAAGTGGAATAGTATGTCCTGAATATCTGCACACATACAAGAAATAGCACTTGAGATTTTGAATTAGTGTTTGTTAGAGATACATTAAGAACTTAAACACTGGATTAAGTTGTTAAATATACATAAAATGTATTGGTAAATTTAGGAATTAGAATTAACTTGGTTAGAACTCAATGTCATGAAACAGTGAATTAGAGCTCTGTGTAGTGATAGAATTTGTCTGAGTCATCACAAAACTGTAATAGATTTTATATCACATATGACAATAAATTGGACAAAATAAAAAAGTAATTTTTTCATTTGATTAAGTAAGATAATTTCTCTCAGTTTAAAATCCCCTCTTCACTTGAATGTGCCCTTCCCCATGTTAGTTGAACGTAGTGAACAGTCTGAAGAAGAAAATACATCCTTGACTTTCTAAACATGTTGCTTCTTGGCAAGAAATACATTATAGATTTAAAACGCATATTTTTCTGCCTGTTACCAGCAGAGCCCATATGTTAAAAACCATTAGAAAGTGATGCCAAGAGATCTATATATAGTCTTTGGGCCTTGGTGGATACTGTTCATGTTTTATTTAAAGAAATTCCTTTTAAACTAATGATGATTTATTACTCACTTGCCCTGGTTATGTTCTGTTTCTTATCTCTTAGTGGGCTGCTTCTGAGTTCTGTGGAGCTTAAAAATTGTTTTAACTTATTTTTTATCTGTGTCTGATCTGCGGCATAGGGTTACTGTTTTAGAGCATAGGCTTCCTCAATTTGAGTTCTTTAGAACTAGAAAAAATATTTCCAAGTAATTTTTTGAAAAAGTTGTGTCTTGATGTTCTGTAAGAACACTAGAATTAAGAAACCTGGCTCCACAATAAGCATTGATACTTTTTTCCAGCTGCTGCTGGTTAGTAGTTGGATTTCTCATTTTTATTTTCTTTGAGTTTGTTACTTGATATCTGTCTGTATTCTGGCATGTGCAACAGAGATATATGATGGTAGTTTGCTTTGGACAACATTCTGAGACTGTTGTGTGAAGCATGAATATGCATCTTTATTTGCATCTTTGTAGCACACTGCTGGATTGGCAGTCGAATAAATACTTTGCGACTTGTGGAATTTTCATTTTTGTTTGGTTTTGTTTCACCTCAGTATTGCAACTCCTACTGAAATTACACAGGACAATTTTTGCCACGTGTTTCCAGAGTTCAGTCATCTATCTTTGCCTTCTGAAGCCTTAACGTGCAGGCAGCAGCTAATTAAAATGGTTTGTACTGGGGTGCCACTTGAAGTTGCTGTTCATTGTTTTACTACAGGTTAATAATCATAAGAAAGAAAATGTTATCTTTTAAGAAACCTTTTAAATATTCTAGGACAGGGTAATTACTATATTATTCTGATGAGCATGAAGTTTCTTCTGGGAACTGAGCCACAAAAATTACTATTTTTAATCTTGTGGGCATCACAAAGGGTCATGACATTTGTCGTCTTTAAGCTTATGAATCTTGGAAAGAAATGAACCATTGATAGTCCAGAAATTTTTGCTGTATTTACCTGCGTTAATAGCACAGACCCATAGAACAAGACATACCAAGTCATCTTCAACTATAAATGTGCTTTAAATTAATTGAGAAAATAACCATTTTGTCTGTAATTTATGTATTTGTCTTTCAGTTGGAACAAAAGGCATCCATTTTAATGGCACATAAAACCACAGGAATGTTTAAATACTTGCAAAATACTGTCTCAGTTGACTTTCCTGTATTCATTACGAAGGGAAACAACTGTTCTTTGTGACAAACAGATTTGGTACAATGTTGTTAAACTGATACAATGCATTTTTTTCAGAGTGGTAAATTCAGCAATATCGTTAGTCAGTAATCAGGTATTTCTGATGTGCAAGTCTCTTCTTAATGATTGCCATTTGAAAACTTCAGTTTTATCTGCATAAAATATAACCCATGAAAATGAAGAAATTTTGCAACTCTCAGAGTTTATGTGAGTATACAGCAGAACATCACTGACGATTTTAATATTTTGTTTTGTGTTTTGTTTTGTTGCAGTCGAAATCAACTTTCTTCTTTGCCAGCTTGCCTGTGTGGTCTTCCTCTAAAAGTCTTAATTGCAAGTAACAATAAGCTAGGTTCCCTTCCAGAAGAGATAGGTCAGCTAAAACACTTAATGGAATTGGTATGTTACTGATCTTTTTTTTCACTTTTTATTTTGACTTCTTTTCAGTTTAAATAGAAACAATAAAATTCACTTTTCACATATATTTGAACAAGTGCTTAATACTATAATGTAGTTTGCAAAACTTAAGTTTTTAACTTCTCCAGTGTGTTGCATATAACACAATAAGAGTTTCCTTTATGTTCTTCAGGACTCTTTAAAACAGCATCACTGCCCTCTGTTCATTCAAAACTCAGTTTCAAAGTTCCTCATCTTTACCAGTTTTGCTCACTGCCTGCCCTGGCTTCCTGTTTCACTGTATCAAGTTCATAAGTTCTGGCATCAGGCTCTGCAAGGTTCTACCTCCCTGTAGCACCCTCCCCTCCTGCTTCCTTTCTTTAGTTGTTGTTACTATCTGCTTACCACACTGCATTCCACTTGTGATACTGGTCTTATCAGCCTATTTTCATTTTATTTCACTACATTTGTCATGCAACCTTCCTTTCCTGGAACACCCATCTAAGCAAATCTACAAAATGATTATACTCCTCTTGTTTTCAAAGCTGTCCACACCAATACTGTTTCTGCAAGCAGTAGATCATTTGGAATATATTGTCCAGTCAATGAGAGTCTGAAAAATCAAAACTTATTTGGTACTATAGCTTAAAATTAATTTAATTGCACATATTTGTGGAAAATATATATAAGAGAATGCTTTCCTTTCTCTCCCTTTATCTTCCTCTACTATGTATTGTAAGCTGAGACTTTGAATTCTTTGGCATAAGTCTTCTGGTTATTTCTATTCATTTTGATCTTTGGAGATACAAATTGACAAAAAAACTACATTTTGACACTGCTAATTTATGCATAGTAGAACAACCAGATTTGAACTTCCTTCCAGCTGCTGGTACTTCCATTGACAGCATTTGTCTTGCACATCTGCTCTGTACCTGAAAGTGCCTTATTATCATATTCTTATTTTTATGATAGTAATTCCTCCAATAAATTATGTTACAGAAATTAATAACCTTGCTTGAGTCCCCAGCCCTGCTATTGATTCTTCATAGGTGGTGTCAAGTGGCAACTGTGGGGCTTTTTCCTTCTGATATTCTTGAACATTATCCTGTGGTGTCAGGCTTCTGTTGTATATTACAATTGATGTGGTTGCTGATGAGGGTGGTGGGGGTAGTTACCTTTTCCTTTCTGGGCTATGACTGAGCTCAAAACTAGCAAGTTTGTTTTGTTTGGCGACAATTATTAATTTATCTTATCAAATATTTTAAATTTTTGTATGTGTGTGATAGGTTTAGTGAGATTACACAGATGGTTCTGATTTATTTAATCTTAAAAATGTGTTAGTTTATATCACTGTTTTTATTGTGCTTAAAATAGACACAATAAAAGGTGATGGTTGCAGTTTAATGAATAATTTAAGTTAAATTTAGTAAAAAAATTTAGTAAAAAACTAAATGCTTGTAATCAATGTTGATGATACCCAAAATGGATTGGGTTTGTTTAGTTCAAGCATATAATGTGTTTAAATTCTGGGATAGGGGATTTTCATATTGCTTTCCAGTTGCAGTGTAGTTTCAGTGTTACTCTTTGTCATGAAGAACAAAATAATTTCTGCTCTAAAAATATTTCATATCAGAGGCTCTAACTACATGTCACTTTGGTAGCCTAGAAGACACAAGAGAACTGAAAAAGGTCTGATGCTTGTTCTTTGTGATTTAGAAGGCACTGGGGGCAGAGCTGAATGAAGAACAAGTTTTTGTTAAATTGAGCATGAGTCTGTTCAGATGACCTGATTACACAGTTTGATGCCACCATGTGTGTTTGGTACATTTCCAGTGAAATGAGATGCACTATTTTACTGGAAATGACAGAACTGTGATGTATTGGGAAAAGCAAATAGTGGTAGGATTGAGAGTAGGGATCTGTGTTGGCATGTATAATATAAAGCAGTTTAGATAATAAAGTGATCATTGTTCTAAAATGAGTAAAAGAAACAAATAAAAAACATTAAGTCATATTGCAGTTGTTGCACAAAAAATTCAGCTGTGTGAGAGCAATGCCAGCCTGAAAAACATGGGATTCAAGCAGAAGCATCACCCAGCCCTCTGGCAGGGAATGCTGTTGTTTTGGTGTGTACACAGTGCTGGTGCTGGCCTGGGCCAGGGGATCATCGATCCTGAGATGCCACCTGGCTCTGTGCAGTTCTTGTATCAATAGCACATTTCTGAGCAACCTCAGGTTCCTCAAATGTTTCACAAGCTGCATGCAGTGAGAGCTGTGAGTACATAGCAAAAGGTTCTTGTTATCTACCTTTTTAATACAAAATTTACCCCTATAGTCACTGTAGAGCAATATAAGCATAATTTGGTGCAAATTAGATCAGATCTTTGCAATAAACTTTGCTTTTTCCCATCTGTCCTCCAAAATGGGGTAGGTAATGGTTTTCCTATTACACGTATTTATTTTTATCAATTTCATACCTATAGCATAGAATAACTTTGATATTACATGCAGAAAACTTTCAGGTATTCTTTTAAATTTAGGATTCTGACAGGTAACTTACTTCGGTGCTTGTAACATAAATTTTTCTCCCTGCAGAACACATTGCCATTATTTGCAAAATTTGGTTGGGAAATTTACTTTTATTTGCAGCTCTTTAACTCAATCATGCCTCTACTGTCAGCCAGGAGAGTGCAAAATTAGTGTGAAGATAATCTGAAACTTACTTTCTGCCAAGGAAAAGTAATTAGGCAGAGATGGCTCAGTAATTGTACCCCAAAGTATCTCATGTACAGTAAAATTCTGTTCTCCATCCTATCAGGCAGTATTGCACTTCTGCCTTCTTCAGATAACAGCCCTCTCGATCTCTGGGATGCTCCCATCTCATGTTGGAAGCCTTCAAATTTCTCACCTGGGATTTATGTCCTTTACCTCATTCATCTTATCAGAGACAGCAGCCTGACCATGTGGGACTTGCTGCCTGTTGTTTCCTAAAAGGGTCCCTGTGCTCACGTACTGTGTAACTTCTTTTTACCATTCAGTATGGCTTCTACATCACAACCCATGTGCTTTGTAGGAATAGGAATGTAGGAATGTAGGAATAATGGCTCAGTCAGGAGTCCCAAGTTTAAAATTACGTAAGGAGGAAGCTCACCTCAATTTGAATGGTTTGGATAAACTTGTGTGTGTGTATGAATAAATATGTTAATATGGAGTCTGAGTATCATATTGTTTTTTCTATTTATATTGCTGAATATATATGCTGAAATTGATTGGTTTAAGGCCATTTAAACTTCACCATAAACAAAGGGAAACAGTTGATGATTTTGATTTCATGCCACTTAGTTTCATACCACAGAAATCAATGTTAAATTTAAATACACCTTACATTTCTCTGATTTTGACAAAATGCCTTGTCATGACAAGACATGGCCTATCTGGTGAGCACAAAATAGAATTAATACAAGAAGTCTGACCTCAGCAAATACTAGTTCTCCATGGAACCTGAGTAGGTGTTTGCACTTCAGTTACCTGCAAATGTCCCTGAAGCTGAGTTCCAAACTGCTGGTTGCATAATTCCTTAAAAAATACTAGCTTGGAAAGCATAGGTGTGTGATAGTGTTGCTTCCATTACTGCCAAAGTAATAGGAAAGTTTAACACTGTCACTTAAAAGCTCAAGAAGTCTAATAATAGTCAAGAACATAACTACGAATGATGTTATAGGTCTTTGTTTTCCATGGCTATTCAAAGAAATAAAAAAAAGCAAATTGGACTACAGTGTTTAGTAGGATAAAGGACACTGCTGTCTCTAGAGATCCTGTGAATGCTGACATGCTGTCACAACAGATCAGGCTTATTGAGGATGTTTTGAAAGGCTGTAAGTGGAAGTGGACTTTGTTTTTGAGGTTACACACTGCCAGGTTTCTTTTTCTTTTTTTGGTGCTTCCTCTAGAATTCTCTGTCTCTTTCCCTGACTTGTTCTGATATATGAGCCTAAGTACACTTGGTCTAGAGTTTCTTTGCCACAAGGTGACTTCAAATTCTGTGCTCTAAAAATGAAGTATCTAATTATGAAGTAATTTAAAGACTGTAAATTAAAAACAGGACAGTGAAGCTTTAAAAATAAATGATCTGGGAACAGTGCAATTAACCAAACTTTGTGGCAGCTTGGGCAAAAATGCACTCATTACCTGGGATCTTTAATTTCCTTGTCTAAAAGCTACAGTAATTTCCTGACTGTGTTTTGAGAAGGGAAGGAAGTCTTGGCGGCAATAACATTCTATTACAAGAAGAAACTTGTCGGATACAGGGAACAGCATTGCCAGATCACATTTCGCTTTTACTATCATTTTTTTGTTAACTAGATTTTGGGCTCAAAGATAGGGAGCTAATATAATGCTTTTGACTGGTGTTAGAGCAAGCATCTTCAAAGACATGACTTGGAAATCTGACTTACTTCTCAAACTTTTGTATTCTACGAGCTCCCAGATACTTTTTAAATCCATGTGAAACAGTTGAGAGAGTAGGAGTATTCTGTTGGTTTTTCAGGAAAATTTGGTATCACCCATTTAGCTTTCAGACTGTGAAATATTGTTTCCTTCTTTTAATACAGAAATGAAAGCAAAATTGGGAAATTACTCAAATTTGCAGGTTGCCTGAGATGTAAGCAGAGGTGTCAATGCCCATTTGGCAGCAAAAATGATAGCTAGTATTTAACAATTGTCTCGTTGCAGACTGACTTAATCCAATACGTTGCTATTTCATACACGTTCATAGCAATTTCTTGTTAGAAATAGTTATATAATGCTAAACAAGCTCTGTCCTGTTTCATTATGGCCTACGACGTGCTATGACGATCAAATACATGCCTTTACTGAACATCATTACAGGATGTTATTGCTGTATTACTATTGTTATTATTATTTTGCTTAAAGATTCCATCTAGAAGAACAAGAACCTTTTAAAAAACTCAAATCCACACACCAGGATTTTTACATTTCATCCTAACATATTTGATTATATAATCACCATACTGAATTCTTCATATGAAGAAAAGAACAAAAAAGTAGAACTTCTTAAGTAAATAGTTTTGAATATTTCTATAGAAATGAAATTAACTTTTAAAATTAACTTGTTCTTCAGATAAGAATTTGGTTTGGTTTTAAGTAATGTGCAAACATTTTCCCATGTATTTTTTTTGCGTTGTGATTACAGGACATAGCTGGTAGCATTTTTTCTGATTAATAAAATATTACAACAGTAACAGCAAATTAACCATGTTTGTATTATGGAACATGTAGGAGCTGGAAGTTCATTATTATTTGTTATTACTGTTTTACTGTAGGATGTCAGCTGTAATGAAATCACAGCTTTGCCACAGCAGATAGGTCAGCTGAAATCTTTAAAAGAACTGAATGTCAGAAGAAATTACCTCGAAGTTTTACCCCAAGGTAAAAGCAAATGAACAAAAAAATATCTTTACAGTAGCTCTTCTTATTATAATTTTGAAAGGATTTTTAAATAATATGAATAGACACAATTAAAAAGTAGATACTATCTTGTGTTCAAATTTATTCCATTTGAGTCTGTCTGAGTTTGCAGAATATAATATTCAATGGTATCCGCTGAATAACAGTGTGTCAGGTTTCTTCAATGTATCTTTATGATTTGAGGCAACTTTTAAGTTGAACAAGTGTCTGAATGCAGTATGGGAACTGTCAGCTGAGTTTCAGGAAAAAAAATATTTCAAAGTATTTGTTTTAAAATCTATTACCACTTGTATAACAGTAACACTCTTTTGTTTCCCAGTATATAATGGAGTAAATATTGATCTTATTCCTCTCTGAGTTTGTATTTTTCCTGAATGCAAAAGAAAGGTTATTCAGAAATATTTTATTACTTTATGCCAAAAATAAAAACAGATATAACACCTTCTCTCCTTTTTATTACTTTTAGAACTAGTACAGCTTCCCTTGGTAAAGTTTGACTTTTCCTGCAATAAAGTGCTTGTGATTCCAATTTGTTTTAGAAAGATGGTGCAGTTACAAGTATTACTGCTTGAGAATAATCCTTTGCAATCTCCACCAGCACAAGTAAGTAACAGCTATAATTTAAATTGTGCCTTAATAGTGGATGGCTGCTAACACATTTTAGACTATAAAATGTCACCTTCTGCAATTTCAGGCTTCATGAATTTCATTCATCACAGACATTAGTTGTTGATGTCTAAATAAGAACATGTTCTCAATATGAATTTGTACACCACTTAAACCAACACACATCTAGAAGATACTAGTTCTGTTAGCTGTTCGTTTATTTTTGTCATTTCTATCTGCATGTGAAGCTTAATGTTAGAATATGTGTATAATTTTGGAAAAGAGTAGTGATAAACTTCCTGGGTAATTTTTTTTTCGGGTTGTAGAAGGTTCTACAGTGACTTGCTATTAACTTAAAAAATATGCAGATGGTCTGAAACATAATTCATATGAAATTTATTTCACTTTATAGTGTAAGTTTATACATTGTGATACACAAAGAAATAAAACTCCTCTTTGGAAGTGTAGGCCACTCTGAGTAATAAAGGAATGCAACCTGTGCTTGCTGCTTAAGGACAATTCTGTTGTTGTTCACTTACTGGACAGTAGATTCAAACTGCGTCACTGAAAGCTGCAATTGTTCTAGATCAACAGCTGTTGAATTACTTAAGAATTTTTATTTCATTGGAGAAATGCTTTTCATAACCAATAGTGATGTTGCCTTTAAACTAAAAAAAATACAAAACAAATTGGAGTGTGCACTTAAAAAGAAAATCCTAAAATGAAAATGAATTGCATCATAAATATGCTTGGACACTACTAAAAACAATGTGACCAAAAAAATAAAGAGCACACTGGTTAATTAAATGTCATTATACACTAATTTCGAAAACTAAGTAATTACAGTTAGTAGTAGGCCATACCATATATTTTAATGTAATTTTTTTGAGTTAGAAGCTCATTTGGTTTTTTGTAAAGCAGAATACATTATTTTCTTGCTTTTGGTCTTAGTCTCTGAGGATATTTATACTGGTACACACAAATAATTGAGTAGATAATTGAAGTACTTAGTAATTAAAAGAGTAAAATCAATTTTCCTTTAAGTGAAATTTATAATATTAGTTGAATTTCAGAGAGGTTTACACTAAGTGACACTTGGAATAAATTACTATTTTCATTCTAGTTATAAACCTAATTTTTTCCTTGTCCAACAGATTTGTACAAAGGGTAAGGTGCATATATTCAAATATCTGACTGTACAAGCCTGTCAGATTAAAACAGCAGACTCGCTGTATCTTAATGCCATAGAACCACAGCATTTGCCACAACCTGTGGAAGAGAGGTATGTATGAAAGTCTAACTTTGTTTCTTCATGTAATACTTATAAACAATGAAATAGTATTTACCTTTAGATTCCATAGTTTTGTTTCTCTAGATGCTAATTAGAGTGTACTTTTTTACACAGAGATTTCATTTGCTTTGATTTAATTTAAACAAATTTGCTTTTATTCTAATGAAATCCCCATATGAGTTTAGAAAATTAAAAATCAATTCTGATTAAAGTTAGCAGCACATTAGTTAGGAGTTTAAAAATGAACCTTAGTTTAAATCTAACCTCTTTCTAGTGGACTCCTGGAATACATAGAAAACAATCTAATAGTAGTTACATCAGGTGTTGGGTCGCTCTATCTGTCAACACATTAAATAAATTTGAATTTCGTCTGTTGTTTTGTGTTTTATATATTTTATGATTTATATGTGATTTATATGTTTACACATTCATGTTATAGTAATCTTAATCTTTTAAATTCATCCAAAGTCATTTGTCAAACAAAGAGAACTGCATGAATGTTGAGACGCTTTTAAAATGAAGTGTGCTGATTTGTTAGCAAAATGAGGTAAAATCTTCTGTGTCTTGCATCAGACTTACAGGAAATGTCATCTTGTACCATGTTTTAAGGACAGGAACCAGATACAAAGCAGCTCCTTTCTATGAGAATCTCCATAGCTGGTTGGAAATCAGCTTTTAGCCCAGTCTTTCTTTGCTAACATGGGCAGTGTAATATAACCAACCAGAGAAAGCATGGTATCTTTGAAGAGAAGTAGTCAATGAAACTGAAGTGTTGATATGAGTAATAGTAGCGATGTTACTGTTAAACCCTGGGAGGAAAAAAACCAAGAGCTGTTATGGAATCTCCCTTTCAGTCATCTCAGTAAGGTTTCAAACAAATTGTTTTTCTCCATGTACCTTTGGAGATCCCTTTATGAATTTCTATGAGATAAATGTCAAAGGTGAAAAGACTCCAGGATGAAGAGTAGGTTTTCCACTTGGGGAACACCTGCTGGTTTTCTGTTTTGTTCTTTTAGTATACAAGAAAATTGACAGGAATGTCATGTCCTGTCTGGTATTTTGGTCATATTGAAGAATACAGGTTAGGGTAACGGGATGGTACAGAATAGATTTCCAAAGGCAGTTTCTACAAAACAATCCTCAGTGTTTACTGATAAGAGGTAATTTAAGATTAGGATTAATTAATCATATACCTTATTCATGTGAAGACTGATAAAGCTCCTTTCTTAAATTGCTGTGGCAATCTGATTTCAGTATCACAGCTTTCAGGATAGCAAATAAAGGGATAGTATGGTATATTTTTTTAAAAGTTAGGTGATGAGAGTATTGCACCTAATAGTGCACTTTAAAATGAGTAGAGGTCATATTGGGTAATGAAACCAGAATAGAGAGCAGTTGCCATTATTACAGTAATTTTCTTAAAAACCTAAATTCGAAAGTCTATTTTAAGGCACCAAAAGGAGGTTTCTGTGTTAATAATTATTTCAAGCCTCAGGGAGATATTAGTTCATTTTTAATGGATCAATGGTTGCAATTAAATCAGTTGACTCCAGTTTGGATTTTACTACTTCAAATGCTTCTCCTATGGCTAAATTGCTTCATTTGGATTCCTGTGCTGCTTAGCTAGTAACTAAGCACTTTTGCTTAGTGTATAGACAAAAGCAAGCTGATAGCAGATGATTTCTGCTGTTTTATTAATCATTAGGCTAATTAGCCATTTAATCGGATCTATTTTACCATTACCAGACTGTAAATTTTTAGTATTTTACTGTTCTAGGCTATTTCACCTTCTACCATTAAGAATGGTTCAAAATTTGCTCAGAGTTAAGTGACACACGGACAGAATTTGAATGTAAATGCTATGATAGCTTTTTACTGATTTTTAATTTTTTTAATTCACATCTAGCATTGATGACATCTTCCCAAGTAAAAAGGACTCAGATTCAGGTGTTGGTAGTGATAATGGTGATAAACGTTTGTCAGCAACAGAGGTGAGTTACCTGCATTGTGTGTCCAGCTCCTCTTCCAGCACTCATATTTTGACTGTGTTTTCAGATGGGTAATAATGTGAAAAGATTTTTAGACTTAAAAACTGTGCAACCATATACTTGACAAGAATTGTATGCAAAGAAATGGCTAAAACAAAGATAAAAGGAAACTGGGATTTTTTTTATTTTTAAAAAATTTGTCTGTACATTGTCTGGAGAGGGCAATGAGATACTTGCTTCCAAATGGTTACAGATATACCAATAGTGAAAATTCTCTACAGTTTTCCGGCAGTTTACATAATCTAGAGAATGAGAAACAAACCAGAATTCATGTCTGCTCTTTTCAACAAAGCAGACATGCTAGCAGGTTACAAGCTGATGACTTCTCACGTATTTTTCTCTTTGCCTGATCACTCTTTCCTGTTGGGAATTAACAGTGCCCAGTCCCAATATGTTCTGTGATGTCGTTATGGCAGATTGCTATGGTGTAGAAACTTTATAAACTTTGCAGATCCTATTATGTTTAAATGTTCTGGCAGCTAGGCAATGCTGAAAATAAACCTTCAGATCTTTTCCTTAACTTTGCTGTCTGACTGAGCAAAGAGAAAGGATAGCTTTATGGGACTAGTGTTGTCCTAAGCAGCTAGAACTGACTGTCACAGAGGTTTTTTTTTCTGAGGCACTGCTCAGCTGAACAGGGCACTAAATCTACATGGAGTTGAACTGAATACATAATGATAAATAAGTAAATAATTAGCAGTATAAATCAGTGATGATGATCTTTTTGAAATGTACAGTAATGGGATTTGTGGTCTGACTTAACGGGAAATACATCACAATAAAAGGATGACCTTCTTGCTACTTAAAATAATTTTACACTGATTCTTTAGTGTTTTTCTCCTCCTTTGAGGAAAAGGGATTCTGTTTCTTTTGGAATAAATGTATGAAGAATCATGCTTAGGTACTGAATTTATAGTTACTAAAAAGCAAATTGAACATGAATCCACTTACACACTGACTGGTCTTTTAAATACAGTAGTACTTTAAAAAACCCCACGTGAATTTCCAAGTGTTTGGGCAAGTTTCTTGGTAGATGGAAGCGAAGCAGAATTTTTATGATTTCTAGCCAAATCTCTAATGGTTTTCCTCTAGCTGTAAGAGCATGCAGTCTGTTCAGAGACACTTACAAACTGTTTTGCCAGTCTTACACTTCCTGAAGCTCAGTTGGCTTGTTAATGAAACTGTTACTGCAGAATTGCCTCTTTAGCTATAAATATCACTCTTAGTAAATAGATCATGTTACCTGTAATCAAAATAACAGCAATTGAAATGCTGAAAAAAATATTTTAAAGACTACCACCAGTGAACCAATTAATTTTTAATAGCACAAATCTTTTTTTATATGAGAACAATTTACTCATTCTATCCCCACCTGACTGCTGCTCTACTGTTAAGGAGCTATAGATGCTGAGATCAGTAATCCCAAATGCATTTGGTACTAAATTTGCCACTCACTTTCCTTCTGATGTGACCTTTAACACCTCTGTGCAACACGTGGGAATTGTTCAAGAAATATTAGCATGATGCAAAGACAGGTTCACATATGCGATTAATTACAGTCAGAAAGTTACATATCAAACATTGGATAAACATTAAATGGTCAGTCATAAAACTATCATTAAAACGTTTCTGGGCTTTTTTTTATGAATACTCTTTAGTCTGAAATATAGTGGCTATTGAGTTTCTACTCTTTTACAGAAAATACTACAACATCATTTTTCATGCGTGTAACTTAATAACGTAAATTAATCACTGGTTTGAACACTCATCTAATTTTTAGGAAGCTTGCTAATTGACTTTGGATGAATACACATAGGAGGGAGTACTTGATGAAATTAACTGTTTATGTATCTCTCTCTGACTTGTTAGTGTCATTACAGCATCAGTTTTCACAGCTATAGCCATCTTGGGCATTTCAAGTGCAAGATATCTTGTAGTATTGCTGTAAAATTGATCACTGCGACTTGAAGGCAAATTCTGCCTTAAGGCAGTATACCATGTGCCTCCTCTTTTAGGAAAAATACAGCAGTTTGATTAATTTTCCCCCTTCCTTTGGCCTTATTTTTTTATTTTTTTAAAATTTGTTAGAATGAGATTAGAATCGTGTCTCTGCTTTAATACCCAATGAGTGATGCATTAGTACCAGCAGAAATGTATATGAAGAATCTTTCAAAGTGCATCATCTGAATTCTGTCTTAGAATGATGTTAGATATTTTTTATTCTTATATGTCTATTGTCTTCTGTTGCTGTCTGAATAAAAAATAAACCTGTGGAAGAAGGAAGTTGGATACAGTATCACCTGTGAAGGAGTGATACTTTTGTATTAGCCAAAGCTGCTTTGGTTAGTTTTTGTTCCAGAGTATACTGGCAGGAAACACCTGGAAAATGAATTGCAGAATTCTGTAGGTCCTGAAAGCCAGACGTAGCCTATTAAAATAATATTTTTTTGTTTCTAAACAGAATGGTCTGTTCCTTTTTTTATTTTCCTCAAAGTGTGTGTTGCTCTACTGAGGAAAAAAAAAGTGTACCTCTTTAGGAACCAGAACTTCTAATAATATGTCTAGGGACATATTACTGTACCATTTTATACTATTTTATGCTGCACTACCAAAGGATAGTTGAAAAATTACACAACATGAACTTTGATCTAGACTAATTAAATATAGTGCTTAAATGTCACATGAGAAACAGCCTGAAAAAAAGAGAAGGAACTTCACTGTAACCTTGGTTGTCTGAATGAATTTATACTGTACCTGTCTTTTTTTTCTTTTAAGCTATTGGATTGTCATTGCTTCAGATCTAAAAGAACAGTGACTTTTGTGCTTAGAATACTTAGAGTGTAGTTTATTTTCTGCTTGAGTACTAATTTGTTTCATTTTAAAGTATCATTAATTTTAAAATTGAAAATTTATTTTGAAAAGGCTTTATGAGGCCCCTAAACACCCTTTTGAATTTTTTTTCTCCTAAGCTGAAGAATACAGCTAGTGAAGTCATAGAGTTAATAACATGCAGTTTATTAATCAGAAAGAACATTCATCGTGGTCCATGTTTACAACATGTTTTGAGTCCAAGGTGTTCTTGGAAAATAGGAATAACCACATGTATCTTTGACAGAGCTTTTAAGAGCAAGGTAGATTTGCTCCATCCTTTATCACAAATTTTAGCTTCAGGAGTTAGAAAAAAATATTTTCTACGTGGAATATGACCATATAAAAGTAGCAGGAATGGCAAACTAGAAGCTAGCTAGAATTAAATAACTGATTATATGTAACACAGTCCCTTTTCATTGCAAATCTTTTCTGTTACAGTGGTCTGAACTGATAAAATGGGGAATATAATTTCCTTAAAAATATATATTCTTCAAGGATATGGAACAAACTGCTACATATGTGTTACAGCAGTTATAATTATAGAATACATGTATGGAAAATGTATGCACAGAGTAGCAACTTAAGGAAACACAGAGCATTTAAAGAATGAGCAACACCCATGAGTTTGCTGGAGAACAAGTTTGCAAAGTTCAGAGACTGTTGTAGTGGTAAGGGCTCTATCTCAGGAGAGCAAGAATAAAAACTTGGCCTCTTCTGCCAACTGTGGTTCACTTCAGGAGTGAGTGTGAGCAGGTCCCAGTTGAGCAGGTCCCTGCTGGCCCTGCAAAAAACCAGAGCCATAGTGGCCTGGTACAGAAGTGTGTCAGTGCTTCCTTGTGTAGCTGCTCTCTGTGAAGTCATAGACAGGATAGGCTTGTAGATACAAGTAATGTGTTTCAGTGTACCAGCTAATACAGCTGAAAAAAATGGGAGAGCTTTTAAGTCTGGAAAGACTAGTGTACTTGAGAATTTATGCTTTTTTTTTTTTCAGCTCTGTCAGTTAATATAATTAAAGATGTTGCCTTGGTCTACAAAGTTCATCTTGCTTGCTCTAGGCATTCAGTTCAGAAGCTGCATTGTAAAGCAGGGAAGAATAGTCTTGGAGAGAAAGAAAAAAAGGGGTGTGGTATGAGGCTCAGTGTTTCTACAGACTTTGGTGGCTACAAGAAGCCCCTGTTTTCAGCTGCCCCAGGGAAGCACAGAGAGTAGCACAGTGCAGGGGTGTCGCTGCAAGGAGAGGACTAGTGCAGTGAGGTAGACAGGAAAAGAGGACATATGAATTGTTCTTCTTGGCAAAACTCCTGTGAGGATGTATTCAGCATGACTACAACTTCTTACAACAGGATGTGGTCATGTTAGATGCTCTGGTATCCTATCCCATGTTAATTTGCAGCTCTTTAGTGAGCAGTCTTGTTAATATGTACATTTTTGTCATTCTTGGTTTGAGCTGGAACTAGTGTTTCTCTTATTTTTTCCTAGCCATCTGATGAAGATACTATCAGCTTTAATGTTCCAATGTCAGACATTGTGGAAGAAGATCACATTATAAAGGACGATTCGGGTCACCATCCTAACTCAAGAAAAGGTTGGAATGTAAAAACGTGGAAGTTAAATACAGGGAAATTCTGTTGTTGATTCTGTGCCTGCCCACCTACCTGGAAAGCTTTGGGCATGCATATGTGACCTGTTTGACATTTTTAATGTGGTTTGAATTTAAACTTTGCTTTTGAACTCTGTGATTTAATACAAGTAAATTATGTTGAGTAACGAATGTTGAGCTGAATCAGAAATCATTCTTCTATCTTTTCTTTTTCATTGCCATTTTTAGTGGAATTCCACCAAGGATCTTCTCACATGTTTGTCAATGATAAGTCACGAGAAACAGGAAACCAGTTTGATGAATCGGATACTCTTACTACTGAATTTATGAGCTACATTAAGGCAAGTTTATGACAGTGTTAAGTGGGCGAAAATATTTTCACTACTTTCATGAGTGCAGTGTTCTAAAAAGATACAGAAAGCAAAAATAAGCAGGTAGGTTTAAAATTGTTACAGTTGATCTAGGACAATTTACCCATAACTCTTTCTAGGATATATGAGAGATGGGCTTTTACTATGTTTAAGGCTTTAAGAAAAAACAGGTGTTTTCTGTGCTACTTGCTTTATATTTTGAATTGAGCAATTTGTTGTATTTATTACATTGCTAAAATGCGAGATGACTTAGTGCTAGCTGTGGTGGCTAAAGTTTTGAAGTAATGTTATGGTAGTAAAATACATTTTCTTAATTATTTTAAACATTGTAGTAGCAGTTGAGAGATCCATAAAGACAAATTACATCACCTTCTAGAATAAGTGCTGCATTTTTGTTGTCTTATGGTATGTACCCTTGTTATAGGAAAACATCATGGTCTTTATTCCTGTAAGGTGAAGAAAGATTAAAAAGAATGGCTTTATTCATTCTACTAGGGATTGTCACTGGGAAATGAGCCATCATTGGAGAATGTTAGAGAAGCTGGTACACTCTTCAGTGTCCCATAGAGCAGAATTGGGTAGAATTTATTGGTACAGGATGATGCAAGTGATGTGCCAAACACATGACACAAAAGAGGATAAGCCTCTGTTTTCTGCTGTTCATTCTCTGCAAGTACAAATACACATTCATTCAGAGAGCTTCTGTCTTTACTGGCAGCTGAACTACTGTAGTGGTCCTGCCTGTCTGAGATGAAAGAGTTGCAAAACACCAAGTGGAAGCATAAAAGAGACTCAAGGTTTTCAAATAAATAGCACTTTAAATAAATAAATAAATAACACATTTGTAGGTGTGGGAGATCTAATTTATGACTACATTGACCCCAAAATAACTGGCTGACTGATACAAATTCCTGGATGTGAATTTTGTTCCAGTTTGTTTGTTTTAAAAAAGAAATGTGTTATGACTGTCAAAATTGTCAAATATGAACCCTGTTAATAATTATGCATGAAGTACATAATTGCTGCTGTTTGCATGTTTGGAATTTCCTTGCTTTGTAAACAAATCTATCTGTCTGTAGTAGGAGGGCAAGTAGGAGGAGAGTTGGGATCGTGGTTAACTGAAGCATTGTTTCTATATGCCAGAAAGTCACAAATGGCATCTGGGACATAGAACAAAGAATTCTTATGCAGCTTGACTTTCTTTTTACGGTTAAAGGAGGGTAAGGGCTGTTGACCTCAATAAAATCTTCTGAATAGAAGATCTTGTAATCAGTATCTTAAAAGGGGGTAGAGTGAGGAATGGAGCAGAAGTGTTGGATTGCTTTAACCAGCCAACCTAAAATGTTACATAAATTAGGTCAGTGCTGAGTAGGAAAGCAAAATTTATCTGCCTACTTAATTGCAAAGTTCACTTCTCATTATCACTTTTGTCTGCTTACAGAGCAGAGCAGCAGAGTGCGATGAATTATTGAGAATAGAAGAGGACACGCAATGGCAAGCAGACGAAATGTGAGTATTTTTTATGTATCTATAAATAATTAGCTGTGTCATTTAATTAGTTTGACCAGGACTGGTATTACTTTGGTGTTCAATAATTCTGTAGATTTGGAGGCATGGCAATAGTATAACCTTGCACTTTGTGTGTGCTCAGTGTTTTACATTTTATTGCTGAATAGAATGAATATTGTATTACAAGTAATTAATATGTATGCCCCAATAATTTTTTATCTATGTAGAATGCAGTCTTTTTTATTAGGTATTTTGATATTTTGTTTATTAAAGGCATTGCTGAAAAAAGATCATCAAAACTTGTAAGATCTAAATTTAATGTACATTTTAAAAATCAATTTAATTAGAAAACATACCTCATTTTTTTTCCTTGCTTGTTGTAATTTTAAACTTGAAGCAATCATTAGTTTATAGATATTAATTCCAGAGCAGAACAAGTAAACATCAGTTGCTGAAACGAGTGCATAAGGAAAGGGAAATCAACATCACTGTATTGTGAAGTAGTCACTCATCAGAACAGTGTAGTCCTACGTGATATAAAAAAAAGACCCAAACCTGAAGGGAGAAAAGAATAAGTAGTTTCTGAAAGAACCTTATTGGCAGAAGTAATGGGTTGTTATATTTCTACTCCCCAAAAAGAATTACAAATGTTGAAAAGCAAAAGAAAGCAAGCTGGCCCTTATAAAATTTCATTGTATTTAGTATTCATACTGAAACAATACATGGGATGAGTGCATTTAAGAGTCAGATATTGGTAAATAAATTTTCAATTTTAGAAGTCATTCTGTTTAATTGAATGCTAAAAGTTTTACTTCATCACATTTATTTATGTATGTGTTAGATTGAGGGGCTTTGTTAAGGACGAAGTGTTGGAGAGTTTTTTCAGAAGCAGCTCTTCTCATAAATTCAGCACATACCAGTGTGCAGAGAGGCTGTTTTTTCCCTTAAAGTTTTTGCACGTCAGTTGGAAGGTGGAGCTCACACACTGAAATTCAGACTACCCCATGATAATTGCTGTTGTACCTTTGTTTTGAATTCTTTTGTTTTCTGTTATAGAATAAATTTATCAGAAGAACAAACTATTGATATAGCAATGATAGAACAACTAAGAGAAGCAGTAGATTTATTACAAGATTCCAACAGGTATGCTTACAATAGCTGATATAATACATAATAATATACTAATAATGTAATATATTTAAATTTTTTTTGTGAATTACATTAGAGTTCTCTTTTAACTAACAACTGAAAGCTCTCTGGAGTTACCAAGTGCTTTGTTAGCATACCAGTGTGTGCAAGGTAGTTAAGAAGGAAACTCACATGCTCTCTTGAGTACCTAGACAAGATTCTCAGTAAATTAAGAAGGTATAAAAGAAACCTAAAATCAGAGGTGGGGACACCCTTTAGCTATTCATCTCGTGTACACTACTGTGATATTCTGAAGTTTTGTCTAGGATTGTCACATTTATTTTAGGGACTGTAAATTTTCCTCTTACTCATGCTTGGTATGTACTGTTGGAATGAGAAGGGCTTCCAGGCCCATCTTCATGCCAATTCAATGAAGCACAAAAAGGAGGTGCCTGAATTAATGGTGGAGTTTCTTTAGTTTTCTGAAATCCAAAGGAGAAAGAGGCAAAGAAAGTTATTTAGATTTCCCCTGACTACAGATGGCAAGATTTGATAATTTAGATGCCCATTTTAAGTGGCCGAAGTCACACAGAATGGCTCGGGAACTGTGACTAAACAAAGGAATAAATATTTAAAAGAAAACAAGTGATAACCCTACTGGAAAAGTCTGACAATAGTGCTATCTGTAGTTCTGTCTGTCCAGATGCTTGCTATTGCTTTTCTTAGTGTCATCACCTTCAGAAATTAAGTTCATGTCAAAACTCATTTTAATACTTACCTCTATGAGGTAGCTGGTTTACAGCTACATTTCTCTGAAGATTAGAAACCTCCTTGTCACTTCAGCCTTAAGTATACTTGGTTCTCTTTCCTCCCTTGATAGCTGCTTGCTTTTGTGACTACACTGTTCTTTACTTTAAATGCCTTTTTTGAACCACTTTTTCACCTAGCAGACTTTTGTACTTTCAGGATAGAAATTGATTCCTGATAGTATTTCTAGAGAGACAGCTTGCTTTATTTTGCATCATGTAAAGAATACTTGAATTCTTTAATCATATACTATATACTTGAATCAAAAATATTCTTGCTTAATAAAATGTTGTAAAATTAGGAAATAGAAAATTAGGAAATCTCTTTAGTTCCTTTAGCTTCCTAGTACCATTGCTTCTGCATCTCATATGAGGCTTATTACTTTGTCAGAAGAGTAAAAGGAAATGGTAAAAGGAAAGAGTAAAAAGGAAAATGTTTGTTTTGGGAAAAAGCACCAGCAAAAATATTTTAGTTGTTAGCCTGATAAATTTTGTCATTTTGTTTTTTTGTTTCCAGACATTGCCCTAATATTTCCTACATATCTAGGTACTTCTATTAAATTAAGAAGGTCAATAAAATACAGAAAATCTGTTTTTTGTTCACACACAGATCTACTTTCAGTAGTACACTATAGTAAATTTTAAAAATTACTCTTAGAACTGACTAATAATGTAATGTATGTCTATATTTCTCTACTGTTGTTTTTACAGTATGCTGAGGGGTTTACGGCTGCAATTTTTTTCTAACCTTAAAATATGAGCATTTATTTTTAATTTTCTGAGCACCACATAGGCTTTTCCATATACACTTCCTGTATATTAGCATCCAGACTAAGCAGCAAGACACATCTGAGTGCCCAGTACTTGTCAAATGATGCTATCGACTTTCAGTCCTCTGAGACATGGGTTCCTCCTATTTTTTTTTCTTTAATTACTGAATTGTATGGCATTTTGTTATATACTTGCTTTATATAAAGCAGTGTGAGAAATTTTTTTTCACACTGAAGAGGTTTTGTGTCTATCCAGATCCAGAAAGGAATTTAAATGCTTTTGCTGCTCCTTAGTTTAAGATGCACAAAACTGGCATTTGCTTTTAACTTAAACCTAGAGCATGTCAAAAATTGTGAATTTTTCCAGTTTCCTTTGTGCATCCATATAACTCTGGTGGCTTAGTCAAGGTAACCTAACTAACTCTATCCAGGACTGTTCTTATCTCACACTGAAGGCCCTTTAGGAGTTAGAGAAAACAATGTAGGGGCTGAAGCAGTTGGTGATGCTCACACACCTAATGTGCACTGACTGGAATTCTTTCAAGCTGTTGTTGTTAGTGGGTGTGATTATCCAACTTGTAAAATGCCTGTCCAGTTACTGTTGCTTTAGTGTTCTGCAGAATTTAAAATCTTTACACCCTGTTGCACATAGACAGCATTTTGTTTCTGGGAAGGAAGGTTCAGATTCAACCTTTTTCAGTATTTTCTTTGATGTTTGTGTGGTATTTCTATATTTGCTTTCCTGTATTTCCTGCTTTCTTTCATTTTCTGGTTCACTGCTTTTTTTCAGCCACTGTAAATCAAGTGGGAATATCTAGGCAGGGCTGTGGCTTCCATTTGAATACTGGGTTCTAGAGGTTAGATACAGAAATCTGCAGGCTTCTAGATAATGACATGGTTGTTGGCAGTAAACAGGTCCTTTTGTTTTGATACAAGCCATTGCTCAGGGTGATACTTTGCAGATGAAACCATGAATGTTGCTTTGACTGAACTGTAGCATCAGGAGGCATTTCCATATGCTCTTAAGAGATGACACTGAACAGGTTAAAATGATAACTGTAAAAGTGCTTCATGTATCCATTTGTTTGAAATTAAATACTGAACAGAATGGTTACCAAAGCTATAGCCCAGTGCAATGTTTTTATTTCAAGCCTTGCAGATTAAGTATGGATATTTCAGAGAGCACTGCTGTAAATCTGTATCCCATGGAACCAGCAACAGTTTTAGAATTTCAGGAGTCTACAGTAAAGTGTGTTTATATACCTTGTTTAGAAAAAAAAAAATTTATTTGTTAGATGCATGATGTTCAAGTTGCTACACAATGAATTACATATTTGCCTTTGTCTTTATACATAGTCGTCAAATACAGATGGACATGTCTTCTCTTGGTCAGGTACGTTAATGAGTGTATCATTACAAAATATTCTGGGGGGAAAGACAGAAAATGAGCCCACAATTTCATCAATTAGTATTTGCCAAGTAGGGAAGGTAAAAATTAAGTGGGCTGAAGGACAAAACTAATTCTTCTTTAACATATTTATGGAATTGCTCTGGGTTTTGTTTGGTTGGTTGGTTTTTTTTTTCTCTGTGTGTGTGTATGTAAAATTTTTCTGTGTTTATCAGCTACTTTTGCATTTTAGTTTCCCCGCCCTCTCTTCCTGGATGCCAGTTCAGCTATGCATCATCATCTACCATTTGACCCCCCTATCTCCACCTTTTGGTGTAGGAAAACAGTATATTCATTAAGGATAACCCCAAAATATTTTGGAGAATAAAAATCAGTGTTTTTCCAGAGTACTGTCACTATAGTTACAGAGAGTATGGTTAAAGTATGGGTTTTGAGTTTTACAGTGTGATATATGTTGCTTATTATTTGTTCTGTATCTGGTGAACTGATGTATTTTATGAAGTAGTTGTTTTAGATTTACATTATTCACCTGTTAGTGCAGGAACTGCATTTCTATAGTGTCTGCTTACTTCTGTGTCTGCTTTTCATCACAGTATTTTTAAGAAATACTTCAAGGTAATATTATGCAAAAAAAAAATTCTATTTCCAATAACAGAAGAGTTATTTATCTTACAGAGAGAAAATGCTGAAGAGGAACTGGAATTCCAGAGGAGGAGGGAGTTGATTATGGAGAAAGCAAAGCCTGAAGCAAGAACTTGCGAACAGGGTGAAAAATGGTCATTGAGCCAGGTACGGAGGTGTCCAGATGCAATAAATGTGGAAACATTTGGAATGGAACATTGCATTCTGTCAATTTGTGTGTGGGGATAATGGGTTTAGGCCCATTATGGGGATTTGGCTTAATTTTTTTTTTTTTTTTTGCCTTAGCATGAGGTTTGAGTCAAGGTTTGGGTGGAAGTGGAAAGTTGTGTAAGACTTATCCCTTCTGAAAGAACTTATGTAATAAATTTAGTAAAAGTATTTTTATCCAATAAAAAGGATGGTAGTTGCAGGGGTTGCAAAAAAGAAAAAAAATGTCATCTCAAAGTTAGATCTTTAGGAAAATGAAATACCTGATTCCTCTTCCCCCCTTACCCCACATATCCTTGTAGTTATATAAGCTTCTAAGTTTATATTACCAGCAGTTTTTTTTATTGTATTTAATATTGCAAACAGACTGTATATAGGTTGAGATGATAGTTTTAAAGTTTCAAAAATATTTTAAGATTTGTACACTGTAATGATGCAGAAATGAAGAACTACAAAAAAAAATTAAATATTTGGGGCATTTGTCATTACTTCCGAACTTGCTATATGGGGATTTTGTGACTGCTCTTTGCAAGCAGATTGTAAGAAGAAAATTACAGAAGATGGTATCTATATTGGCAGTGCCTTAATATTGTCTGTTGTATCCAGAAATAGGTGGTTTTTCTGTTTATCTTAATGCTTTTCAAGTATTCTTATTTAATCATCATCATGATATCAAATACTCCTGTGATAAATTTGTGACTTTGTTAATCTTAATTTTTCTTTGAAACATCAAAAAATGGAGTTGGTTAATCTCTTTTGTTATACTGTTGTGCATTTGGGTTGCCACAATTTATTTGGAGCAGCTTTACTTCATTGTTGAGATTAACAGATAAGGCTACTTCAGTGTCAAAGTGGTCTCTGTATTTTCATGAACTGTTTGGCAAAGAGTCACCACTAATTCACCTCCCCAAAAGAATCAGAATCTTCCTGAGCACTTGTGGGGGTCTGATCTGGACTGTCTTATGCAGGTGAAAACACTAGGCACCCTCTGGGAAATGGAAACACATCCTGCATGAGCAAGTTTTTAGTCATGCTGTGTTCTGTGCAGTTCAGTTAGCACTTGTGTTCCTGCTTGTGTTACTGAATGAATTCAATTCAGCATAAATTCAAAGTTCTGACTTAGAATAAAATAGAAGTGCTTAAACATGTATGTCCCCAGGTAGAACTGGCTAGGATCAGATGAGTAAGATTTCTCTGTGTTTATTCTAGGCAACACAGTGGTTGAGCTAATATTATGAAAGATGTCTAAGGCTGAAGAATTTTTTTTAATCTTGAAAAGTGGCCAAGAAAGGTCATGAAGCAAAATGGGTGTGTAATCTTCCTTCCCATTTTGCTAACTTTTGGAAAGCTCTGTGACTGTTGGGACCTAGTGTTCCAAGCGCTCTCTTGTGTTTCCATTTTTTGTCAATTAAACAAAAATTGGCCCCAGGGAAATTGTTTTGAATTGAATTAAAATTTGCTTATGCCAGTTATCTTTCTGCTGAGTTATGACTGATGCTGAATTAATGATTATATTTCGTATTTATCAATGTGGTATACATGTTTCTGATGTAACAGAAGTAGTAACAAAATGTATGTTATGTTGCAATTACAAATTTAATTGTTTACAGAATACTTCTCTCTTAAAATCTGTATTGAAAATCTATATTTGCAAATTAAATCTTTGTGGTAGTTTAATTTGAAAAAAAATATGCTGCATTTTAACCAACAAACATTAAAATCTTATAAATGCAGTTATAATCCCTTAGCATGGAAGCTAAAAAGTTAATGACAAATCTGTGGGAATAGTTTCCACATGCTTTTTTAAAAATGTTCTTCAGCTAGCAATAAAAGTATTTATTATTAATGCAAATTAATGGTTTCAGTGAAAAAAAGAATAAAGTATTAATGTGTATCTGACTAGAATTAGTAAAATGTCCCCTAGCTGTACATCACTAATATAGTTTCTGAAATGTTTTTCTTTTCTTTTTTTTTTTTTCCTAACTTTCCAAACATGCAGAATGATCTGATTGTTTGGAACACAAGTGGGCAAACCTCTCACAATGAGGTAAGATGTAATTTGTTTGCCTCTTATATATTTTGTATGAATGTTTCATAGACTAAATGAAACATAACTGAATTCCACAAAACACAGGACTGAGCTCGTCAGAAATTAATGTTGTTTGTTTGGCGTGTGGTTTAATCTTGTCATCTCAGAGACTTACTAGGGTATAAAAATATACTTTCTGATCAGCTTGTTTCTGAGTTATGCAGTTTAGTATAAAACATTTAATTTTTTTACATTTTCTCCATTCTGACACATTTTTTTAATTTTTCTTTTTTAATTCTTCCCTGTTCAACAAGATTTTCAATTGATTCCAGTGCAATTTCTTATTCCACAGTTATGTCCTTGATTAGTTTTCAGAGAGGAATCTGATTTTATTGCTCCTGTAGCTTTCTAGTGCGAATCTCATTGGAAGATCAAAAGCGTAAAAACTGTATGGAACACCATATGGAGATTATTTACCTTCATTTTTTTTTTTTGTGCAGAAATAGGGCTTCTCCCTCGCTATTGCATTGGGCATAAGCATCTTGCAAATTCGTGAGCACCCATCCACCAGTCCTGGTGATGGGACTTCTATAGCTCCCAGCTCCCAGTGGAATCACTTTTTAAATGAGATTCTGGAGTTTGGTCGTAGGACACTTTCTGTGTTGCCATTGGTGGTACGATGATTATACCTTCCCTTCTCCTGTATGTTGCTGCCCCATTCTTCCTGCTGCAACTCTTAGCCTAGCTCAGGGTCAGGGGAGATCCTGCTCTGAGACATATGTCTAATTTCCTCTTTTCTGTTTTTAACACAGAAATTCAATGTTGTATGGAAAATACCATGCAGAATGGTAATTAATTTTGTGAAAGCAACAAACGTGTCTAAGGAAAAAACATGCCTTTGCTTTATTTTTCTTAGTGTACTCTGCCACAAAATGTATGTTTGATGGAACCAAGTGATGACATGGGAGAAAACAAAAAAATAATTGAGCTTATTTTTAACTAGGGAGAATATCTTGCTCTCTTTTGTCAGAAACGCATCTTTTCTAGCAGACAAACAGGGTACAATAAAAAAGGGAGATTATTATAGGTTTGGGACTATATTCTGATCAGATTATGGTGGAATAATTACAGCATGCAGTATTGTTAACTTTTGTATTTTGCATAGTCAGATATGCTGAGCTATATTCTGGGTGTTATTCTAACTTTGATTTATGTTCTTGAATTATACAGAATAAGGATAAAAGTCCAACAATGTCTCCTACTACAAACACCACAATCCCTTTTGGCCTGAAGCCACGATCAGGTAATGTGGCAAACCAATTTGTGTATATTGGTTTGGGTTTTTTTCACATCTCTGTTGTTTATAGCTATCTCTATTTTTCCCCCTTAACAAGTAAGCAATGTAACATTTTCTGTACAACAGTGAGAAGAAGTTTAGAACATTTTAAGGTTTTCTAGTTTTGAATCAAGATGGAATTTGTAAGAAGTATTTATTTGGCACATTAAATATGGATCAATTTTCATCCATTACTAGTAAATTGGATGTTTTATAAAGTTATGTGTATGTATATTTACAAAAATGTGTTTGGATACAACTACTCATATTTTATATGTATATACATATTTAACATCTGTGCTGACATACTAATTGAAATAAGATTTTTTGCTTGATTGGTATGTAGTGATACCATTTAGATTTTGTTGAATAATATATGTGAATAATTAGCCTATTTTGGAAAACACTTGTGTTGCTCTGAAAATTTTTCATTTCATTGAGTCTGTCAGTAGTTACACTTGAGTAAAGATCAAGCATCATGGGAAGGTTAGATCTTTACTTCAGCCAGCAACGGAGTTCAGTGAATTTGCAATGCACTGTATCTGCAAAACCAGCAGTCTTTTAACAAGCAGCAGTTAATTTGAAAACAAACAAACAAACCCTAAAAGCAAGTAACAACAAAAAAACTTCCAAACTTAGAGATGTATTTGAGGATTTGGATAACAACTTCCTTTAAAAACCAGGATTAGGTTCACGATTTAATTCTGTTTTTATCTTCTCTGTGCTGAGGTAGTCAATATTAAGTCATGTCATGTCACCTCTAAAGAGTAACTCTAGGTTTTCAGTATGTTTCAGCATCCTAAGACCGTAGCTCTGGTTTCTCTCATTCACCACAAATGCTTTTAATCAAATGCTGGTAAACCCCTACAAGCTTGTAGTTTCCATAGCAAAATACTTGGCAATAATGGCAGCTGTTTGTGAACCTGCTTGTGAAACATTGAGAAAATGTTTATGAAATTGTACCCATAGATTTAGTTGGTTTTTGTTCTTTTTTTTTTTAAGTGTTAGAAAGCTTTTTTAATGAAAGAAGATACTTCAAGTTTCTTATGGAGTTATGATATACAATTAGACTGATCTGTTAAGCTGCATTTCTTAGGTTGTTGGAATATTAAACTCTGGCTCTGTCTTGTTCCTGATGATTTAGAAATGTTGATATTTCTACATATGTTTAAAATATGGGTTAAATGATGAGCAAATGGGTCCTTTCACAATTTGTTGAAAATAAAACATTGAGTAATATTGCATAGTCCAGTGGCAATATTGCAATATCACTGTTCAGGGAAGGATGTGTGAAAGCAAAGGGGTCCATGCCATGTTGCTGCTTTCGTGGGATGTGGGCTGTGTTCTGAGCCTGCAGTGGAAGCTGCTGCTGGGCACTGGAAGCTGCTTTGTGGAAGAATGTGCAAGACTGTCTTCTGTTCAAGTGTTAGTTTAACATGTACTTCTGAATCTTGGCATATCTGTGCCCAGATTTCCTATACTTAATGACTAGAATAGGTCAGGGCAAAATAGCCTAGTGACTCCTTTTTTGAGGGAATTTCCAGAAAGACTGGGTTGCAATGTTTGCAGTACTCTGCAACAAAACCTGCAAGTCACCTGGTTCAAGGCCAGATGTGCACAAGTCCTACAGTTCTTCCCTGGATTATATTACAGCTGTGTATAGGTTCAGTGAACTGAGCAAAGGCAGTTGGTTAGAACCTGCTATTTTCTGCACTGTACTAATTGAAATTCGTATATTTGAATAGCTTTGAGTATGCCAATACTCTAGGGTCTATTGGTCATGTTATGGTTGCAATGAACTCGATAATAATAAATTTATTTTCTTTTCCATATGAGACACTACAGTCACTAAGATAGACCCATTACTGCACAGTTTCTCATCTGATCACATCTAGTTTCAGTCATCTTATCTTAAATTTATACCATGGTAAGAAAGGGGAACTTGGCAATAGTAAAACTCTACATCCAGTTTCAGATAAAAATACAGTATATTAGCTATGTAGCACCATGTAGCAAAAAGGAAACCTTGCAAAGGCTTAGTAAAGCTGCATATTATTTTGTCTTCTGCTGTTTTGCTAACACAGAAGAAATATATACAGATAGAAGTAGTACATGACTGAAAATACTGTCATGTTTGTGAAGCCTGCATGTTTTTCCTTTTCAAGCTGGTTTGCTTGGCAGGTCTTTAGTTTCTTCCTTGTATTTCCTTTAAAACTTTGTGCAAGTTTTGTACATTTGAACCATTCTATCACTAGTTGGAATTTGTACTTGTTAATTATACACTGCTTTAGTGTCATAGACCTGAGCTAGTGCAGGGATCCAATATTTCTGTGATCCAGGGAAGTTTTTCAGCTTAGTTTGTAGTTTATTGTAATAGGCTTTTTCATTTCAGTTCTTAATGGCCTTAGGGGAAATGCTTAAACTTATTGGAAATGTAAGCTTTAATGAAATTAAATAGCCTTAATGAGTTTTAACTATTTGACTTTGTTAGAGCTTACATTTGAATTAGTTGCTTCTATAAATCTCTTAAATCCAAGTGCAACATTAAAAGAACATTGAAGTGTTTTAACTAAAACGTGTCCATCATGCTCTGTGGAAAAAATAGTGGCAAATTTTCAATGAAAATATATGCAACCATTTTTTTTTCTGAAATTTGAGAGAGTTTATTTTCACTGAGTTTATTTTCATCTATTTAAAATGAATGTTGCTTTCTATGTGACTTTTCCTCCTTCTCATCGTTTCATAATGGTTTATGTCTCTTGGAAAGGTGAAAGTAAACTGTTCTAGACTTCTGGTAAAGATTCCAGTTTTTTGAAGTACACACACAAATTTAAGTGCTTCCAGAGGATAAACCACAGTGGTTTAAACTTCTGTGTTAGTACATACTGATATGTATTCAGGACTGAAGGTCCTTTTATACTTTCATTTTTAAGCTAAGCAAAACATTGGGAAAATTCATATCTGATGGCTGACAGAAAGAATCCAAAGTACCCAAAGAAAATGTTTTGAAAGGTAATGAATGTGTTTAGATTTCTAAAGATTTTTTCTAAGGGTCAGAAGTTTACATTGAAGGTAAAAAGGCACAGGATTTTTTGATTTTTCAGATTATTTCCTTCTGTATTTTAAATATTTTGAGAGAGTATGGACTTTTGAAATTCACATTGATTTTGAAAACCTTAAAAAAATTATAAAGAAACAATTTTCTTACAGCCATAGTTTTCCTCCTGGGAAGTGCATTAGCTCTCTGAAAAGGAATTGCTCAGAATAGCTAATAAATTTAATTTTTTCCTCCTTTATCCATGAATTTATTAAAATGTTAACAGTAGTGATAATTGTTGAAATTGAGAGTTGGCAAGGTCTTGTTATGCTGTTTTTAATGTGCCAGATCTTCAAGTCTGAGTAGCTTCTAATACATCTTGCAATCAAGAGTAGTTTTTACTTTTGTTCTGTGCCATTTCTGGGTCACTGTATTTCTTAGTTTCTGCTGAACAAAGTGACAGCAACACAGACAAAAAAAAAATTGTACTGTCAAAGGCTGAAAAAAGCACTGACAAAACCCGAAGTCACAAAGCACTTTGTATTCTGAAGTGAGAAGTTGTTCCCTTGCAACTGTTTATGTAACATAACATTACTTGAAAATCTAGTGCCTTTAGTTTGGGTGACTTGTAGAGAGCTTGAAGCACAATGTTAGTATCTGTGGTAGACATGCTTGTATTTCGAGTTAGTTTGAACATATCATTGAAACTTGACCGTATTTTTCTCTCATTTGAGTGCTCCTTACTGTTTTTCCAATCTTTGGATATTTACTCCTTCCATTTGTTTTCTTCCCTAACAGAATTATCTGTGTAGTTTGGAAAAGAGTTGAGAATCCCAGTTCCTACCAGAGTCAGACTGTTTAACATTTGCCATAAATCTGTGTACTGTTACCCAGTGTTGACTCAGAGTTTAAGTTCTGCTGACTCTCAGGTTCAGCTAATCTGGTGTCCCAACAGCCAGAAGCAGTGACCCAGCCTTGGGAAAAGTCTAAAGAGAGAGAGCTGTGGAGCTCTGAAAAGAAGTTTAAGGTGAAGTTTTATGTGACACTGTCTGATTTATTATCATGTTAATAAAGATTCCAAAATTGTGGGAAGAAGAAATCCTACATGATTAAGTTCCTTCTGAATATTAGTTTGGAATGATAGAAAAGAGGGACTTTCTGTGCTTACTGAAACTTTACTTTTGACTTTCTGCTAATATTAAATGGTTTAGTTGCTTTTAGATCTACACAGCAATCTTAAATTGATTCGTGTTTATGGTTTATCATTTAGAGAAGAGGTAGTTTATAATTTCTAGTCTGAGGAATATGAATGTTGCTTGTGTGTAGGATTCAGTAGATAAACATGGAGATACATGTAGAAGAACAAGAAATGAGGGAATTAGTAATTTTTTTTGCAGAACTGGTAAGGAACATTGTGATCAGATCCAGGAAGCGTTCATTAAGGAGCAACATCATTGTGAAAGGCAGAAAAGAGATTTAAATCTCTGTCAGAAAATAGGAAACCAGTGTGAAGCTTTGAAAGGATGAAGAGATTCAGGAAGGAGATATTTTAAGGGTGTCAGTATCCAGTTCTGAAACACTGGAATAGAGGTTTGATGAAAGCTTGGGCAGGAATCCTTGCCACAATCAAGACAAGAGACAGAAGTACAGAGTAGATGTGGTGGGGAAGGAATAAAATTTTCTGCTGATGGATCTGAGGAACAGCAAGAGCTGGTGACTTGTGACTTGTTGAAGGAGAGAGGGCAGAATAGATAGGGAGAACAGGGTCTGTCTTGCTGTCCAAGTTTAGCTCCATAATGAGTTCATGGGTGGTCATGAACTGTAGCCATGACATTGCTTTTACAGTCATCTGGTGAATCGTCTGCAACAGAGTGTTGCAGCTGCTGTGGAAAGGTACAGTTTTGTGTGCTTCAGGGAGCCCAGTCAAATCATTAAGGAAATTGTGTTTCCTTCTATGGTGTAGGTTTGCCAAAGCTTTTTTGTACAAACTCAGGATCACCCTCTGGGGGTATTCTGTGCCTGTTCTTGTCCCTGGGAAGCCTGTAAAAGTTCTGGAGGACCAGTACTTGCCTAGCATGGTGGACCCATTGTAGATTTGAATTTATTGCTGAGGGAGCTAGCAAGAAAAAAAAGTAGTGCTTCATTTATTATTAAGTGAATTAAAATGAAAGGAAAACATCTGTGGTACATGTACTTACTGAATATCCTTCAAAAAAATGAGAATCCAAGTGATAATGTAGTTGCTATTTCCAAAACCAGCTGGGAAATTGTAATGTAATAATATTTTCATATGGATGTGTAAATTTTCTTTTGTCTTTGTGAGAAGTGTTCCTATTACCTAGTTACACAAATGTATCAAAATTTTTATTCTGTAAAAGTTTCCTTATTGAAGCTTCACAGCTGGTATATTTACCTTCTGATTCAGAATCAAGGTTTTTATCAGGCTTTAATGTAAAATCTATGGGTACTTTTTCTTGGTTGTAACAGTTGTGTGAAGTGCTGTGGTTACAATGATTTTGCTAAGCTTAACAGCCTTAACTGCACATATAATGTATGATTTGCAAGAACTAACATTTAACTTTTCGTTCTTTTTATTCTGCACCATCTTTCATTCTCTTCTCAAAATTTATGCATTTTGTATTAATCACCTCTGAATTACATCCTTGCCATTACCATACAATCCTAATGCCATATATGAAATGCTGCTGCCCACTTTAATCCCCACTCCGGTCCTTATTACCACTATGGTTGGACTGGTTATCACTCCCCTCCAGCAGACCCATCCCTCAGTTTTCCTCCTATCTCCTTCAACACACTTACACAGGCACAAACATGGGACAACTTTAGCTACAGTATCCCATCTGAAGGAGACAGTGACAATGGTAGGTGTTCCATATATAATTTACTTAATTTTGTGTTTTCAGAAACATAAGTATGTGGTGAATGCCCCATGTGGCTAAGGACAAAAGACAGTACTCTCCAGGGGATGTTTATAAGACTAGATACCTCAGAGGATGCACTTTAATTTGCTCTGGAATATGTAGTGTCAAAAGTCAATGAGTGAAGTTTTACTCTTTTCAACTCCGGTAAAACAACTTTTCCCATGATAATAATTCCAAGAACTATTTTCAGTGTAGGTTTATTTACTTGATTTATTTTTAAGAGTTTATAAATAAAGTTGTACTCAAATAGCAGTTAATTTTGCTGCTGTCTCTTCTGCATTTTTTTATTTATTATTTTTTGAAAGATACTGACTATTAAAATATCCTGCTTCCATCTGCATTTATTAGTGCAGGTGCATAACTAGCTTAATAGAAGAATCCATAAAGAAACAAAGCTGTAACAATTAGCTACGCAAAAATAGTGATTTCTGTCCAATAGAAACTGTTAGTAAGCTGTTCATAGTGAAGGTCAGGTACATTGGTGGACTTTTGTTACTGCTGCTTTTGTTTTGTTTTTCTCCAGGGTTTTATTGTCATAATACACTGAGATGTAGCACTAACACGCAAAGTTTTTCCAGTTGCCCTGAAGTGGAAGGGTGTTTACGTATTAAAAGGCATTGAAACTGTCAAAAGCATCAGATTGAAACCAAGACCACAATTACTGAGTGATAAATGCAAACATTTAGCTTACTGTTAAGGAAACTTAACTGTCTTACTGTTCAGATGCGACTCTGGGAACCACACTTGTACCACCTAAGACTTCAGGACCGAAGCCCCTTCACAGGGGTGTTTCATTCTTAGTTCAGTTCTTTAGTTGACAATATTTGCTAGTCGCCTCAGTGTTCTTGATTATAAAACCATAAAAACATATATAAGGAATCAACTCCATAAGGAAAATGAGTGTGGAATATAAGAATTCTGATACTGTAAGTTGAAAAAACTGAATTTAGTTCATGATGGTGTAAAGCTAAGTTAACATTTCACTGATGAATGTTCTAACAGAGAAACCTAGAGGTGCTTCAATCAGTGCAGAATTTGATCTGTGTTAACCTATATTTGTTATGGTTTTAATCTTCTGAATGAAAGGAGTGGCACAGACTGGCTTATGCATTTGGAACAGATAAATGCCTCCTGTCACTCAAATCTTAAGCCAAATGCAAATGTTAGCATTTATTATCTTGGGATGTTTCAGCAGAAACTGCTTTTACAACTGCATATTTTTTTAATTGGGGCTATTGCATATCTGTTGCTTAAACTTAGACTGTATAAGTCAATCGAAGAGAAATGTCACTATAAACTTTTGGCCTGATGTCATTTCTACCTGTCATAGTCCAACCTTCTCTTTGTCTGTTATCTTTAGAGTCAGGTTAAAAATCATTTTGTGGTTTGCCTGCAGGGTAATGTTGTCACACTTAGTACTCAGTACACTGAATTCTTTGGTGTGCAACTAATAGTGCACAAATGTGCACTGGAATTCAGTGCAGAAATGAAAATTTTCACAAGGAAGTTTGTCCTTGACAGTAGTATGTTGAGTACATACTATGGTATTAACTATTACTCATCTAACTTGTTGACACTTGTGCAAAATACTTTTCAAAAATATTATTGGAACAAGCATTACATAATAACCTGGCTTGACCATGGATTCAAAAAGCAGAAACTGACTCTTCGAAAGAGTTAAAAATAGACATTCAGGTGTGTGTGAGGTATGGGCTCCCCTTGCTGGAGATTGTGTGTAATGCTGAGAAACAAGCAACACTTAGGACTGCCAAAACTTCCTGTACTGGGAACACTTTTTCAAAAAGCTCAGTAAATAACAAAAACTTTTATAGTTAATGGTTTAGATTGTGGATGTTTTTTAATTCTGTTTTTTAATCAATTAAACTTATTTTATTGTAAAGCTTCTAATTGTAGTTTTTCACTGCCTGAGATTAGCCTGCCTTTTTCTTGTGGTGGAATTGACAAAGTAATACTGATACGTTTCAGTAAGGGACATTTGTAATCTGAAATTGGAAGGAAGTAGATCTTGGAACCTTGACTTCTCTAAAGCCTAAAAAAGGATAGCTGTGGCCAAACTGAATGAAGAGCACAATAATATTATAACTCTATGAAAACTGAACATAATTGAACATAATTTTGTACTAATGATAATAATTTGAAATGTTGCTACTGCTAATAAAGCTGCAGTGACTTCTAAATACCATATAAACATGGTTTTACCATTCAGGAAGGATTTTTATCTAGGTATTTCATCTGTGAAAGGCAGCAAAGCTCAATTATTAGACTTGTGCAATGAACTATAAAATCTTAGAAATTGCAACTACTGTTTTTAATTATGTGATAGGAGATTTTTATTTCACCTCTTAAAAATTAAGAAGCAGTCTCCAGTGAATTATTAGGGAATTGCTAATGCAAAAAATTTAATATGGTACAGTTCTGGAGTTAATAGAAGTCCTTGATAAGGGTTTCTGCTCTTGAAAAACTTGGGATTTGATTTTTGTTGCTGTAGCCATCCTAAATTATATGGTCTATTAAAAAACTTACGTATTTTTCACCATATGTAAGTGTTCTAACAGCCTTTGTGTATTTGGGCATGTGCAGTCATAGTCATGTGTCACCTTTCTACAACATGTTAGGAAGAATGGGTCTGTTCATACACTCTACTTTGGATATAGAATTAAATTCCAAATGTCCAGTTTGCCTTCTACAAAGCCAAAGATTAAATGTCAGTACAACTGGGCCTTTTGCATCTGAAGGCATGGCTCTGCTACTCTCATGCATTGTGTGGCAGGTCAGCATAAAGAATGTTTTTATTCATGATGTGTGCACCTGTGTGTAGCTCCTTCTGAATGGTGACACTGATGAAGATGTGTAGTCCACCTGGAGAAGGGAGCTGAGCTGCAGTCACTCTCTGTAGCTCTCAGTCCTGCATGTTCTCTACCTTAGTCCTGCACGTTCTCTACCAGATGCTCTCCTGCTCTGCCACTTGGGATTTCTGATGACATTACAAAGAATAGAGTTTAATAATACAAAACTGTAATATTAGGTGTTTTATTTAAAAGCAGTTCTGTTTAACAAATAGCATTAATATGGCATTCCGGAAATTACTGATTTAACAGCAATGTAGCAAATTTCAGTTGCCTGAGAAAAGTTAAATTAGGACTGTGTGAGTCAAGAAGTAAAAGGAAGCAAGTTTGGTAACTGGCCATGGTTTATTCTGTCTTGATGCCTCAGATGAGTAGCCTAAAGATATGCAAGGAGTTTGTTGCCTTAAGCTCCTTTTAGAGTCATCAGGGGAAAGAACTCTGCCTTTTGGCTGAAGTGCTGTAGGTTCTGTCTGTCCCTTTGACTAGAGAAGTAGCTTAGATCAGTCATCTCATTACTTAAGCAGCCTGCATGCAGGTGAGCCTGCACACAGCTGGGTGAGGTTCCTCATGACTGCACTTGTCTGAGATGGCAAACAAAGTCACAAACTGGGACAGTTACATTTTTACCGTACATCATCTTGTTCTTCCAAACCATTCGAAACAGTCACTGATCACAAAAATGGAAGGGTAGTGGTGCATATTTGCGGAAATGTCATGTAATGGTTTTAAGGAACTGTATGTGGGCAAAGTGATAGAGTCGACAGGACTGGTGGGAAGGAGAACTGCCAAGACTTTGTGCAATGCTACATTTGCAGTACGACTTTTTAGTGTAGGCAGTTACTGAATGGCTGAGTCTTCCTACATTTGTCTTTGTTTGGTGGGTGGTTTTTTTTTTTTTTTAGTATAACCTTATCTAGTAAGCGTTTTATTCTGTGTAGGAAGCTTGTCACAGCTTGTTACACAATTCAGCATCTTGTTAGGAGTTCTACTTAAAAGAATAAGAGGTGTTTCCTGCCATGTTAAATACAAAGTGTTGTACAGATCAGACTCTCTAAGGGACACTGCTGGTGCTTAATCATCTGACAAAGCTTGCCCGTTGAGATTAGGATTTGTATGAGAAATTATCCAAGTCATTGATGCCTCAGGACGCTGTACAGAGCAATATCCAGAAAACAGCCATTCATAATTGTAATCCAAGATCAGATTTTTCTGTCCTCCTAAGAACAAAAAAAATTTGTTTTTGCTGGAGGCAGTGTCTAAGGATTTTACTTAATTTAGAAATAAATAAATCAAAGTGTTTGTTCTTAAACTAAAATCTCTCTTTTTAAAAATCATAGTGTTCTTAAGACCACAAAGAAATTTGGAATCAATAGATCCACAGTTCACAATTCGAAGGAAAATGGAGCAGATGAGAGAAGAGAGAGAGCTTGTGGAACAGCTACGTGAGGTATGTGAGTGTTGGTAGAATTAATTTATGCTGATGGAATGTCTTTTTTAGTTTTTCTTTGGGAAAGTTGCCTAAGGAAGAGAACATAAGAAAGGTTAAATGGGGCAATATTACTTCTGCAAATCACATTGATGAGTCTATTGCTGAGGTTCTTTATCACAATCAGATGTCTGTACTTCAGGAAAGATTTTGTAAAAATGGGAAATAATAATGGGAATTACCTGAAGGACATACAGTTAATCAGCGTGCCTTGGTGGAATTAACGATTATTTAATTTAATCAGAAAGGATGAAGGATTGAGAGAGAGAGAGGTCTAGGAACTATTTGCAAACAACTGGAAAAATCTTCAGCTCTGCATGTAAAAAGCATAGTGAAATTTATTAGTTAAAGCTGGAAGTAGATAATTAATGCTTGAAACAACTTTCTTAGAAATGAAATCTATATTTCATCACTGGAAAATATGACAACAGAAGGCGGTTTCCTGATACATTGTCTTGAATATGGAAGCCAGAGCGTGATGGAGGAATTGGTGCATAGGATTTGTGTTACACAACTAATACCTTGGTAGCACTGTTTGTGTGACACCTGGCTGTGCTTAAAAAAAAAAGATGACAACCTTTGCTGCAAGGAATGTCACAAGACTGAACCTGTCAAGGTTTCCAGTTATATCACATTAACAGAACAGAGGGTATCACTGCAAATCCTGAAAGTGATAGGTGATTTTCACATCACAGCTGAATTACAAGATTATTTGTTCTTATCTCATTAGCTTCGTGGAATGGCTAATTAAAAATTTATCAATTCATTTTAAATAACATATCTTCTTTAATTTTAAAGCAACAGGGTTCACTTTTTTCTCTTTACCAAATAGTGTTTAAAAGGTGGGATTTTTAATGTAGAACTATGTGGACTTTCAGATTTGCATTGTTTTACCTCAGACCCTCACTTGTTTTAAGTATGAATTCACCTAACTTTGATTCTTTTTTTTAACAGAAGAGATCTTGTTGAAGATTTAACATAGTTGATAGAGTGTCGTATATTATCAATTCTAAACTTGAATGATGCCAGAAGGACAAGATGCAGGAATTAGATGAGACAGACTTAGTGGTAATGGGGAAGAAAATGGAAGTAGCAGTAATAAATAGTAGCAGCACTAGTTTGTAGTTATTCTGAGCCTTGTCTATTCAGCAGCATCAATGCAGCTTTTTAGCATTTCTTTTAAGAGTTACCACAAGTGTGCAGCAAGTTCCCAAATTCCTAAAAATAATCATAGATAATTTCTGCAAGATTCCTGCCTTGTGCATTAGTTCAGTTAATCCTCATAGTGAAAAGTAGAACAAGGTTACTCACTATGTCAGGCTTGATTGTGGAGAAGTAATAAGGATGTCTCTACACAGTGTTAGGTATTACCAGTAATCCTGGTTTAATGTGTTACTGACCTTCAGCTCCATGGCATTGTCCTTCTTTGCTCTCACCCTGAAATATCATGTCCTGGAATGAAAATTCTTTTGTTTCTTGTGAGAAGTTTGATTACAAGTCAAGGAGTGGTGACAGGAGTAAGAAGACTGTGCTTGAAAACACATAGTGAGATTTTCAAATTAATAAAATTTACTCAGGTATACTGGGTCCTTTAGTGACATTAGTAACCACCAGGGCATTTGATTATGTACTGCACAAGAAAATAGCCCAGAACATATAAGTCATTAAGTTTATACTAATTAATTTTGCTTTTGAATTGTTTCGTGGTAAGTTAGCATTTAGTGAGATTCCACAGAGCCATGAACTCTAGCATGAAATGGCACTGAGCTGGTATTGTAGATGCACTGTGCTCTTATAAAAAGTGTACCCAGTTCTATGCTGAGTAAGTAGTCTCCCAACAGACAAATCAGTGTTCTAAGGAATAGATTTTTAATTCATTAATTTTTATAAATATTTTTGTAACTGGTTTTGGAAAAACAGTCTCAAAGTGTATTCTTTTATCTCGTATACCGAAGTTATTTTCTGATTTGTGAATTAAACCAAGATGAGAACAAAACATTATATTAGTGAACATGAAGCACTACCCTGTTTGCTGCTTGTGAAACCTACATGCAAGTACTTGAGCAGTGTGTCTAGTAAAAGAAAAAATGGGAAAATATAATGCTCCCCCACAGTGCTTCTGTGGAGGCTATTTCATGGTGAGGCCACCCAAATAAAGGATGTATGAGGAAGAAGCAAAGAGCTGGATTTCTTTAGATTGGATTTCTTGCTTTAGAGTGCTGAGAACATCATATGACTGTCCTCGGCTGCCTGAAGGGTAGTAAAAGAGAAGGTAAAGCCAGGCTTTTCGAAGATTAACAGTGAACCCATGAAAGACAGTGGCACAAATTGCAGAGAAAGACATTTCAAGTAGTTACAAGGAGAAAACTCTTTGCCATAAGGGCAGTGAAACACTTAATAAAGTTGCTTGGAGATTTTAGTTCTCTCTGTCCTTGCAGATATCCAAAACTAAACTAACCAGGACTCTGGTGTCACTTCAAATTTGTTAGACTGTGACCTTCAAAAATCCCTTCCAACCTACTTCTTTTTTTCTAAAAAGAATTATCTATTCATAGATATTAATATTCAACTGGTATAGGTTGAGGTAACATATTAATAGAGAGTAATGACATTAAGAGGTTCAACTAGGAATAAGAAACATCTATTTAAAGGTAATAGGAGTAATTATCTCCAAGTGTAGAGTTGGAATGTTTTCAAGATTGGAGTACAGTTCAGAAACTCATCATATATAACAATATATTGGGTTTTGGGGTTTTTTTTGATTCTTAAATATTTTCAAAAGTATTTTGTTTTGCAATATCGAATTCTGTTAATTAAGGCTGTTTTTCTTAGCAGTTATCCAGAATTTAACTTTTACATCTGAATGTTTTGCCTTCCCTTACCTATTTTTCTGATCACTCTAATGCTTCCTGAGTAATTTTTAGACTACTAGGGAAAGATTGCCTTTTATGCTCTGCTTGTACAGTCATTAACACCATGTAGTTCTGTTTCAGTGTGCTGCTGATAAAGAAAATTTAAGACAGACAAGTGGAAGACTTGGGGAAATGGGGAAAGGACAGAGGCACATGCAGTTCAGTCACATGACTAATTGCATGCAGATGTGTTTCTGTATGTCTATATATAAAAATAGATGCCTGTTGTGGCAGCAACATTGCAGTGTTGATTTCTTTTAAAGATGTTTATGTAGTTCAGTGACTACATAAAGGAGGTTGTGGCTTACTTTTTAAAGAATTAGTTATATAAAGGAATTGTGTTTCTTTGTAATAAAAACTCTAAAACTGGCTATGTGTCTACAGCATAGGAGATGAGGGTATTTTATTCCCCTTTTTTCCCCTTCGTCCATTTCTATATCAAAGTGTGCATTGCATTCTTCCTTTGCAGAACATAGAAACAAGACTAAAGATTTGTTTGCCTGAAGACCTGGGCTCGGCTCTGATGGATGGTGTCGTTCTGTGCCATTTAGTAAACCACGTTCGCCCTCGGTCTGTGGGAAGTATCCATGTACCCTCACCAGCAGTAGTAAGTTGCGTGTTTCTTACTGCACTGAAATGACTGTTTTATTGGCAAATAATATTTGGGTACAGAAATTGTGTTGCTGTTAAATGAATGATCTTTGCTGTTAAGGGCAACATGTATATTACTGCAAATTCAAATGTTCGTTAGCTTTTATATATGATACATACATACTTATATATCGTGTATGTAAACATTTATATACAAACACATCTATGAATGAATAAAGTTACCCTGCCTTTCCCTGATCTAGCAACAAGAAAACTAGCTCCTCCTTTGTTGATTGAAAAAATGTGAGGTTGGTTTCAGCAGTGTCTGGCTTAGCAGATGTCATGTTACTAAAGCACTTAAAACACTTACTAGCATATTTGTCCTGTTGAGTTAAATGTAGAGGTGATTCCTTTTACCTGCAGAGAGAACAGAAATTTGCACTGTAGTGATTTAATATTGGCTTGCCTAAATCTAAGGACCTGAAGATTTCAGGACATAAAATCGGTGTAAACTCTCTGTGCACTTCTTGAAACTTAAGAAAACACTGTTGTGTTTTCTCTCTTTGTTTATGTCTATTTCTTGAATAGATCATTCTTTCAGATTTCCGGTAACAGTCTGGTTCTGAAGAGGTTTTGTGTGTTTTCAGACTATTTGCCATTTTTCTTTTTAGCGCACATGTTGGTAAAAATTTGCCATGTACACCCTGATACTGGATTCTGAGAAGACTATGTGGATTTTGGAAGCAATCTGTAGGAACTTCCAAGAAGACAGATTTAAGAAAAAGATATTTTCTCAGATTGTCTAGTGGAATTTCTTCTGCTGTTCCTTGATTTAAAATAATTTTTATCTTTGGCAAAAATATGACATTGCCAAAATATGCAAACTTGAATTTCTGGGGTAAAAACTTCTCATGCTGATTTTTTAAAATAAATATCTTGTGGTGTGTTCTGTAACAAAAACCACATATTTTAAATTCTTTTTGTTTTGTTTCAACTTTATATTGATGTCCTCTTCCTTTAAACAGCCTTCAAATTATTTTAGCCTAGAAAATTAGTTCTTGGAATTCCTCGCTACTAAGTGAATTTTTGGTTTAAGTGGATATTCAGGAATTACCATTGTTTCACATCTGATATTGAAAAACTAAAATAGTGAGGAGTTTGGGTTTTGGTTTTTCTTTTTAGTAACATGATACTTCTGTAAATATTTGGTGAATAGTCCTGAGTGAAACAAATTATAGAAGTATTTGAGATTCTAAAGTAATAGGACATTTATTCTTCAGAGATATTAATATTGCGTATAGTTACTATAAATTTGTGAGCACATAAAAAATTTTAAAGGAGTGAGCCTGTTAATTACAGTTAAGTCTGTTCTCCATGTTGTGTGTTAAAATCCTTCATCAGTTAATTTGCTGTCCAGAAAATCAGTGCTGTCTGTTACAATTTTTTTTAATAGGCAGGTTTTAGAACCTCTCAAGCTGGGTGTGAACAAATGGAGATCTAAATGTGACTTTAAGAGATAAGTAAAAGCACATGGCATCCACAATGTATGTACTCAGTTTTTATTTGTACCAAGATGTTTTTAGAGCAGTAGAAAGAAAAAGTTGAGCAGAATTTTATGCATTGTTATCAGGACAAATGTGGAAATGGTGCATCAGTACAAGAATAATGCAATAGGTGAATTGACCAGATGAATGTTTTTGACTTCTTGTGCCATAGACTATTTGTTTGTTTGTTTGTTTGTTTTACAGCCTAAACTTAGCATGGCCAAATGTAGGAGAAATGTGGAAAACTTTTTGGATGCATGTAGAAAACTGGGGATACCAGAGGTAATTTAATTAAGTCTGTCATTTCTAGATGTAATTTAATTAAATTGGTCATTTCTAGATGTTCAAAAATCAAAATACATTAATTACGTGAAAGTTGAAGGATAACTTTATCAACTATGGGTTTTTATCAATTAAGACAGAATTTAAAAATTGATCTAAATAATGTGGTTTCATATTACTTTAGTGCATTTAAATGGCTTATTTCATAGCACTTAGAAGTTGCAAGTTTTGTCTTAAAAACAAGTATTATCTCTAATACCTTCTTGTCTTTGCCATGGAAAATAAATAAGGAATTATGATAATATATTATGTAAGTAGCCAAAAGCTTGCTAATTATTTTTGCTAATTTTTTTCATTGCATGACATAACTGCATTTTTACCTCATGCTTTTAGAATATGAACTGCATTCTTTTAAAATTTTTTCTTTTTTTGCAATATTTCCTTTTTTTACAATGCTAAGTACTCTATGTGTTGGTGACTAATAACAGACTCATCTCTTGTACTGAAACATTTCTGCAGTGATTTGAAGAAGAGCATTGTATGTTAAGTATGGAAATTACGTATGTGTAAGATTCTATAATGTAGGTATAACTGTTTCAGGAGTTGGGAAGAGGGAAATTGCAGTGCTTGGTGTTTTCTGCTTTTCATTTAAGAATGGTAATCATGTAATTTATTCTCATCTTCATAACTAATGTAATGAATACTGGAGTTGCATTGGGATTATTTCAAAGACTCCCTTATGGTGTAGAAGAACCTATTAAGAAAAAGTTAAATTTCAAATACATGACCCTCAAAAGAAGGTAAAGTGTTATATAAGGTAATTTTAAACTGAACACAGGAAAATTGCATTATGTATTTTCACTGGTGCCTACATGTGACAGTATAATGAAGGCTGAGTTCTTTTTAGTCTGTTTTAAGAATGCTGAAATGAAAAGATATTTTGTGTGATTTCCACCACCATCCCCTTGGGGAGCAGATGGTAATGCAAAGATTTCATGCTGGGAAAGAATTCCAATTTGAATTCTTTGTTTTACCTATATTTTAGCATTTGATTTGGAGGACAGCAAAAGTGACAGATCATTTTTGCTATTTGTAGGAATTTTGAGGGGGAGACTTTCTTACAGTTCCAATGAATGGTTCCTCTTATATTTGATTTGACAATTCAAGGCTAGGTCTCTTAAGTTGTAATGGTTCATTTAGTTCTTGTAGTTACGTAATTTATTATGTTAAAACAATTTCATATTAAAGGTAAAATTTCACTTCAGAGAAGATCAAAATCTCATTGTTGTGGACTTCTAGACATGGAGTATTTGTTAAGCTCCCCCAAAATCATTCTGATGCATCATAAATTACCAGTGAATAGGATACAAGTCAGGTTTTCCTGGCTGTAGCCTACTGGGAAAGAAAAGGCCAAGAGCTGTTTTCATTGCTTTTATGACATCTTTCAGAAATCTTTTCTTCTTTTTAATTTTGGATTTCTGTAAGTAAGCTCTCTGGAGAAATATCTTTTTTGTATTTTGTGAATAGGCATTTCCATATATATATAATTAATACCACCTCTCCTTTTTGATCCTTTCATTTAAATTAGTGTTGAATTCTTTGAGATTTAAAAAAAAAATATTAATGTTTGTTTGTTGAAGAGTTGCATGGAGGCTTGGGCACAAAGCCACATCTTACCAGTCTGATTTGTAAACTAACCATCTTTATCTAAATAAGCCTTAACTTCTCTTGAAGGGAAAAACTCATTCACTTAAACATTAAATGAATTGCTTGCAATTGTAAACTTACAATAGGTTTTAAGTACTCTGAGGATGTTCTGTTTGATTAGCCGTCGGTAATTAGCAAATGTATATGTTTGCTAAATTTTGTGAAAACACATCATGTTGAGGAAGTAGCTGGTAGATGCTAGAACTTCGCTGTGTGTTGCAGGGACATGGATTAGGAAAGCAAAGTTGTGTAATAGTGAGTATGACAGTCAGCTGTCAAAGCTTTTAAAGAACTACAGATGGCGTGTTCATGCTGCTTCAGATTGATGAGTTATGCAGTGCCTCACTATCTCTGGAGAAACCAGGAAAAGGAGTGCAGTGAGTGATGGCTTCTTTTTTAAAACAAGCACCTTATGTGGGAAAGCAATAGGTTCTACTTTTGGGTCTTTATACCCATAGGTGTTGGGCTTTTCTGTGGTACTTATGCTTATGTCTAGTTCCTGAGAATTAATTTGAAATTCTGCTGCATGGATTTGAAAAGGATTTAAAATGGTCATAATTTGTGTTAGTTTGTTTTCGTTATTTAAGGAATAGAGTATGTGCTGTTTTCCGAACTCCACAGGTTTGAAATAATATCCTGTTTAGTCATGTAAAATGAAAACAAGAAAATACCTAAGTAATTGCTGTGTTGTGCTGATGTGCATGGTCTCTTACTTCTGTGGTTTTCAGCATTCAATTCTTGGATCAAAATTACATTCCCAGAATGATCCTGGGAAACTTCATACAAATGTAGGACAATGCAGCTGGTATCTGAATGTGTCACACTGAGTATTGAAAGTTGGCATCTTGACCAAAGAACACAAATACGAAACTCAGGAATTCAAGTGTCTCTTTATAATGACGTGGTATGTAGATGACTCTGAAAGCCATTAGCTGCCAGGTGAGAATTCCAATACAATGGGGGACACATTGAAATTGTTTCCTGTTGACAGCCACATGATGCTCCTGATTGCATGCAGAAGGAACGTGCTGGATCATATGCAAAAGGGAAGTTTGAAGTCTGACCCTTAATAAGAAACTAAAAAGCAATGCTCTGGCTGCCCCAGGAGGCTGTCAAAAGTGTGAGAATTGTAGGACAATCAAGTTGTGTCCAGTTTTGCCACTCAGCTTTGCTGTAGCATCTTATCAGAGAACCTTGTAGATCACTCTTTGTGGCAAATCAACTTTTTTTTTTTTTGATGTGAGAAAGATGTTGTCAGGTAAGTTATCTGAAAGCATGAAGATTCAGAAAATGTCTCCTGTGCCTCTCAGGAGTTGTATGACAAAAAGGTGCAATCTTTGTCTCTTAGAAAAATGCAAAAGAATACTTTATTTTCCATTGTTAACTAAAACCCATCAAAATAACCTGATTTCTTCTATAGCAGCGACAGTGACAAATGTCCCTAATTTTGGCTGATACAGATTGAATAAGCACGTGGCAGCAGATGTGTGACAAGTAGGGCTGAGGTCCTGCTGCCTTTCTCTGGGACATGCAGTATTTGGATGGTGCCATTCACTGGACTTACATTGTTCATGTCACATGAACCCACAAATAATACCACCCTTACTGCTTACTCAGTTCATCTGTATTGCACCCACCCTCTCATACTTCGTGGGTTTGAAAAATAAAGCTGTTTTTATAATTTCTCTTTTGCATGGAAGTGTGGCCCCCAAAGTGTACAATGTAATGGTTCTAGTGCAGTTTTACTCTTCCTAGTGACATCTTATCCCAGAGATATTAGAAATTATCAGAAGAGTGAATTATCATCACATTACCTTGTATGTGAAGTTACAGAAGTATTTTCTTTACAACTGCTGTTTCATAAAACCAGTAACAATATGCATAAATAAAGGCAAAAGTGGTCATGCAGATTTCTTTAACTTGTCATTGCTATGTCAGTATTCATACTAGAAGCAAAGAAATAGACTTTCCCATCTTAAACTGCAAATAATAAATTAATTAAATTGAGGGGTTTTTTCTTGGTAGCTGTTATTCCTGGTAATCCATATTACACAGTATTATGCACTTTCAGTAGTGTTAACAAATATTCCTTTCAAAAGTTAAAAATAATTGATTTGTGGTGGGTTGAGTGATACTTTACTACAAGTAAGATTTAGACCAAAACAAAGCTGTGCATGCAATATGTTTGAAGACAAAAGTTACAAGTTTTGGTCTGCGTTTTTTCTGGTTCTCAGTTATGAACAAATAAGGTGTATCAGAAGTAGGATCTTCTAAGCATTTATTGAAAAATAAAATGAAGTATTTTCAATGTCTGTGAAATTAGCTTTTTACCAAGACATGAATGAATTTTTATGATACATAGCTTACACTAATGTAATATCTTAACAGTTTGGGCACTTGAGCATCTTTTGACCCTTTATGGGGTCATGTCAGAGAAATAAGATTATTTTTTTAAAAAGGAAAGAAAGACTTCCCCCACATAACATACCTTGTTGATCTTCATACAGCTTAAAAAAAGATAGACTGAAGTTATCATGATTAGTACTAGAATGGTAATTTCTATTGATAAAATTAATGATAAAATTAAATCTTTCATAGCCAAATGGTCCCATCAGGTTTACCAAGTGTCTGTGTTCCAGCACATCAGTAGTGATGCAGCATGATTTAGTGGGACAAATTATATCTTGGGTGGGAATGAGAGACTTCTGCCATATCTCTTAAATTTTCAGTCATTTACATGGTGCAAACATACTGAGCAGAAAAGGGTGTGATGATAAGAAATGGCTTTTTGGGCAGACTATGAAAGGTTTAGCTATGCCCCTTCTGAGTGACTTTTGAGTCTTGCAAATGGGACCTATTTCTGTGTTTCAACCTCTCCTCTGATAACAAGGTCCACTATGTGCAACATCAGACAGAATTATTCTAAAAATCAGCGTGATTTGTGTTAGTGTAGGAATTGCAAATTAAGAAAACCAACAATAAAGAAAAACAAAACAGGAGGCTTTTGTATTCTAAAAGGAGCAAAACAAAGTAAAGGAGGCAGCCAAGCAGTGACTGTTTTACCTTCTATCCACCTGTTAGTTGTTCAACTGGTAGTCATGCTGTTCAGTTTAATGCAAGGTATAATATCATTGCCACTTATGCTTGTTTTCTGATCGCTTCACATAATCAGTTACTTCTCCATAGTTTCATCATGAGGCATCCATGAAGTTGCAGTAAGTTTTACCAGGTATGACTTCTTTCTCCACCTTTTCCTTCTGGACTCGGTAATGTTTGGCCTACAGTATGGAGTTAAGTGGTTCAATGCACTCTCAATCCTGAAAGCAGAGTTCTGAGGTTCCTCTCATTTGTGTTTTGAGTATAGTGCATATGCACTACAGATTTTTTTCCTTAATGCACTTCTGCAAATTTACTCTTGACTTTTTTTACCGGAGTTTAAATCCAAGGAGGTCAGTTCTGAAATGCTGTCTGTTTTCAGTCACTGCAGGGGCATGCAGAATGAGGGTGGTTTGTGCACACAAACAGCTGGTTATGCTTTTGCTGTCCCATTTCTGTCTTACTGTAATGTCTATTCTGTGTGCATGATTGACAGCTGTATGATTTAATCATACAGCTTCATAGACATAAAATACTAGCCCATAAGTGTAATGATTAAATAGATGTATCTTTATAGTTCTTACTAGCAATAATTTCAGTCCCCAAAATGAGAGGGGCAGTGTTTGTCATAAATGGGTGAATGGGTGGTTATCTTTGAGACTTTGTGTGGGGGTCATGTGCTTTTTCACTATTTCATGATGTCATGTTTTAGTTTTGTATTTTTATTGCACAATATCAGTGCAATAAGTGGAAATACTTCTACCATTACAGAAGAGCTGTATATTTTTCATCTGCAGTTACATTACAGAAGTTTAAATACAAAAAATATAAACATTTTAAACTATAACGTGTGACTACAACAGCAAGTTACTCATTGTCACAGAACACACAAAAACAGTCAGACATTCCTAAGGCTTCCCCAGGTTTCACTGAATTTAACTAAAACACAGCATGGCAGTTTCTGTAGGAAGTTTCTTCTGCATGTGTTGGCTGTTTTTGTAGGCTTTGGCTTCTCCTTATGCTGCTTAGGAGTTAATCTTGGGTTAGCAATTTCATCAGTATCTGTAAAAAGTCAACCTATTACCAGCTCTCCGTTTCTAAACTTGGAAATTACTCCTTTCTCCATTTGACTGCAGTAGTGACTACTGGCATTGTTTTGCGGGTTTTTTGGACAAAAATTTTAAAAAGTCCTTGTTAAAAAGTTCTGGAACTTTGTTTTTAAAATATAAGTGGAATGTATCTTAGATATTTACTTTTGGTATGTATTTGCAATAAGTAGGAATTGAGTCTTGTATGTTATTCCAAAATCAATCCAGCATTTACTGGGTTTATTGGTGTCTGGTAAAAATGCAATATATTATGTAGTTGGTAGCCACAAATAGTTTTCATTAAAACTTTTTTCTCTGGTAAGCAGCTTGTGGATGTAGGTGTAGAATACAGTACTAATTCTATTCCATTTTTAAACAATATCAGCATGTTTTTTGCTGTCTGTGACTTTTCATACTCTAAAAAAATGACAGAATTGTATTGAACTTTATTATCACATTAGAGTTTTGAGTAAAAAAAATTCTGAAAATGACTGCAAAAAGTGTTGTTGCAAGGCAGGTGGCTTCCCTGCTCTGTCTGGTGGCCTAAATAACATTTTGCAGCTTTTGACTCCTGGTAAAACTAGAACCAGTCATGGTAAGCAAAAAAAAATAAGAAAGTATCACTTTTTAATTTGTGTATGAATGACAGTTTTGACTTCCAGTTTCACTAGTCACTTTTCAGGATAGAAAGACATTTAAAATATTTTAAAGTTTAATTTATTTTAAACTGGACCTTGAAACTTTGCACTAACACAAAACAGACATTGAACTTCCATGTCTTGGTTTATTTTGTGTACTGTCAGTTCATTAAGGAAGTGAGACTAAAAGGTTTCCACAGGAACAGTGTTCTCTCAAACTCTTACTGCATGTAATTTTGTTCAGTACGTATTTATTATCTCAGTACAGCCTTATTTGCAATGTAAAATGGTGTATCTTAGATTGCATTTCGAAAGTATTAGTGTTGCTTGGTTTGATTTTAATGTTAAATATCGTGTGAACATATTGATATTATTACATATTACACTTCATATGGTATAGCTAGTTTAGAGTAAGTTGCCACATTAAGTCATTGATGCTTTCCAAAAAAAGATATGGGAACCTAACCTGGTAATAATTTAAAAAATACTGCGTAAGGAATTTAGTGTCCAATTCTTCAGTTTAGAAACTTTATTAAAATTAAGTATAGTTAGTGCTACATTGACTTTTTAAGTTTCTATCCCAGGGTATCATTTGAATGGTATTTAAATACCAAGTTTTAGATTATTATATTAGAGAATTCTGCATACTTCTAATGATTTCTGTAAGTACTTTTTCTTGAGACTTCATATTGCTGCTGCCTGTGCTTTTAACAGCTTTCTAACCCACCGTTTGCTATTTTATAAGTTAGTTTTTTCAGCTGGTTCCATTTAAACATTTGAATAAGGTCCAGATGGACAAAGCTGTGCAGACCTCATTGGAATGAGCGGATCACACGCGCTTCCTCACCTTGTGAACTTGGGCATAATTTTGGAAGGATTAGAAGGCCTGAGCTCTTCTATCTTAACATTCTGATGTTATATGGTAGCTTCAGTATTTAGAGGAAATAAAAGAAAGCTGGGATGCCTAGTGACTAAGGCAATACTAGGAAGAAACTATTCCTAGATGTTTATGCTAGAATATTGTGATAATTTATTTATCAATATCTTTCTATTTTTGTATTTTTAATTTTTTGCACTCTTTTTCTGTTCTAATGGCTGCCCTTCGGGATAGGCTGACCTCTGCTCTCCGTATGACATCCTGCAGTCGGATATTCGTCACATTCGAAAGACTGTTGACACTCTGCTCGCCCTCGGGGAGAAACCCCCACAATCAACTTCTACTTTTCGCTCCTGGGATCTAATAGGCTTTTGTCTTTTCCATATACTTTTTATAGTCTTGATGTATATAACTTATCACTGGAATTTGCTAACAGCATAACCTGTTCGCATGTGCACACAAACTTTCTGCTTTGTCTCTGACAAATTACAGGTACTTAATTTCCTTCCTTTGCCTTACAAACTTCTCCCTTTCCCTTGCTTCCCGTCCTTGTAATATCTTTATTAATCTCTTGAAATAGGAGAGAGGACTAGCATCTTGAAGGCAAGTCCCATGTCTTCTATCCCCTCCAGCTCTAGTTTAAGAACTTATGTATAAGTTCTTTATTTATAGTTTTTCTTTCATGTTGCCTAGACTACTCACTAAATGTGTTAAAGCAGTGAAGCTCCTCTTATTCCACTTTTGGGTGTAGGCTAGATGTGTATCACAAGTTATTGAGCCTCTTACTTTTTGTGAAAATCCAGGAATGCTGCAGATATTGAAGCAGCTTCAGATGGCACTTCCAGCAGGTGATAGTATTTTCTGAGTGGGTGCCAATTATCTCTGCACATATTGTGTTAAGAGCACTTAGAGAACTATCTTTCAAATTACTGTTATTTTTTAATTCTTATATATTAACAAGAGTACTGTAACTTTAAAGATTATTGTTCGTCTCTACTGTTCCGATTAAATTCCATACTGGAGTAGTTATGCTTTCCTATGGTAGAATAATCTTTTTCTTCTGTCACACAAAACAGTGTTTAACCCCTTTTAAACACTTGCTACATTACACCCAGAGCTGTAAATTAGAAGTGGGTGTGAGCAAGCCGTAGAATCCAAGAGACTTCAGAATGTTTCAGATGAAGATCATGCAGTACAGTGAGATGGTTTGGGAATAAGCTGTTAAATTCCAGTACTGCCATTCTTTTGTGTGGCATCGAGCAAGTCACATCATTATCTTCTCTGTTTCATCACCCGTGCAAATGCAGACACTGTTCGTTTGTTTGTGTAACCAATGGAGCAAAGACAATGTAGCTGGGAAAAAAGATCCTCTGGGAAGACTCTAGCTTTTCCATCCTAGGAGGTTTTAGAGAACAGCTTAGACACACATTATCCAGGAGCTATTTTGGTTATGTTTGAACTCTGCCTATGGTTAGACTGCTGGACTGATGACCTCCATTTCCCTTCCAGTTCTGTGTTCTGTTCGTCTACTCTAAAACTTAAAACAAGACAATTTTGGGGGTTTCTCCTTATTGACATGAAATATACAAATGAAAATTGATTGAAAAATATAAACCTATAGTGACATTGCAATACTGGCCTAGATGCTGTTGCCTAAATTTGTAAGTCAGTCTCAGGCTAGCTAACCAAAGGACCTCAGTTTTGTGTCTTGGAAATACATGCATTCATTTCTCCCTGTCTAGTGTATAACAAAATTAGCTATAGACTTTTAGAGTATAACTAGGATAAAAATTTGTATGTTACTTATTATTCTGGCCATACAGTTACGATTTAATGGTGCTCGATAAATATCCCCACTCCACAGGTACTTGTAAAATTTTATTAAAAAACTCTTAAATGCAGTTCTATTCCTGGTTTCTGTGGCTTAAATATACAGATATAGATAGAGACATATATATAGACAGATCTAGATAAAAAGTAGTAAATGTATTATTTATTAGATACGTATTTTAGGATGGAAAAATTAATTTCAGATGATGGATAAATCAAAATTTTTAAGGAGTTTGGTGTCTAGCAGCTTCCAGTGCATACATAAAACAACTTTTTTGTAAAGAGTGTAATCTGTGACCAGGCAAGAGTTCAGTGAGTGCTTCAAAGCTATTTATTTGGTATGTAGCTCTAGACTTGTGTTCTCATCCTGCACAGGTCTGTCTTCTAACTGTGTGCCTAGTTTCAGCAATTCCAACACCAGACACTTGTTTACTCAGTCACAGCTTGACATTTAAGCTTCCACTTTGAGCAGATACTTGTTTTGATTTTAGTTGTCTTGTTCTAATTATTTTGCTTTTCTGATGAAACTATGTGATATGTGGCTTGAATCAGTTCAGAATCTATTAATTATATGTTTCTCTATACCCCAGTGTAGGCATTTGAGACAAAAGTGATGTCTTCTGTAGGGCTGGGATTTTACTATTGCTCCCATAAGTTGTAAACAGGTCTCCTGTTGATGCTTTGTGTTGTGCCCTCCTTATATAGTACTGAACTACATGTATGAGTACATCTTTTGAAATTGAAAATCATGTGGAGAAAGGATTTGCTACCATCCTATAGTACACGTCTGTCTCATTGTCTAATATCACGTCTGATTATCCACTGTATCAAATGGTTTGGAGGGAGGTAAGAGGAGTAATCAGTGTGTTTTGCATTTTCAGTGTTCAGAAATGGAAGTTCATGTCTTCAGTGGTTTTGAATGTTTTATCAGAGTAGATGCTGGGCTAGAAACTGAAATACTGTTGTGCCAGTGTAGACCAAGTGAATGTCCCCCACTCACAGTGACACTTAACTCTTAAACTTGGCCGAAATCCTAGCTTTTTATATGCTTACCATGCAAATAGAGTTGTTACTTAGGGACCACGTGTGTTCTCAGCTGTGACAATATCTGGTATTTAAAGTGTAGCATTATGTGCAGTTTCTGGTAGTTAGAGATGCTGAAGCTGTGTTGAAACAGATGGTGAAAAACAAAAAACAGACTTCGTTCATGACAAGCACAGCTGTGCTACCATACATGAAGCTTTTCCAGTTCAGTGTTTTTTGGGGGTTGTTACTGATTACACTTCCAAATATCTATAAATCCTAAAGAGAAAGAAATAGTGAAATTAACCTTACATTTTCTAAATATGAATATAATAAAGTTTCTCAAAATACATTGCAAACGTAATGCAAATATGAAAAATATCTGTCTTTCCATCTCTGAAGTCAGTAATTTTTCCACTAAATGGGGAACTGGAAACTAAAACATCATTAATCTGCTCTAATGGGTTCTTTGCTAAATTCAGAGTCCTGTTTCTGTGCTGCTGTTCTGTGGCTTTAGTACTTGTGAAACAAACAGTTCAACTCTTTGGTGGTTCCTCACCTTTGAGCGGATGCCAATATTGAGACATCCAGTTAGATATAATTGGTACTTACTGCTCATAGCTAGTCACATAACCAAGTTGATCACCTTGAGTTTAGAAAAAAAGGTGCACTGCAGTTCACCCCTGTATTCATTAATAACATTAACTATATTTGCTCCTCTGTTGCTTTTCCCATTCATTTTTTTGCCACTGCAGTGATCATCAGACATTTTCAAACCATGATTTTGTAATGAACTAGTTTCCAATCTGTACTGTGCCCATCATATTAATTACTCTTACATCCTGTGGAGGTCATCTCATCTATACTGCAATAAACTAATAAATACAGCTTGTAGTGGACATACTTGCAGGCAAAATATGTTTCCACTGGATCACAAGTGTCATTTATATGTGAGGATTTGGCTTTCTTTTTCCTTGATCCAGAAAAAAGAAATATTTTCAACTGCAGTGTAATGCACTGTAGTAGTCCTTCAAATGCCTCTCGTATATTTTTACAGCTGAAAGCTGTATATAGATCCCATTGTGCTCCTAATTAAGTGTTCTGAAAGTGGAACTTTATGTGAATGGGGACTGAATTAGATCTGAGCAAATATTCAATACAGTTTCCTACTCAATATACATTAATAAGTTACCAAAGTATTGCCATGTCATTGTTTTTCACAAAATTTTTACTCCTGTTACAAAAAAAAACCCCAAAACCCTAGTCATACATGCAGGTTGAGAAAAAATGGTACAGCTGATTTTGTGAACCTTTGCCATTTCCTTCATTTCTAGAACATAAGCTGTATTATGCAGAAAGGGCAGTAGGAAAATACTGTAAGGTGTAATGACCTATTCTGCTTTGATGATACGAAACACTCATCACTTTCTCAGAATTTAATGTATAAGTTTATGGTATAATTGGTATTTCCCTTGTAAGTATATGTTTTCTCTTACTGTTCCGTGTGTGTCTTGTCTTTATTAAGATTTTTGTTCCTTGCAGTTTCAGGTAACTGTTTTCTAAGCATGTTAGAATAAAACTGTGAGGGATTTTGTAAAATATGTGGTCTACTTTTAAGCTTTGTGGCTCAAGATCATAATTTATTGGAGAATCCAAAGCCCACTATCAGTAATTACAGTTTTGAAAATATTTCCAATTTACTGAATGTTCAGAAGATGCACATATCTAGATGTCTAACTGGCTATGATTCCAAACAGATAATTTTGCAGCTGCAGTACAGCCTGAATTACTGTGCTTTTTTATCTCTTTTCATTTGTACTTGAAAAGGTAAGTCAGGGCATCTGGACATATACAAACATCAACAGTAAAAGTGGAAAAGGGAAAAAAACCAAAAGGACATAATTTTAAATTGCCTTAGATATATGAAAAAGTAAGTATTTGCTATAGCTTTATTTTCCAACTCTTTAGAAAGAAAACTGGCCTTGACCTAACAAAATGTAAAGGTTGAGTATATTGGACATGAAAGTTTGCTTAAGTGTAATGCCCTGAATTTTCTTTTAGTGACTTCCCACTTCAAAATAGTTGGCTTCAAAATGAAATGATGGGCATTACATGGACTTAGGTTTTTAATTCGTGCTTTGAGAAATTCCACGTTCCAGTATTAATTGTTTTATTAATGTTTTCCACCTGTAGATCTGAAATCTCATATTCTACAAATACAAGGAAGAAAGGCTCTTGCCAAATTGTAGAATTCAATTTCTCGGTATTTTTACTAACAAACACAGACAGTTGGGCCATGCTCTTATCATGATGTGGTCATTTTACCACTTACCAGTCTAATATTATGGCAGAAATATCTTTTATGTAAATGCTTACTTTATCTGAATTGCCAAGCTCTTTGCCCTGCCATAAAATAATTCAAACAGTAGTCTTGACTTTAGGGTCATCTGGTGTCAAAGAAAATAGACATGCATGTGAAGTGTGTCACGTATTCTTGAGGGATTCGTGTCATTGTGTGTTCCTGGCTTTCTTCTGTCCTAAATTAGGCATTTTGTTCCAGGATTAGAAACCTGCTCTGGCAAGCACATGCACACGTGCAAGTTTGTGGGCACTCCTGTTGTACTGTCTCTTTGTGCTGCTTTGTGATTCAGCCTCTTGCTGCTGCCTCCTTTTTGTGCACTTAATATTTTCTCCTTCAGGAGGAGTTTGTTCTTCTGCTTCGTGGTGAATTTGAAAACATCTTTATCCATCCAAAATAGCTGTGTGTCTGTAGAAGGTGGTTTTCTTGCAACAAGTAATTAAGTTCCTTTATGTACTTAGAGAGAAAAAAGACAATAAAAATATATTAGATATTCATTTTTGTAGTAGATGGAGAATAGAGAGATTGGTGCTGCTCTGAGTGGAGTGGCAGCCCTTCCCCCCACAGTTGTTTTAGGCTGGTCTGTAGAATCAGTAGCCAGTTTTTCTGTCTGTTCTTTTGGAGTTTGTTCAGTGATGGTTTCAACAGGGGTGTTTTTAGAGAGAGAATTCACACTTTTATAAAGAAGTGTTATGTATTTGAATCGATTGTAAAAGGGACAGAAATTTTATTGAATGTGGGGAGAAGTGGGTGAGGTTGAGTTTCCTCAGGGTCAGGGGCAGGTTCTCTTGGTTGGTCAGGCATTTGCTTCAAAATGACCAGATTTAAGAAAAGGTTTGAAATCTTCATGGCCTGCAGCTTCCCAGCTTTGCTGTCAGTGGTTTCCAGAGAGCAGCTGTGGCTGGTGAGGGAATGAGGCAGAGCATGGCAAAGCAGGAAGAGCAGCTGAACCTAAGTACGGAGACACCTGGGATGTAACTTGTTATGGAAAGCTGTTGTTTGTGCTTTGGATTCCCTCCTTGGCAGGATTTGACTTTTCCTAGTCTGAAGTAAATATGTGACTCTAAAACTTTGATTTGAAAAGTATGTGAAATAGCCTTGATGAAAGCCATTTACAAAGCTTTTAAGATAGTGTTTAGGGCTCACATATCAGAATTGATTTGTGACACATTTGTCATTTTTAGGAGAAGTTTGTCACTTTTAGGAGATGGCATCAGTCCCATTGTCAAGTTAGGAAAGTTCATTGTAGCCATGTGTTTAGCTGCAGAATTATAAAATATAGCCAAGTTCCACCTGCTTCATAAGAGAAGGCTGTCAAGTGTATATGTTTTGAGTGCTAACATAGAATGATAAATAAAAAAGCTCTGTGCTGGGAAACTTTTCACTCCTACAACTCAGTTGTATGGTCCTATTTTTTTACAGACCTCCTAGAACAGCTTTCCTGATTGGGGTATGCATCTTGTAAATACAGCAGGTAGAGAGAGGTTGCTTTATACAAACTACGTTACTATGCCATATTTAAAACAATTCGATAATGCTTCCCTTTAAAAACAGCAAAAAATCGTAGTGGATAGGGGTTTTATATTAAATGGGGCATGCATTCCCTTATGCTTTTAGTGCAAATGTGCTTATAAACAACTGCAAAAATCCTAGCAAGAGAGCATGACAGAATAGCTCAGTGAGTGAAGGTGCCATAAAAACCGTGAGTTTGGAATTTAAATTTTTCTTAAGCAAACATCTTTAACTGTGGTGGTTTAAGCAAATCTGACTTCAATAGCAAAATGTAGAATATTTTCAAACAAAAATATCTAGCAAGGTAGGTTTTCTTAGGGTTGGGTTTTTGGATTCAGTCTCTACCCTTCAGCTGTGTAATACCAGTCCCTTAGTTTTCAGATAGTGGATTCAGCAGGCCTTCCTATTAAATGTCTTTTGTCTAGCATGGCAGAATAATGAAATATTGGCATGCTAAGGGCCACCAGATCTGTGAAACAAGAGCCTACTGTGCAAGGACACTGGAAAGTAGTAGAAGAGTGTGGAAAGAATAACATTTCACTTCAGGTGTCTGATTTGTATTCTCAAATAAGATTAGTATAATAATTTTTAAAAAAAATTATCAGCATCAGAGCATTGTGGATTTTTAGGTGAACTGGCTCCCAGGACAGTAGATTGGCAAAATGTCTAGTAGAAATCACACCTTTGAAGTTGAAGAATATTGGGGTTTTTTTTCCCCTTTTATTTGATATCACTGTATCTACCTTCTTAAGTAGCTACTCCAGTGCTAATCAAGTATCAGTTTAGGAGTTTGCATCCTAAAATAGATGTTTCTCTGGGAAAGACACTTTTTTGTTCAGAGGAATAAATGCTGGGGGAACCATCTCTGACAGCTTGCAGGTCAATATTTCAGTCAGAAGAACAAACAAAGATGAACTGCAGAACTCAGCGTCTTAACTTAAATGATCAGTTTGTGGTAGGTAGGTTTGGAATGGAAATGTGGATGGGGGAGTGGATTTTAATGTCAGCCTTCGTTCCTTGGCCTGACTGGACAAATAATTGCAGCAGAGAGGGGCAGGGTGGCCGACAGGAACAGGAGGCAGTTGCCCCAATAGTTTGGTCAGTTTGATCAGAATCCACAAACTCAGTAGAAGTAGTAACCCAGCACTAGCAAGAATATTACAGCATCTTTCATGTGGTGAAATGTGTGTTGTCCATCTCCTGCAGACCTACTCAGCCAAGCTCCTTGAAAATTATCTGTTTGAAGTTGTTTCTTAGGTCTTAAAAAAATATTTCAAACATAAAATAATAAATACTAAAACAGCTTCAGTAGTAAATACAAAATTTAAACAAAATACAGATAAATTACAGTTACTAGTATCAGATGTTGTGCTTGTGAATGAAGTTTGGCTCTTATCTTCAGGTTCAGTAGTTAATAGGTACATTTTGCAGTTTTTTCTCTCATTGAGGCTGGAGCGGGGTGTGAGGAACTTCACAAGAAATGTAAGCAAGCTAAATATTGACTATGCCTAAAGGAAATACTCATTAACAAAGGAAAGTCATAAACATCAGAAGCAGTGGAACAGCTGTTTTATACTGATACTTTTCTGGAGCTGTGGCCCACTAGAGGAGATCTCCTGAGCAAGGGCTGGACAACAGTGGAAGGAGATAAAAACAATTAAACATAGGTGCATAATGTAATAAAGACTCTATGAACTGTTCTTGTGTGTACCAGTCCCATTATACTGAGTTGTAAGGGTCCATAGGAGTCAAGGAAGGGAATAGAGCTGAAAAAAAGTGTCATGAGAAGAGAGGTTGAAGAGATCAGTGAGGTTTAAATTGAAGAAGTAATCAATGTGAGGAAGTGTGGAAAAGGACCACGAATTGTATATAGATAAAATAAGGGACCCTTAGGTAACATTACAGATCCAAGAAGAATATTCAGTATATTCAGAATATTCAATATTCAGAATATTCCATATTCAGACACGCAGTTAATTAAAACAGAATCCTAAATGCGTCATTAGTTTTAAAAGCTAAAACTTTATTGAATAACTAAGATATTCAATTGTGAGAATATCAAAACCATCCTCTCTTTCCAAAAAAATCAGTATCCCAAGTCTGCTGATGGTCATGTATGGATGCATAGGGAAGGAACAGGTTAGATCACACAGATGGTGCCTTTTTCATGCTTAAAGCAATGACATACAGCTTAAGGACTTTATGGACCAGACACTGTTTCCATGTGTTTGTGTTAAATAGCATTGTTTGGATTTTCCTCTTACCTGTATATTTTTGTCATCCCACTTCCGCTTTTGGCTTCCATGTTGTGGCAATGAGTCTCACAGTTGTAATTATGATTTACGTGATGTAATCTGGCTTTTCCATTTATTTATTATAAACCTGCTGCCTGGTTTCATAATTTCATTGATTTCTTAACAAGAATACCCAGTTACATTAAGAAAAACTTATTTTTAAAGATAGGGCCAGTCATGACACAAGGCTGCCCCTCTAAAGCTTTCTCTAATTATTCATGGGTGGGTGTCTTGCTCTCCCTGTAGGAGATACAGTATTTACTGCTTGACTGTCTTCTGCTCTAACAGCCTCTGTGGGACAGCTAGTGACTTCCATCCTGGCCAGGACTGCTGTGTCCTTATGGTGAATAAAGTTGATTCCTGGGTATTTCGAATAAGGTGCAAATACTCAGAATGAAACCCTGCCTATTTAATGCACAGCATTGCACACACTTCTGTATGTGCTAGTGTGTAGTTTTCAAGGTGCATATCCTGGCACCTGTCTGGAGCTCAGTGGGAGAATGGGGTGGTTTTGGTTTGGTTTTTTTTTTAATGTCAGCCTTCCATCCCCCATCTCACACATATGTCATAACAAGGCAAATGCCATGTTATCCTGCTTTGTAGGTGAAAGTTTGGTGTGTGCTTGCTGTCACTCTTAGCTGTTTACGTGCTGTAATGACCACAGAACAACTTGGTTTCTGGGGCCCAGAATATTAACAGGTCTCTCACTAACTCTTAGGTGTAGTGGGAGCAAAATCAGACTTTCTGTCAAAATCACAGGAAGTTCTCTTTAATTAAAAATAGGAAATGATTCCTGCTTGCTGGGCTTTGTGTTCCAAATGTTATCATGTGAAGAGAGGTTCTGCCGTGAGGATTGAATATTCTAATTTTTACTCCTTTTTTTGTCTTTTTCTAGGAGAAGCTCTGCCTACCACATCACATCCTAGAAGAAAAGGGCTTGGTAAAAGTGAGCATAACAGTTCAAGCATTGCTAGATGTAACCACAGTGAAACAAGCTTTATTCACATGAAACTACTCTTTCTGCTGTTACCAGCTACACTGTGCCATGAAAGAATCAAAAAACTGCCCATCTTTTCAAACTGCATTGAAAACAGCTCCAGTACTCCAAGAGTATTCTTATGATTTTAAATCCATGTTTTAGACTGTACGTATGTGTCGAACTACAAAGCAGAAACTGAGCAGAAACATTTTCTAGAGGAAGTTGGCGCTTCACTGCTTTTATAGCTCACTTTGTACAGTACTTACTAAAACAGCCACCTCTCTGCCACTTAAAAACGTGTGGAGTACACAGCTGTCTTGCAGCAAGATACCTTTGTATTATTAAACTAAGAATCACTGTAATCAGTTGGGGGGAGGGAGAAGGGAGAGTAAATCAGACTGCTACCACGTTAGGTTTTTCTGCAGTTGCTTCAGGCTATTGCCTTTTAAAAATATCCAGACATAAAATATTTATATAAATATTATTTATTAGTGAGTTGTTATTCATCCTTTGGATGCAAAATGTAAATTAGGAAACTGTATTTTATTACTGCTTTTTTTGTGGTTAAACACTTTATTTTAATATAAATACTTAGTTATTTTTTATTCTACTTGGTGTGCAGTAGCTCTAGATCTCCGTAAATTGTATTTTCTAATATGTAAGATAAAAAGCAAACAAAATAGGTGCTTCTATTAAAAGAACAGCTAGCTGGAATGACATTCTTTATTTCTTGAATCTGTGGAACATTGGTAAAAAATTGTCTGCATTCCATTGAGTTTCCTACATTCCAGTAACACTTATTCCCCTCACTAGACTAAATTGGCTGAAAGTGAGAGCGCACCCATTTTATTTGTATATAGGTGTTTAAAAACAAAAGGAAATATGTAAACTTGAAAAATAAATGTGAACAAATATTTTTGATTGCTTATTTTACTATGCACAAGACATTTAACTTTTGCCACAACAAAATGAATTATGTGCATTAGGATCATGTGTCTTGAAATGTAATTTTGCACTGTAACTTGATTTCTTTTAAAGATTACAGCACTACAGAACAAATAGTAAAAAATAGCACAAGAATGTTAACAAGATTTACCAGGTAGCCAAAAAATTAACTTGTTTTCTTCAGTGATTCCTTCAGGAGGAGATAAAATGATTGAAACTGCCAAAGGCAGTCTCAAAGACCTGATCTTCCACATCCAACCTGCCTGGGTACAGTGCTTCTCTCTAAAAGTCTCCACAGAATTAAGCACAATGTTCTGTAGTGCACATTTGCAGCATCAGACCTCTACTTCCACGTCAGCAATAGGAAATAAAAGTTCTTCTCCTTAGCACCACTTTACATTTTTCAAAGAGATTTTTAACAACATAATTTATAATTAAGACATCATGCATTTTAGATCAAAAAGTTCAGCACAGTGATTCTTGTGCTATCTGGAACATCCCATTTTCATTCACACAAGAAGCCAGTGGTGGGATTTGGGCAAGCAGGACAGGGCAGCTGCATGTGGTGAAAAGGGAAGTTGGCTGGGGGCACAGAAATAGGGAGTTTGAAATGTAGAGTGGCAAAAAAAAGAGGCAAGGGTAGGGGGAGGACTAAGGATTTAAGCAAGAGAAGTGTGGTATGAGGAGCTGTGGGCAGAGTGATGCACACTTGTCCCTGCCCTGCGGAGGCAGCCACCCACGGGCTCCCAGGCCCTGGTCAGGAGCAGCGTGTGGTGGTTCAGCCGGGGTTTGAGCACAGACCCCGCACGGCAACAGCACCGGGGGAGGAGGGGAGCAGGAACGCGGGCTCGCAGGCACTGAGACAGACAGTATGCATGGAATATCCACTTACTTCAACCAAAGCAAAAGTATTTATTTTATAGAGGGAACATTGACTTAAATTGTAATTTGATTGGCAGCTAGCGTATTGTTTCCTATAAAATGTACTGTGCACTTTAACACTAAATGAAAATGTATTTTAATATTTTACAGAGCTGCACAAATATCTGTTTTGTCAAAAGGCATGAGCAATGTAAAGAAAATAAGTTTTCAAGTCAGAGTTTATCAAATTTTAAAAGCATTCAAGGATCAAGTATAAAAATAGGAATATTGATTTCTGCATCTTGAGGGATAAAATGCAGGTTTCCTGAGTATTTTTTTACAATGTATATATGGCAACATGAAGCTTTGTAATTATTATTATTTTGACAAATCTTGTTTTTTCATAATTAAAAATTTGTTTTTCTCCTGATAGTGTCTTTCAGTATTTGCTTGAAGTTGGCTGTAAATAAATAGCTCTAAGTATTTTGTAATACAGCTTTTTTTATGCAGTCTTAACCTGTATGGCTGAAAAGAGAATCTTCCTGATCCTTTGTACAATATTTATATGTGCAATAAAACATGCATGGCAAATCTGTAATACCCTTCGCAGTGAACATAATGTATATAGAAAATCTATACTGTAGTTACAATTAAACTATATTATTTGCAGAAACCCTTTAATGCCCATCCCTGTGACTGATGATTTCTTGTAGAAGAGATGGTGGTTGGAGAGCTTAACACTCGAAGTGATGGGTTTGGGGATGGGAGAAGATGATGATGTGATGCAAATAAAGGAATTTTGCAGCTAACATAGGCATAAGATCCAGCTGGTAACTGTTGGGTAACTGGAATGTTCTCCCTGCAGCTTTGCTGCTCCTGTTGGGAAGGCCTCCTGCCAGTCACTCAGTGGCAGTGAATTATCTGCCCTCTGCTGCCAGGGCTGGGCTGGGCTCAGGGAGAAGGGGGAGACCCCTCCTTCAGTTTGCTCCTGCTCACATTGATGTATGAGAGTTGTTCATTTTACTGCTGTACAGGGCAGCTTTTTCTCCTCCTGAAATGCAGATTGTTCTGCAGGCTTCTGCTTCAGCAACAAAGCCTGAAGATTTCCTTGATAGTACTGAATCCAAGCAGTAGACACAGTAATGCCTTCAGCCCTGGGGAAGTGTGCCAGGGCTGTGCTCAGCTGCTTTGTCCTGCCCCTGGCTGCAGAAGCAAGGAGCAGGTCACAGCATCCAGCCTTCTCCCTCCCACTGCAGGTTTCTGAAGTCATCCAAGTACAGATGCTCCTAGATTCCAATTTCTCTAATGGAGTGTCTTAACCTTAGTGAACAGGTGACTAAGGGCTGTACTTTTTCACAGTTGGTAGGGGATTTTGGAAGCAGAGGATCTTTCTGCAATAATTTCCTTTTGGAGAACTATTGCAATGCATGCAGTTGTATCTACCCAGCCTTCAAAGTTCACTTAATAAATAAATAGATGCAAGATGGCTAAAAGTCAATGGATAATTTAAGGCTGTCACCAGCACCAGCCTCCCTGTAACCTAGAATCTAGCAGGAGCCAGAGACACAAGAGAGCATTCAGCATTGCTTAAAAAAGGCAGCCCATCCTACATTTATGGTAATATTTCCTCTGGTAAGAGTGAGTCAGGTTTGAGCAATGATTCAGGTCCAGCTGAACCATGAGAAAGCCGAGTTTACAAGGGATTGCTTGCAGCTCACTGGAACACTCTGTGTTCTTGTCCAAGGTAGCTGGCAGAATTATACCACCAGGAGCTATTTTAGATCTACAACTGTCAGGACTAAATTCTGCCATCTTTTGTAAAATAAGCACACTTGATTTCAGCAATGAGATATTAGATCATCTAGACAGCAATTGCTTTTTTCAGATCTATTTAGCAGTTTCCTCTCAGTCCTGTCAAATCTTAGGAACACAGTACCAGCCTTTCACACTCCTAAGAATCAAAGGCAAGTGGAGAAAAAATCCTTTTTACTACAGACTGCTTCCTTCACATGTTTTTTAAGAGGTCTTTTCTATAAGCATCATCCATGAAATACTCCAGATCATTTGCTTGATAATGCACAGAACAGTAAACTACTGTGCACAGCAGGCTTTTGTCTGCATTCTCCACCAGACTTGGTCCTTGGAAGGTATTTACACAGGCCAAGGAAAAATACACTACCACTTCAGGTTAATTAAGTAGCTTGATTAGTTGTGCCACTAACAACTTCCTTCACCATTAAAGAATGAAGGAAACCCCAGTAATTAATTAGCTGCAGGGGCACACTGTTGTTAACCAGAGTCTCTGCACAGTTGCACTAGAAGCTCTCTGGAGGTGCCACATACCCACAATCATGGTCTGAAACTCACTTACCTGCTGGCTTACATTTTGACCCCAAATGCAGCAGATGTAACTTCATGGCATCCAGAGTTTTCCAAGCATGCAAGAACATTCCCAATACTTACTCTAAAGCACACACATCAGATTAAGTGGGACTTTTATTTTTCTTGGCAGTACAATCAGAAGAACTCCATTTTACAAACATTACTTCAGCCAATGATTTTTGTTTAGTTCACCCCTATCTCTTGATTCATATTGGCCAGGCAGCATCCAAATGGTTCAAGCTTTTAGGTATTTTGCATGGTGTTTGATGTGGTCATTAATAAATGAAGCAATGAAAAAATAGCTGTGATCATAACCCTAGAAAAGAACAACAATAAAGAAATCAGCAGAGAACATACAGTTCGTGATAAAGCAATCACACTAAGCTTAAAGGAAAGGTTATCACTCTCCTGGTTTTATCCATTTTAAGAAATACCTGGAATATATATAAAAATGGCAAGGGATATGAAACAGGCTAAGTATAGATGAGCACCAGGAAGCTAAACAAACAGAAAGTACCTTAAGCTGCCCAAATCTGGGCCTGTAAGCTAGAGATGGGTAACAGCAAGGGTCAGCTGCAGAGTGAGATGCAATCTGAGGGAACAGTTGCCCTCACAGGCACTGTTCTGGTAAAACACAGGGAGGGCATAAGGAAAACAGCCCAGGTCTGGGTTACTGCTCCATCACTGTGCTGTAATGTCACCCTCTGACCCACACCCCTTCATCAGCACTAACTCGATCTTTAGGTGCAAGATTTATGATAAACCAGAGGGGACAATCCTTCACTCTCCCCAGCTGTGCTCCTCACTGGGTCTGGGTAGAAGTTGCCTTCTGGGTAGAAGTGTCTTACAAAGACTCCAGTGCTCTCAGGACAGTGTTGTTCTGGGTCACTGCACTACAGGTAAGAGCAATCCCTCCACCTGGCTCTTTACATGAATCTAGGATGTCACGAATGTAGGTACTTCCACCCCTTCCCTAATTTACACAAACAAATGCAAACTAAATCACGAAGTTTTATGGTAAACACAAACCCCACAGCGTAGATAAGGGATGCTGCAAAAGGCCAGCTGTCACTTTGGCTGTACAGTGACTGCGATACTCATTAAAAATGATTAATGCTGTGCCTTCAGACAAGCACCGGCAGCCCGAGTCCCCAGGAAGGGATCAGCCTGTCCAAGCTGGAAGCACGACGGCACCTAGTGGTGGAGCACGGCTGAATCGGGCAGGTGATGCACGCCCTGATGGCCAGTACCGACGGGAGCTTGGTGTCTCTCACCCTCCTCCGCACTTGGCCAGGGACAGACCCGCAGTGAGAGCATGCCTGCCCCCTTACATCACTGCCTGCCCCCTTACATCACCAAAAATCACTAACAAGAATCCACCAACCAAGGACTGCAGAAGCAACTTGCCTGCTGCAGTCTAAAGACTACTGGGATTTTCCGCTCGGTGCAGGCAGCGATGAAGTTATCAGGCAGCAACTGGCCCGCAGACAGGAACTGGTCATCTTTGCCTTGGTCAATCAAGATGTCGAGGCGGGAGCCCGAGTAGGACTTGACAAGCTGTGTAGCATCATACGCCTGCAGAAATGAAAGAGAAACTACATTCAGTTAAACACGTTCAACTGGTTTTAGTTTGTCAGCCACAGGAAAAGAGTAGCACAGAGACAGTCCTGGGCAGCGTTGATTAGGACACCAAGTTGCACTTTGGAAGAGCAAAAATCTAGGGAAACTCCAGGCAACTGAAAAGTAATACCCATTGCTTTAAAAAGGGCAAATTGTATGAGCAAGGTAATTACCAAGTTAGCAGTTTGACCAAACAGAACATCCAGCCCAGGGCTGCCTTCCTACAGGATGGAAGAACATCAGTATAGTCAGTACTAATTCACACCCTTGTGCAGAAACTAGATCCTGCTGAAGAAGCTTGGTGTCTTGGTGTAATTATTCTAATTAAAGGTCAAAACACCAGTGTAATACAACTATGCTCATGGGAAGGCATTTAACCTGAAGGTTACCATGATAATTTGACCAAGAAAACTTGGTGCAACTGAGAAACAAAAATGAAAGAATCAAATGTTTCAAAACGTAATTGTGATGGGGAACATGTTACCCATGAGGTCCTGTGCTTGCTGCATGCTCAAAATAACTCCTTTAAAAAGACAGCAAAGTGTTCAAGGCTGTGGAGAAGTCCAATCACCAATAGACAGCAGAATCCAAAGTCCTACACCAAGGCATCAGAGCCATCCTTCCAGGATGCCACCAGATCCAGAAGTGACACTATGAGGGCAATGGGAGCTTGGGCTCAGCCCAGCACTGTGGCTGTAGTATCAAATGATCCTGAACATATTTACATGGCAATTTTAAGTCAAAATACAGAGATCAGAGGTTGTATATCTGTGCCAAAGGCAGGTCTAAGTCTGTTCCTGAGGACTGCTGTTGATCTACTGGACTGGGTTTGCAGAAGAGCTCCAAAACAAGTTAAGGGGACAGAAAACAGGTTTTTGAGGGGTTGTTTTGTTTTGTTTCACAACAAATCCATTACACTAGGTCTAAGCAACTTTAACTGGAGAATTCTAAGTACACAAACTACTCTATTAAATTATGAAAGCTGAGAGCACTCTCCAATCCTGTAAAGTTTTAATCAGACCTGGAAGCCTTCCTAAAACACTTTAATCCAGTTTACAAGGGATTGAACTGCAACTTGTGCTTATTTACAAGGAAATCTGAGTACATGGTCATGACGATCCCTTCTAACTTCATCCTAGAAATACAGTGCAATGTTTAAGTTGAGATTAAAAATACTGAAGGGCTGCCCAAATAATGCAGCAACCATGCAGACAAACATTTTTGTACCTTAGCCATTCATATACAGCTACTGATAGCTCAAAATTAGGGCCCTGGAGCTAAAACCTAACTTTGTCTAGTTTAATGCTGTTCTGAAGGATACTGATTTCCAAGTATCCAACGGGCTCCTTTTGGAGGCCTCCCACGGGCTGCCCCTGCAAGATGGCACAAGGCTCATCAGTCTGAACAGTTTGCAGCAGTCTCTGTCTTCAGGCTACTACAAAAGTACACTGCTCATAATTCTTCTTAGCCCAAACTTTAAATCGTCATAAAACTGAGAGGAGTGCAGCTGATTTGCAGAGAGACCTGTACCTCATTACATTTTCATAAGCACCATAAGGCAACAGCAAGTCACTCCTGCCAGAAACAAACAATGCTCTTCTGTGCTTAGAGGTGTAGTAAAACAACAGTACCAGCTCATGGGCACTCGAGTTTTCTTCCAGGCTGCTGCTGTGATGTATTTCCAGATCACTCATTCATCTGTTATTAAAGAACTGTGGCTGCAACACATACCTCCCATTTGCTTGTATCTGGTCCCAGGTATCCACCAAGGGCCTTCTTCCCCCACTGACACTGAATTGGGTTGCAGATAGGAGCAAATGCTGATACAGACTGTTCAGAAAGACAGCAGGAAAAAAAAATACTATGTAACAATGAACTGCAGCAACTGAAACTATTTATGTTTTCTTCTTTCACATCTATAGAAATCTATATAGGCATTAGTATACCTCATATAACCTATACTTCATCTTACTTTGTACTTTCCAGGATTCTTCAGAGCAAGAATAAGAGCTCCATGACCTCCCATGGAATGCCCAAAAATAGACATCCGTTCAGGGTCAGTTGGAAAATTGGCATTTATTAGTTTAGGCAGCTGTAAAGGAAACAAGAGTGTAACAAAAATGTTAAAGCAACCTGAGTATGTTTAAGAAAAAAGCACACAACTAACCAACTAATGCCTTTTAATGCCACTGAAACCAAAGGCACATCTCTGGTTCTAGCCTGACATTTGTGCTCATGGCTTGAATGCAATTTGAAGGGGAATGTGGAATCAAAAGGAAACAGTTCAGCCGATAATAAGTAACTCGGAGTATCTCTATAGAAATCTCCCGTAACCTTGTAACACAAGACGTGGGAATTTCCTATGACTGAACCACACCCCTTTATCTTACCCAGCAGGAGAACCCAGCAGCAAAGTTACCTCATCCTTTATGTAGGAATACATCCTGTAGTTTGTTTTCCAAGGATCTTCAGTGGCATCCACATAAAAACCAGCACCAGTGCCAAAATCCCAGCTTTCATCTTCTCCTTCAATATTGCAGCCACCTAGCATGAAAAACCTTACCTTTACTACATGTTCAGAATTGGAGAACCTGCCATACAAATCAGACTCGGGACACAAGTTTCTCAATCATATCTCTACCCCTTCAACTATATGACAATTCAGATTTTCATTCATTAGTACAATGTTTTCAAGTGTTATTTCAACACTTTCAAAATGTCACTTACATAATACCTACAGATATATCCAATTTCTAAATAGTGTCAGTATCTCTTCATAAATAAATATAGCATACACATGTCTCCTAAACTGGTTCTGTAAAGCTTTGCCCAATTTACCCAGGGACTTAACCAAAAGATGGCACTTGTTAATTGGTGCTACCAGCTTATTTCAGACATTAGACCTCATCCTATCAAGTACAAGAAACTGTGTGAGAAACATAAGAAAATTTCCTTTTCCCCCAGAATGACAGAACCATGTATCACCAAATGGTGTGTCCAAGATGATTTATGTGCTTTAAATAATGCCTGCTACACCTCCCTTTTTAAGATTCTCCAGAATACTATCATTCACTGTTCCTAGAATTTCACAAGTCTATACCTCTACCTCTTCTGCAATTCATTTCATTGCTCCCACCTATAATTCTCCATGAAACTTAAATAACTTCATCTTCGAATTACTGCAGGATTGTATCCTCTTTTCCAAGGCTACACTTTCAAACTAAATTTGCAGATGAGTTCTTGAAAGTCAGTACAACCCATCCAGTCCTCCCTTTGATTAGTCTGTGATTTACCAGCCTGGTTTGCAGAACAGAATGTAATATTTCAAGGTATATGTGATAGGAATGTTTTGGAGAAAGAGAGGCCATTATTTCATAGTTCCTCCAATTCTAAATTACATGGGCTTTTACCACTGTCAGATTATACTGCAAACCCCTGTGTAAGTCAACAGTCCCTCACAATTTGTGCAGGGTTGGCTGCCACCCTGCACAAATCCAGTGTAAAACCAGATTTGTACAAGGATCAAAGTTGAGTTTGCTCCAGTGACATGTCCTTGAACACTGAGTGATTTTTTAACTTAACAGTCCAGCAACCACAGGGACTGGGGTGCTCAAACAACATGTTGGATGTAAAAAGTCTATCTTCAATACCTTGGAGATGGACAAAAATTGAGGAAATCCTGCCAGGCAATGAAGGCAATGCTCATTATGCTAAAAAAAACTTACAGGAAGCCTTGAAAAAAGGAAATTTGAAGAGGAATCTGTATAATATTGCTCAGTATACCTGTCTGGAAAAACAAACCCCTTCGAAGAAGGAAAAGTAAAATCTATCAAGGCCTGACAGAGGGTCTGTAATGAGAAGTATTTAATGATTTCATGCAGTCTTTTTCCCCATCCAGATTATACCTTCTGGCTCCTGGAAAGTAAATCTCATGCAGCCATAACTGGGCAGAATTGAAAAGCACATGTAAGCATTTTCAATACCTCTCAGCTCATGATTATATTTGAATTGCTTTTCACTTGTTTCTCCAGACAGCTCAAACAGACTTAAGAATATTTGGGGTCTCTGAGCTAAAATTTAGGAGTATAATATGAAGCACATACCAAAATTTATCTAAATAGCAGAGCAATCCTTAGAAGTTTTTAGACTGAAAGGCAAGAGAGAAGCTGCCATGAGGGATTTAAGAAAATGGACAAAGCAATGACCTATGCAAAGGCACACATTGATGGAGAAAACTTACACAGCCAGCACCAAAAACAAGTCCCAGTATAAATTACCCAATGTGAATAACATAAAAGTTAGCTACCCATCTCTAGCCTGCAGCAAATAGCAACAACTAAGTCTAAAGTTCATTCACACACAAGTTTTGCTCTTCTGTCCCTCTTCTCTATTAGAAACATGTATTTATGTTCTTGGACCTGACACAACTTCAAAACCTAGATGTAAAAAATACTTTACGGAAAGAACATCGCTTTTTTCCCATGTTGTCTGTAGTCAGATGTGACCCACTAAAGCTTGGGAAATATTAGAAGGCTGCCACCTTTGCTTACAGCACTCAAGAGACTGTGGCAGAATCCAACAAATACAAAACATAAAACAGTGAATCCCCAAATAATAGTTTTCCCAATAACTGCAGATCCACCATTTTCAGGTTTCCCATACCATAAGCTCAGCCTTAAACAACAGCACATTATTTTAAAAATCCATTCATCACTAGTCTATTGCAGCTGCAGGGGAAAAGGGTTTCTGGTTTGCTCTTCCAAGTACTGTAATCCTCTCAAGACATGTATTTAATTGGCTTTAGAAGACAGAATACAATAAAGAGTAAGCACTGCAGATTTGTGTGGCAACACAGTTCTGCAGGTTTATAGAGTCTCAGCAAGCCACAAAATGTCAGCAAGAATTCTAATAACACACATTTCTTGTTTCACTTTTCCTCCCTCTCCCAGTCTGGGCTGAACTCTAGGGCCCCTTTGTTCTAGTTCTAGTGCCACAACAATAAGAGTTTCAAATGTCAAACCCTCACTACCCTGTTATTAAGAACATACACAATGTAATCTAGTGAACAACACAAGATGCAGAGGTGAGGTCACATTCTGACTCAGGTGGGCAACACACTTCTCAGCACCCTGCAGCACCCCATTCTCTGGGGACAGAGTGCACTTCAGTGTAGGGACTGTTACCATGTCTCTGGTTACTTACGTGGGCTCGTGTCTGGTGCCACTACAATCAGGCCGTGCTCGGCTGCCGCTTGTTGAAACCCAGCTTTTGTTATAAAGTTCTGTTCTGTGCAGGTTAACCCTAGGGAAATAAAAATACCGCTGGTTACCCATCGCTCGCTGCATACGGGCTTCAAAACTCTCTGACAGAAAAGGTCTTGAAAAACAAGAGGAATTCCTATCTCCATAAGCAAGAAAAATGTTTTCACTAGGCTCAACAAAACCTTACAATCCACAGGAACACAGTTGCACTGTCCCACCTAGTCACACTAACAGTTCAAAAGCAGAACCTGTATCCCTGTATCCTCTGGAGCACCTCCTCATGCACTGTACTCGCAGCTACTGTGCATTCAAACCCACTGACCACAGGCACTTGGGCTAAGGCTGACACTGTTAACTTCTGACACCCAACCCTGCAACTACATTTTTCTTTCTACTGTCATCTCAGCTGTTTGCATCACAGAATCACACATGTGATCTGACAAATTCTACATACTTTAGACAGGATAAAGGGCCCATAAGCACTCTGACTCCAACACCCACAGCAATACGTGCCTTTTGTACAGCAGCAGGTCCACATAAAGTCCAATTACAAATAAATTATACTTCACACCAATACTTCCATTTTTCTTCACTGTGCAATTTGAGAGGAGTTAATGATTCTAGTTTTCTCTGAGGACAAGTTGCCAGTAACCTAATTTGACTGATATACTGCCCAAGACTACATGGTTTACATTCAATAAAATAAATGTGCTGCATGGCTTAGAGCTCTTCAGACAATTTTGATGTTCCTAACTTCAAGGATAAACATTTTTACCCAGTCCACTGTCATGATACAAATCAGACCCACCAGTTATTTTGTGAAATGAATACATACAAGGAGCACAAGCCTCCACATTAAAAGTCTGGTCTCCAACTTTTTAAACACAAGTCTCAACACAGTGACTCCTAGAATTACAGAACACAGTTTCTGCTGTTTATTTTGAATAAAAGGAAAAAAAATAAGGACTTAATTAATTAATTGTGGATGAAACAACTTCACTCCTGCTACACAAGCTTCTTCAGCCCCGGCCCTTTTTGATCCCACAGGTTTACCTCACACTAGACATGCTTGTGCTAAGGCAGCTGACAGCACCTCTCTTTTCAAGTTCACCAGTTGCTTCTGGCAAAATAGTACTTGGAATAAGGTGGAGTCCACAGGACAAATGTGCTGGCTTCCATGGGCTCTATTTCTCATCCCTACCCTGTCAGCTGAACCAGTCTGTCGTAAACAAAGAGAAGCAGGAGGTGTCCCATCGGGATGGCCTTACAGGACAACCTTTAGATACACACTTTGGAACAAAAGGTATGAACATTTCGGAAAAAAAGGGTAGAACACTTTGAACACTGAGCATTTTACAACACAATCTGGCAGGCCACTCCCAAGCTGTATCCTGATTTATCACAGCACGCTCAGACTAAGTGTATCCTCCAGAAGATGAGTTTTTGTAGAATTCAAGAACTGCCACTGCAGTACCTCTACATTAGGTTTTCAGTAACTGTAGTGCATTTAAACATGTTTAAGATTGTATTTTTTAAATTACTAAGACTCATGTTACTTACCCGAAAGCCAATACAGAACAGGACACTTTCCAGTTTCCGCTTTTGGAGGCAGGTAGATTCCAAATTTCATTTTGCATTTTAGCTCTGCACTGTATTAATAAAATACTTCTTGTTATCACCACTACTTAATTAGCAAGGTCACTAACATTAACAAAAGGAATCAGTGGATCAGTGCATTTCATTCAAACGGAGATCTGGTCAGTGAATTGTAACAACTAAGTTAAAGGAAGGAAAAATCAAATTTTAAACTCAGCCTTAGACTCTAGAATTGGCAATAACTAACTTTCCAACCTTGTTCTGAATATACTTAAAACAGAGACTCACAAATAAGACATATTTTCACAGTGCTGCTAACCAGGAACAGGTTGAAAATTGAATTTTGAATCTCAGCAATATTTAGCTTGAGCTTTGTCTATTAAATTGCAAAGTAACTTTTACTGAAGAACACATCCACATGACTTGCACAACATAAAATGCACAGCACATGCCAGAAAAGGAGGTTTTCAATCTGCTAAGTCTACAGACCAATTAGATGCTCAATTAATACTAAAGCCTAAAACAATCAATAAACTCTAATCTAAGCACAACTAATGATTTTCTTTTTATTTGAATGAAAACTTTTTAAAAAGCTTGCTTTTCTGTTCATCTTCATCAAACAAAAATCTATTTACTGAGTCTGTCTTGCTCACAGCGTTTTTCCACGGTGCATAGAAGTGAGATACCCAGTAGAGTGAGTGGAACTTTGCACACACAGTGGTTCTCTGTGCTGCAAACAGGACAACCCAAAGTAATGGAGCTTCATTTTCAAAGGTAAAAATACTGGCTTCCCACCTCAGATCTGCAGCACTAAGTATACTGGATCATGTTAAACATTAACATGGAAATTCAAGAGCACAGCCAAAGCAGCAGTAGACATTATTGCTAACTGAAATATGCATATTAGTGAGAACATGCTATTTTCCCCCAGACTGAAAACACTGACAGCAATGACAGTACAGATTCACTGCCCCAAGCTAAACATCTTTAGCATCTTTTGCTTTAGTGGTGTTTACCTGTCATGTTCAAACACCTTCTGGAAACCCTCAAAGCATTTGTTGCTTGAAACTTGTTTCAGTGCCATGATTTTAACTGAAAAAAAAAAAAAAAAGAGCAAGTTAAATTTGAAAATAAAACATTCCTGCTCTTAGACTTTTTGAGAACACATGAGTAAAATACAACTTGAAGTATATTTGCTTAAGGTTATAGTTTTGCAGAAGAATTTCCTGCACACACTTTCTGATCTTTCATTAACTTCCTATTTCCTCACAGAAAAGGGACAGGGGAGGCTGAACTCTTGTGGGCAGGATGGGCAAAGCCTACCTGCTTTCCTACAAATGCACATCTCCAAAGACCTTTACCTCAGCACTAACTGTGGCTTGCCCTTTGGCTACCAAACAAGCATTCCCACGTGCTGTGGTTAACCTGGAGCTCCACATGTCAGGCTGTTACCTCCCCAATGACTGTGCAGGAGGAAAATCTGTCCCATCTTTCCTTCTCCATGTGACAGTATCCAGCTACTAACTACCACAATACTGAACCTTGTTCTCGTCTTTGACGGAAATTAATTACCATGTTCTAACAGTCTGTGGGACAGCAGAAACAGAGGTGCAGAAGGCTTATTTCCACGGCAAACGGTATGGAAAATATAAGCAAAGGAGAGTCATGGGAGTTTTAGAACAGCTGGCAGCACAAGTGTAGCAAATGTGCTACGGAAACTCGGGAGGGCTGACACAAAAGTGGACGCTGTCAGCTTGCACGGGTGCAGTAAGGCCAAGCAGGCCGCTGAAAGGCAAACAGCCCGCAGGGTCACAGGATCACAGAACATTCTGAGTTGGAAGGGACCCCCAAGGATCATCGAGTCCAACTCCCGGCCCTGCACAGGACACCCCAAGAGTCACACCGTGTGCCTGAGAGCATTGTCCAAATGCTCCTTGAGCTCTGTCAGGCTGGTGTTGTGACCACTCCCCTGAGGAGCCTGTTCCAGTGCCCAACCCCCCTTCTGGCTGAAGAACCTTTTCCTGATATCCAACCTAAACCTCCCCTGACACAACTTCAGGCCATTCCCTCGGGTCCCATCACCGGCACACGTGAAAATCCTAAGGGGAACCCAGGTAACATCAGACCAGGTAACAAATGTCAAAACGAAAACGTTCTACCCCTCACACCTGCGCGCTCCTATGGGGCACGGCAAGAACCCCGCACCACGGAGGGCCCGCGGGGCCTCATCGCTGTCTCCCGCCGCCCCCGCGGGGCTGGGGCCGAGGGGCGCCCGCCC
>VZRO01003873.1:3764108-3878259 GCA_013397915.1 Daphoenositta chrysoptera
CCCCGCCCGCCATGGCGCTGCCGGGCCCCGGCCCCTGCCCCGGGGCAGCCGGGCCTGCGGGCGCCGCGGGCTTGCAAAACGTCAACTATGCAAACATTTTCTTAAGGAAGGTTGTTCTGTGATGTTTGATCTTTATAAACTTTGGAGCCTAATCAAGAAAGGAGATTTAATCCGTGAAACAGCAGCGAACGAGCTCTAATTGATGTCCAGGTGTCACAACGACTTAATTGCTTGTCGGTAGAATTGCCTTGTTAAATTTTAGGGCTTGACATGCTTCAGTGGTTTCAGACCGCGGGGGAAGTTGGCAAAGCTTGGGGACAAGAATGTGCTGCTGATAGTGGGCACAAAGAACGCAGAATTCACGGGCCACAAGGACATTTGGCAGAACTCCCTGGGCAGGGAATAAAATAACCAAGAAACCTCATTAACTGTGCTGAAATCAGCTCTAATTGGGTAGAACATAATTCTGACGGGGAGATTGTGACCATCAACTCGCAACCCACTGACTCAAGTAACCCACCGACTCAAGAAAAAGACTAAGCATCCAGGCTAATTAGCAGGAGAAGTGAGCCAATCATTAACAAATAGAAGACAGAACACTAATTAATAAGACAACTAGGTAACTTGTAGCCGATGAACACTGATACCTTTGTTAACTAAAATGTATAAATAGTGAAGAGTTTTGGTAGCCATCGTGCTGGCCTTGAGGATTTCTTGCCCAGCATCCCTTTTTGCATAGAACTGTAAATAAATGCCTGGACTTCGTGTATGGATTGGCCTCTTGCACACTGGGTAAAAGAACCTATTTTGGGACAACAGTGGTGCTGCTCCCACCTCAGTGCTTCGGCCCGAGGCTGAAGTGGAGGCAGCTGTGCCCTGGGCACCTCCAAACCCCCTTGCTGCAGAGGTGGCCCTCCTGGCTCAGAAGAAGAAAATCTGGAGCAGTAAAAAATGGAGAATGAAATAAAAAGTTAATCCAGGGAATCCAATAATAGTGAACTATTCAAAGCAGCGTTTCTGTTGGTGTCATTGTCCCTCGACCCCTTCAAGGGGGAAAAAAGTTGCTGAAGTGGCCTGAGCTGGGATCACTGCGTCATTGTATTCCAAATGCAGTTTTACCTCCCCTCAGGATTTCAGAGCTCTTCATGGCATCTGCCACCAAACAGAATGATGATTTTATAATAAACTCAAATTCTAGTGTAGGTATTTTACACCTCACCTGCAAGATCACAAAGTAAAGAAGATACTTGGCAGTGCTTCCATCTTATTCATAACCGAAATTATCCCAGTTTGCGCTGTTCTTTTATTATTTATTTCTTTATTTATTAATTTGCAGTTAAACATGTCAAAAAATGTCCTCAGCAAAGCTCCCTTCTACTTCGTAGTCTTGTACCATGTACTGCATTGGCAGTGACTATTTTTGCCTGTAACATTTTGCAGCCTTGACTTTTCCAATGAGACAGGAATTCCTTTTGTATTTTGGATCCCTAATTCTAGCAACACACAGTACTGACAAATTTGTCCCCCCATTACCTTCTATGCTTCCCCAGCAGATCCATTTGGACAGCAGCTGCTGGACCCCAGACCTGGGCCTCACATCCTTTCTTCCAGTGCACCTTTCCTATTCTGCCTCTGTACTTGGATGTAGTTGGTACAAATAGTCTGTCTCTGAGCTGCTTAAACTTCCTTGTCTCAAATTTTCTTTTTCAAGCTGTGTTCAAGTTGCCATTAACAAAATTACATTGTGTTTCTCCACTAGTATTTCTCAAGTATTCTTCAGGTGGTTCCTTCCATCTCTATGTGTGCATTTTGTAGCTCTCTAAACATCTCTCACTACCAAGATAATGCCCAGTTAGTTATTTGAGCTGAACTGTATCCAGTGTGTTTTGTCTCTTATATATATAGACAGCTGTTGTTACACACAACTCATTTTCCCTGGTCTCTGCAACTGTTTTTATCTATTTATCTATTGTCGGTATGAAACCTGCTTAACTTAGGCAGTGACACTGATAAGATTTTGATGTGTTCCTGCTCTTCCTATCCAAGTCCATTAGATAAACTTTGCCCTATTTACTCCCATTTCAGAATGATTTATTCAGAAGGATTCACCAGAGAGCCTGCTGATGAGTTTCCCTGGCCTTCTCACATCTCCATGATGTCAAGATGTAAGTATTATTTTTATGTCTTTTCAGTCAAAAAAGTCTTAACATAAATGCATAGGTAAATTATGTGAGGGCTGTGTCTCAGCCCTCCACAGAGCTGTTTTCATGGCACAGAGCTGACATACCATGACAGTGTTAAGAACAGTGTAAGGCAGAGGGAGCCAAGCTACTGCAGTCTCTTCTGTGCTGTGGTATAGATCTTTCTAGTATCTTTGGTTATGCACATTTGTTTAACCTTAATTCCATTTCTGTATCCTTTCAGACGGTGTCTGCAGTTCTCACCTGTGAATTCATTTTGTTAGCATTCTGCCTATCATTTCAAATTGTCTAAAGAATACCAGATGTGAAATGGGCTCCCTTCATCATTAAAAAGCTTCTCATATGGTACAGCAGGGCAACCAGTAGAAATGAGGATATTAAAAGAAAAGTATGACAGATAATCACTTTGGAAAATCATTTGGCTTATGTACTCTTGCTTTATTTATTACTTTATTGTTGTATTCCAGTACAGCACATACTATTCCAACATACTTTCTCTGCTTTTCAGTCATTTTTTTCTCAGCTTTTTGTGTGTGATCTCATCTTCACTTTGGTTATTCAGAATTCTGAATTCACACTTCACTGTTGACTTTGCTAGGAGATTATTTGTATGCTGTACTTTTCTGTAAAGAACTTCTCCAGTATTCTTTATAGTAATCGTTCGTAATTTAGTCTTTTATAATTCTAATGTGATATTTATCTAAACTATCTTAAACTGTCTTATGCCATGCTATCAGTCATTTTCAAGAAACATATATGCTGGCAACAGTATCATCCCTCAGTATATTTCATGCTGGCTGTATTGACACAACCTGTTTCAAGTCTTTAGCTTTTCAAGGGAGAAAGTTTGCACAGGGAAAGGAAGAATTTTCTGCCACTGTATTGTTATTGATTATTCTTATTATTTCCCCGTCCTTCTACATTCATCCATCTTAATTTTTATTCCTAGATGGAAGTTAGATCTGAATTTCTTTTCTTTTCTTTCTTTCTTACACACCCTCACTTACTTTATCTGTGTAGATTGAGGGTTTTTTCTGCTTTGCTCCATTTGTTGATTTCTTTACTTCCTTTTTGTTCATTAGAGAGTTAATGTGTTGTTTGAGTCCCTAGGTCTTTTTGGGGACACAGCATTGTCCTTTTGTCTTGCTTGCACTGTAATCCAAGTTACATAGTTCCCCTGGCTCCTCTCTCACTTGGCTTTATCTTGTATTGGTGCTTCTGCAGCTCTGCCCTGGTGGTCAGGAATGGTCTCAATAGCTCTGAGCTGTTAGGAGCATGTTCATAAATCCTCTTTGCAGGGAGGATCTTCAGAAGATCTTCAGTTGCAGAAACGAGTCATTTGTGATAAGAAAATAGAAAAAAGTAATGTTTTTTTAAAAATTCTTTGTCGCTGGAGCAGTTAAAGCACTTACAACTTTTCCAAGGGAAAAAAACCCAATCATTCTTCTTTTATTAGAGTAATGGAAGAAATATTACTAATACTTTCCTATCAGTTCAGAAAAAAGGAAAATTAAGCACATAACAACTAATGTTAAATACAGTGAAGAATATGCTCCTGATAATTCTGATGTAAAGCATTTTCCTCTTAATGTGTTACAATTAAAAATGAAGCAGTCTTGTTTTTTCATAGTAAATTAACTGCATGTATTTGTATTATGTCTTTTGTTCTCTATTTCTTTCTAGTACAGATTAATTTTGAACTTATGATGAGTCTGCTTGGTTGAGAAGTTTTTCCACATACATGTATTTACTGAGCCCTTGAGGCTGGTATTTTGAATTAAGATATTCAAGTAAACTTAGATACATAATTGCAGCTAAGGAAAGATATTGGCTGACAGGACGGTAATAGTGAAGATCTGATTTAGCAAATTCCAAAGGACAAATTAAATTCAATTTAAGCCAATAAATAATATGGTAGAACATTAGGGTTTGTCTTATTAATGGGAGCTGCAAGGAGAGGTGGAGGCATAAATGCCATTTGTTTAGGCTTGTGGTTGTCTTTCCAAAGGATACAGGCTTTTCTTTAGGTCTTTTGGAATAAGTTAAGATCAGCAACAACAACTGGCATTCCCTGATCCCTACATGAGCCTTGAAGTAATACATGTACAGTAGATTTTCTTTCTTGGTCTTGGTGGACAGTTCAGACCACAGACTTGAAGTCATTTGTAAAAATTAGGGTCAAAGTAGCAGAAAGAATCTTCATGTATATCATAAATTCTTCCTGTGAGGACTATTTAAATCTGTTATCTATAATGAGGTAAGACAGAGAGTCATGCAAAATTAAAATAAAAGATTATTTTAAAGAGCATGGCTTTTAGAAAGGCTGAGGAAAAGGCACTAATTTATTGCTGTCAAAGACGAATATGGTAACATGCCTACAAACCTTTTGGAACAACTGGCATGATCTCCAGCAGAAAGAATATTTTTTCAATAATATATAAAATTCATATGGAAAGTACAGACAATGAAAGAGTTGGAAGGTTCCACACCTCATTTATGACGAAAAAGGAAAAGTAGGTGTTATATTGCCCAAAGACAATTGTCAAAAAAACTTAATTGATCTGAATTTTAAGAAAAGATAAGTCTTCTGAAAGTTTAAAAAAGAATAAATCTTGAATGGAACAAGTTTTTGGTCACTAATGTTGGGATTATTTAGTTATAATTAGTGTCTAAAAGTCTCTAAATTACTGTGTAAAAGATCAAGCAAAGTAAGGGCAGGTCAGCCTTACCACCATTCCCAGGAAAGTAATGGGATAGATCCTCCTGGAAGCCATTTCCAGGTATAAAAAGAATATTGTGGTTAGGAATAGCCAACATGGATTTACCAAGAGCACAGCACACTTGACCAGTCTAACTACCTTCTGAAGAGAATTCTGCTTCAGTGGACAAAGCAGGAGCAGTGGAAATTGTATACTTTAGCAAGAGCTTTGAAAGAGCTTCTAATTGTCTCCTTTTCTCCTTTTAACAAGATTGGAGAAATACAAGCTCGATTAGTGGGTAATAAGGTGGGCGGAATATTGGCTGGATTGCTGGGCTTAGAGAGTACTGATCAGCAGTCCAGAGTCCAGCTGTCAGAGTGACACCCCTCAGGGATCAATACGAGGGACAGGACTGCTTAGTGTCTTTATTAATGACCTGGGTGATGAGATGGAGTACAGTCTGAGGTATGTAGGTAAGAAAAAGCCTGTTTATATTACTCCCTGCAGTAACAGAGATAAAGAGAGAAGGATAATAGAACTTTGTGAACAGAAGATACTTCAGTTTAGGAACATATTCTGGAGTTCTGGAAAAAAAATCTAAGTTGCAGTAAGGAAGGGACTATTGATAATAGAGCTTATTGAAAAAAAAAAGGAAAGACCTTATTGCTATTGACAGTGACCAGGTCCACAGTGCAAAGCTGCAGAAAAACCTATCGAAGCAAACCTTGTGGCTTGAAGGGTTCACTGTCTACAGGACAAAAAAAGGGGGAAAAAATATTTTCTACACTTCTAATGTGGAGAACAGAAATGTTGACTTCCAGAGTGCAGGCATGATGGTTATGCTCCTGTGGAAAATTCATCCTTTATTTTATGCATAATTGTAGGCAGAAATTCCAAAAAATTTGGTGGAGTAACTGTTGGACTAATCTGCTCCTGAATCCTGAGATTTTCTACCTTTGTTTGACCCTGAATAGTTCCATTTCTTTCAAAAAATTTCTGAAGGAGGTATACTGCCTTAGATTAATTTTCAGGTCCTGTGTGCTGCTTCCCAAATGGCTACCATTTTTTTCTCATGGAAAGTATCTAAGAGGAATTTTAGGATAATCTGTCTTTCTTTGGTTCGTTCATGGTCTCACAACTGCTGTGCTTCATCTCAGGAAGTGTCTTTATAAACTAGTTTTGAAACATATTTTTGCTGGTTCTAGAAACCTAAAGTAAGTAAACCTCACTCATTTCAAACATATAAATTTTAATTGCAATAACTGTACATTGCTAGAATTTTTTTTTTCATGGGTCAATAAGAACCGCAGATTTCCAGATGTGCTTTGGAAATCTGTTTCCTTATAGGAAGGGGACCTTCATCCATATCTTTTAAGTTCTGGGTTCTGTTCCTAGCTCACTGAACGGTTTCTTTTGCCGATTTTATGTCACTGTACCTCAGTTTCCCGTCAGCAAATAGGTCCCCAGCAATAGTTGTCTCTTCCTGAAAACAACTGTAAGAATAAATAAAACTGAATGTAGTCTGACAGCAGTGATTGCAGTAATCTGTTTAACATGCTTCTTTCCCCATTTTTATCCTTAGATGTAGATCTGAAAGGTGAAACCTCACTTAATATGTCACAGTGTGCTCCTCCTTTCATCACCCACTGACTTCTTGGGCAGATCAGAAGATGGCATAGCTCAATCTTTTTACCTTCTCCCAGGTGGTTATTCCTCAAAAGACCCGTTCAGCAAAGAAGCTGTTTTTCCTCAAGGATCCCCAATGTGATTGATAGTAGTCCCATTACAGGGGAAAATTTATTCCTTACACCTATCTCCAGGCTCAGCCTTAGCCCCATAAGCCCCAAGTATTAGTTTTGAAAAGCAAAGTTATGTGGCTACATTACATCTGCTGTTAGTTGTGAATGGAGATATTTTATACTTGTGGGATTTGAAGACTGGGATTTTATTCAGTAGGCAATTCCAAACAGTAATTCTTTCCACTTGCTTAAAATACTAATTTTAGGCTGCCTCTCTTTCTCTATTGCCTCTAGGAGCTGGCTCAACTGTTTTAGGCCTGGACATTTGACTAGCAGTCACCAGCAGTTCCCAGTCTAAATGACTCAATGAAAAAATGTTTCGACTTGCACACGTTTTGCTTTTTCTGCAAAGAGACATGGATCACCCAAACATCTTTGTAATTTCAAATTATTCAGCATCAGAGGCTTTACAAAACAAGTGTGTTGTAAATTTGTAAAATCAGCAACCATCATTTTAACTACTGATTTCTTTGCTTCCATTTCCTGCGGCAGTTGTGTGGTTGCAGGAATATAATTTTTACTGCTGGGTTCCTGAGAGCTGTGAAGAAGTGTTTAAGGATTCTGAGACTCTCAATCTCTTCTACTGCTACAGAACACTTATCATATAACAGGAAGAATAAAAGTGAGCTCACAAAATGCTAATATTTTTATTGTCAGTGAACTGTGACCTAAGAATTTGCAAATAAACTCCTTGAGATTTTTTAATATCAGTTGCAAATACACTTGCAGAAATATTTATGGAAGAGCAGGTGCCCTGCCTCCATGGTGACAACTGATTAAACTGACAAGAAACTGCCTTTAGTTCTGGGGTTTTTTGAGCCTTTGACAAGGGACTTTGTTGATGCATATACAATACTGACTCCCTTCAGGGAATACATCCGTGAATGGAACTTAGTATCTTCTTTTCCAAACACCTTTGCTTTTATGTCTTGAAGTGCCATATTGATAAACTAAATGCATTCTCTTTCAATGATCAGGGCAAATTATGTAGAAACGGGTACATCTGGAAGGGAGTTGTCCAAAGAACTTAAGAAATTATGGTACACTGGAGCCTACATACAGAGATCTAGTAGTACTGAGGTAAAACTGAGTGGATTTGCAATTCAGGGATCTTATCTGGTACATTTCACCCTGTGGTTATGTCACATATTTGCAGCTAAAATAATCTGATTGCCTGTGCCTGATAGCTTCAGAAAAATACAGCTTTGTATGCTTTCTTCTATACATTACAAAGCTGGATGAAATCTTAGGATTAGAGCAAGGTTTTGAAGGGATTACTTATTAACAGCTATACTACTTTGATATGCATTGCCATTGCAAACAAGAGCTTGTATGCTGTAAGATCAGTTGGAAGAATTAATTTATTTTGGTTTTAAGACAGAGAAAATGAAAACTATTAAAATCCGCTTGGGGTTCTTATTTCAATGCTGTTTGTGAACGAAAATACCGACAATAGATGGCACTGTGGTTCTGTGACCCGGGGGTTATTTGTGTCTGTCGCTGTGCCATGCTGTTTGTGCTGCTCTGGTAGTGGGCTGACCCGGGCTGGACACCAGGTGCCCACCAAACTCCCACTCCTCTCCTCAGCCAGGCAGGGCACAGAAAATACAAGGAAATGTTCGTGCGTCAGGATAAGGGGAGGAAGAGATCAGTCACCAATTACTGTCATGGGAGAAACAGTCTTGTCCTGGGGAAATTAGTTTAATTTATTGCCAATCAAATCAGAGTAGGCTAATGAGATATAAAAGCTAAATCTCAAGACAGCTTCACCCCTCCACCCCTCTCACTTTTTCCTAGGCTTAAGTTCACTCCTGATTTTCTCTACTTCTTCCGCTGCAGTGGCACAGAGGGATGGGGAATGGGGACTGTGGTCAGTCATTCCACATGGTTTCTGCTGTTCCTTCCTCCTCAGGGAGAGGGCTCCTCTTCTCCTGCTCCAGCATGAGGTCACTCCCACTGGAGACAGTCCTTCATGAACTTCTCCAGCATGTATCCGTCCCTCGGGCTGCAGTTCTTCATGAACTGCTCCATTGTGGGTCACAAGCCCTGCCAGCAAACCTGCTCCAGAGGGGCTCCTCTCTCCACTGGCTTCCCACAGATGCTGCCAGGAGCCTGCTCCAGCACGGGGTCACAGCCTCCTTTGGGCATTCTCCTGCTCCAGCGTGGAGCTCTCCACGGGTTACAGGGGGATACGTGCTCCCCTATGGACCTCCATGGGCTGCAGGAGCACGGCTGCCTCCCATGGTCTGCACCAGGGGCTGCAGGGGAATCTCTGCTCCCTCTCCTGGAGCACCTCCTGCCCCTCCTTCTCCGCTCACCTTGGTATCTGCAGAGTTGTTCCTCTCACATATTCTCACTCCTCTCTCCGGCTGCAATGGTGCAGCTGTTCCCCACTTCTGAAACCTATTATCCCACTGGTACCATCACAGCTGCTGCTGAGCTTGGGCAGAGCCTCATCCATCCAAGAGCTGGCTGGCATTGGATCTGTCAGATATGGGCGAAACTTCTGGCAGCTTCTCACAGAACCCATCCCTGTAGCTTCCTCACTACTGAAACCTTACCATGCAAACCAATACAGCTTATTAATTTTATTCTTAAAGTTCTACTTCTTAGTGAAATTTATTTAATTTTCTACTATTCTGCTTTCTACTATTACAAATATACTGTTTCTGAGACTGAAATGTATTAAGTTGTGTGTACTTACCCAAAGAGTACTTCTTCAGTAGAAAGATGGCTGTCCTTAGAAAAAGAGAATAATTACAGTGTCTCATTTTGGACCAGTTTACTGAGATTGTTAAATTCTGCAACGTGCTCTTTCTTTTTGTCCAGCAAAATATTTAAAATTACTTTAGCCTTCAGCAGACGTTGTACTGAATATTTATGGGAAAAACAAAACCAAACTAAATTATCTACTTAAGACAAACCTCCAGTTTATAAAACAACTGATGGAATTTGAATATTTTAATCTGCTTTACTAGCAGTGCGATCAGACAAAACAGTAAAGCATTGAAACACCATTTTACATTAACATTACAAAATACAGCAATTTTTTTTCTCTATGTATTTACATAAGCAAACATATAGGTATTCAAAATAGAATGCATCTCACCATCTGGCAATAATTACATAGGTACAGTGCATGGTTGACTGGATGGGATAGATACATAGGAATTTTTACCCTGAAGTGTATAAAGGATGCACACCAGCTTAGGAGATACATGGTGAGCTTCATGTCTTTGGACATTTTTCAGATGCAGTCTTAACAGTAATAAAATGTCAATCTACTTGAAAAATTGAAGCTTAAAAGTTTTTTCAGATGAAGTCGTTTTTTTGGATGTAGATATGACAGACTGACTCAGCATTCTTTTTCTGTGAAGTAGGGGAGGGCCCTAACCTCTGAATGAGCCTGTATGAATGTCTTCTCTTTTTTTTTTAACCTGAAAAATTACAAAATATTCCATTCCAGTCTGATGCATAATGAAAACACATTGTTTTGGAACATGGAAGTGTTGCTCTGAAGCTGCTCATATTAAATGGTATTCATGGTGTTCATTCCAAGCATGGGCCAAGTGATGTAAATCCTAGTTTAAAACAGCTGAACTTTGTCATCTGTCTGCAGTATAATGAGTCCAGTAATTGCTATCTACTGATGAACAACCTCTAGCAGATTTGGCATGGTGGGTAGAACAAATTCATATCCTGACTCTGTCATCCTCACTAAGGCAAACTGCACAAAAATCTATTAATATTTTGATGCAAGGTGGCAGAATCAGGCCTTGCTAAGCTGTCAAAAATGTCCATAAAGAGCTGGAGATATTGGTCTTTATCTGCTGTGCGTTCTTGGCCTGGAGATGCTTCTTAGGCAAAAGCTGCTGATCACTCAATAAAACCATCTATCTGAGTGCTCCAGAATCAAAATGTCAGGCATCAGTTTTCCCTGCTTCTAAGCAAAAACTGAGTGTTATGTTCTCTCCAGCTGTCAATTAATGAAATGCTGTCAAGTGCCTTATGTCCAAAACATAGATTTTATTTTAATAAGCTGGAAAAAAAAGATTGTTCAGAGTCATGTTGTAATACAACTTCAAGCCAGTAATTGAAACCCTCTGTGATTGTAGTGAAACATTCCCTGTCAGTATTTGCAACCTGAGCAATTTGACACTGTGAAAGAGGAACAGAAGGTGAAATGGAAGAGAAACAGAGGGCTGATCTGCTCTGCCACGTGGGCAAAATGCAGACGGTAAGTGGAGAGCATAAGCACTGAATGTGAAATGTTCAGTAACAGTTTATCAGCTACAAGCTGGTGAAGGAGACTGTGCAGAGCAGCAACTGGACCTTCAGGAGATTTTGGAGGAGCTGAGCTCCAGAGCAGTGCAGGGTGCCATATACCTCATACAGTATTCAGGTTGGCTCTGCTCCCTGGTACAAATGGGTGATAAGACCCAAGCTGTCTGTCCCGCCTACTTGTTTCTCTTGCAAGGCCAGAGAATCTTGCATCAAGTCAGGCATAAATGGCAAAAAATGTGGTGATTCCCTCCACTGGTGGAAGCCTCTTTCTTTCCTTTCCCCTCACGTGCAGGTTTAGAGACCTTGAGTCCCCTGTCAATATTCATCATATGAAGGCAATCTGGTTTGGTGGCAGATTTAGAGCTCAGACCTCTTCTCACAAAAGACCTTTGCTTTTATTACTGCCTACTTATTCCCTGAGGTACCCGTTTCCAAGGGCAAATCCTTAAAACCATCACCCAAGCTGTGGAGTGGAGACATCTGGACATTTGGCCTGTGGGATACAAGATGGGCATTGTCCTTAGTTCAAAGTACCAGATTTAGGGTCTATATCAAACTTGACAGAAACAGTGAAAAGTCACTGCTCCCACCTACTACTATGGTTGTCCTTGTGCTCAGCTGCATTTAGCAGATTCCCTCTGGAATCCCTTCTTTGCCAGTGTGGCACCCCTCACACAGTGCTGTGTAGGAGTAGGATGTGTGCATAGGGAGGTAGGAGCAGCAAGTTCATTTTTCCTTCTGCTGAAGCTGTTCAGTTTGGCTGTGGTGATCAAGTGTACCCAGTGCCAGAGAGACCATATAAAGCACCTATGAGCACAGCATTTATTCCACTTGATTTATCAGTTGATCCTAAATGACCAGTTTTTGGGGTAAAAACCTGAATATCTGCGAGGTGAAAGATGACAAGCATGGCATTATCACTGCAAATGGGGTTACAACATGACACTTTGACCCAGACATGGAGGCTGAGGTCTGTGGGGTGAGTCAGTGTCAACATGTGCACACAGAGCTTCTGTGTGAGCAGTGCATGGTGGCTCCTACCTATCCTGTGTCAGAGGAAAGGGCTCATAAAACTAGCAGATTGCATTATACAATATATATATATGGCAATAAATCAGTTTCTTGGAAATCAGTCAAATACCCAGCAAACTTTTAAGTCCTTGTCTGCCGTAGATCAGTATCTTAAGCTAAAGGCCTTCTTCTTCCAAAGAGTCCCACCTGGTAGGCTAGAATAAGATTCAGTTTCTCTCTGTCTCTCTCCTTCTTTGACTTAGTGGAAATTTAATTGCTGTGTAAAAACTGAACAACTTCAGTAGAAGGACTGATGAAGGCATTGGAGTTTTGCTTCTGGATGGGGAGTGTTTTTTTCCAGTGAAGCTGGAATACATCCTGGTTCTGATGAGATTATGGCTGCAAAATTAATGGAATGAATCAAATGATTGGATTTAAGATTTGCAGGTGAATGCAACATTTATATTTCTCCTCTTCAGCAAAGTCCCAGTGGCCTCAATGACATTGGCTATGGTGCCCGAAAGAAAAGAGTTTCATGACTAGTCATGTCTGTCAAGCAATGTATTTTATGTTCTTTATGCAATGTATTCTGCCCTTGGATCTGTGCAGGTGAAATGCAGTGTTGTTTATAGGTCCTGTTATTTTTCAAGTGAGCCCCATTTGCCCATACATATTTCATTAAGGCTGAGTCCTAGTAGTGCAATCTTCTGACCATTCCTGAGCAATCTGCCTTAACAGCAATACAGCAAAACCAACAAAAACAATTTTTAGCAACTAACAGTTTTCTAATCATTCTGTGTTTATAAGCCCTAAAACAAAACCAGAACATTCTTCAAAATGGCCTTTTTTAACCAAAGAGAAATGATGAGAGCAGATCTGCTTCAACCTTTTACTAAAGGCTTTACTCATGCAAAGCTTCCTCTGACATTACTTAAATCAGACTTCGCTGGAATTGAACAGTCACAGATTTGGAATTGGTGCTGAAATTATTTAGCAATGTTATACCTTTCCACTCTTATCTCACTTCACCTCCCTGTCAACACCAGTGGAAGGGAGCAGGGAATTAAGACCAATAATTTTGAAAAATTACTTTCACTTTTTAAGCTGAACACATTAAATTTTTGAATGGAAATAAACTACAAGTCCTGAAATAAAAATTACAAGTGGTGGAGGAAACAGAGGATTATTCAAGTATAATTCACCTTTGAAGATTGCTTATTTGAAATACAGAACAAATGGCAGAAAAGCCGAGGGACATTTCAGAATGGTTACTGAGGAAGAAAAGGTAGCATAAAAACAGTTAACAAAATGTCCATATAATTAATCTATAGCAGTTTTAATGGGCTTTGTTTAATACTTTAAGATTTATTTTAAATATATATTAGGAAATTAACCATCATTTTATTTAAAATTCTGTAAAGTGCTCATTCAGTTAATGATAACAAAACTCAATTGTAGCAAGACAAACTAACTGGAGCCTACTCTGCAAGAACATCAAAGGACACAGCTTAGCTTTAATTTGCAAAGAGAAAAGAAATGCGTAGGTTTCTTCACAGCCCATATTATAATACCAGAAATTGCATTTTTTTCTTTAAGAAATATATCCTTTAGAATATTAAAAAAATAAGTTTAATAAAGCCTGTGCTTAAAGCAGCCAAAGTACTGTATGAAAAAAATTGCACATTTGATACCATTTCAACCCTGCTTTTCATCCACAGGATAATGTGAGGAGTATATGATGTTATTGGAAGGTCTCTTGAGCACAGCTGATTTTCCTAAGCTATCAGAGCTTCTCACAGCAGGTGGAATTTTCAGCGCACGCAGAGTGGTTGTCATGGCAGCTGCTGACCATCACACACCACTAACCTTTTCGTTCCCTGCGCCGATACTTCCCTTGGAGGTACCATCTAAGCGATGTGTTCCTATTGTGACTGTCGAGTAATCCTTAGCCATCATTTTGGCCTCTTTTTTCAAACTCTTCATTTGTGCTAGCTGGAGCTGGCTGGAATCATACGCAAGTGCTGGGATAGTGTTCACTAAAATCAGCTGGAAGGGTTTCTTCTCCTCCTTGTAGCGACACTGAATGTAGCGAGAGAAAGCTGAACGGTAGGTTTTGTTGAACAACGTATATACGAGTGGGTTGACAGCTGAAGAAAGGTAGCCAATCCAAACAAATACGTTAAGGAGTCCTCCAATGACCTCTTCTTTGCATGACTCCTTGCAAATTACAGCCATCACATTGGTGATGAAAAACGGGCACCACATCACAACAAACAGAAAGAAGACAATGCCAAGAACCTTGGAAGCCTTCTGCTCATTGCTGATGGATTGCATGGTTCTCCTCCCCGAAGTCCCCGTATCTCTGTTCAAGGAGCGCTGAAAGAGTTTCTCTGAGGACAGGGAACTCTGAGGGAGGAAGCTGAATGAAGCAAACTTGGTCTTAGGGCCAATGTCATTCACGCATAGCATAGCTTCCTTCTGCAGTGACTTGATAGTTAAAAAGTAGGTAACTACCATGATGGTTAGAGGGATGAAGAATGCCACAAAAGAGCCTACTAGAACAAAATTTTCATCTGCAAGTAAGCAGATGTCTTTCTTAAAAATGTCTTTCTTAAATACTTTGGAGTCATCTTGTAGTCCAAAGACGGGTATAGGCATGGAGATACCTGAAGGTGGATGAGAGAAAGAAGAGGTTAAACACAATAATGAAAAACACTTCCAGCCTCCAAGAAACAGAAACAAACATCTACCTGTGTTCTACCTGTGGCTGAGGTGATCATAGCTGTGCACATTACCTCAGCCACAGGTAGAGCACATTTGCTTCCTTCCAAAGGTCCTATGACACCTGGTAGCCACCAAAGCGTATGTTCTTGGATCTTGGGCCCCTTGTAATGATCTCCAGATTTGGTCCTTGATCCCTGCCACCTTGGCAAAGGCTTTTATGAACTATGACCAAGATGACACTATGTATTTCTTTTCTGGAGTGGCTTAAGGGTGATCTTGGACTGTTTTTCATTAGAGGATTAAAAATGTTCTGGGTTCTAAATGGAGTGGGAAATACTAATTTTAGGATGAAAGATAATTTTTTATGATAGGTCTAAGATTAATCTTTTATTCTGTCTTTCTCCTTTGTTGCTGTAATCTCCATATAGTCAACACAGGCTAAATGCTAACAAATCCCAACTTCCCATGTGGCAATGGCCAGATGAACAGTGGGAACAAAATCAAGCACTCAGACACTGATATGAGGAAACCTGTGATGTGGTTTATCCTGCAGGACTGCAAAGGTTCTTTCACTGTATTTCCAGCTGCTAGAGGCTGCCTTCTCTGTGCACAGCCGTGCAAACTTTGTCTTCCCCTGGAGCATGTGCTGCATCCCTGCCTTGTCATGAATGGCAAGGCACGGTGATGAAGTTCATTCTCCTTGGACTGCTCTGTCTGATTCAAGCCTACTCAGCCATTTCCTCAGGGATTTCTGCAAATGCTGCTTGAGGCTGGGAAAAATCAAACAGCTGCTGTTTCTTTGGTTGTTGCTTTTGGGTTTTTTTCAGCATTTGTCTCTTCCCCTCCAAATGGACACTGTCTTTCCAAGAGAGGCCATGTTCAGACAATGAAAGAGATGATGTGCTGCGAAGATAGCAAAAGTGGAGTGAAGCAGAGGGTGATAATGCAGCCCTGTTTGGATAAAAGCAGCGAGGAGTCTCACTCCTGTGCAAAGTTAGCATAATCTGGGAGCTTCAGTCCCATTTGCATTTTTGAACACAAATCCTAGTTGCTGTATTTGGCTTATGAGAAATAAAAACATCAACTAGAGAAGAATTTCTTGTGATGTGAGGAGGATGCCGTGCCCTACTTTGTTCAGTGTATGCCCAAGAATGTCCTTACTGGTTCGCAGACAAGTTCTGAAACATCAGCATTTCAATGGTACCTTCCTCTGTCTCTCTTCCTTTCCCTTGTTCCCACCTGCTGCTTAAACTGGGATCCCTTTAAAAGAATAGCCTGTCTCTTCATTTCACACGGATCCAGTACCCAGCATAACAGCTCCAGTCCTAGAGGAAGGCTGTGGAGTACAGGCTCAATACCAAACAATAATAATAACAGTAATAATAATATTAGATTATTATTCTGTTCAAGTGCTTCATTCTTTTTGTTCTTCTGGAGCTTCTAAAAAGATCTTTTTTTTTTTCTAAGAACACTGTAGCTTATTTTGTCTTTGCAGCTTTGAACTGAGTCATGGCATTGCCTCAGGCCGGTTTAGAAAAGTGCTGTTCTTATCAGCCCAGGGCAGAAGCTGGTGGAGAGCCTGTGGTATTACCCTTTCTGTTTCTCATGCACAAGCTCTAAATGCTTGAACTTGGGCTAGGAGAAGCCAGTAAGTGAGATGCGAACTCATGAAGTGTGTGGAAACTCCTGAGTTGAGCTAACAGAAACCTCCAATGACTCCAGAAAAGCTGCTGGCTATAAAGGTCCAAGTCAGTCTCACTGACAACACAGAGGAAGAGGTCACCATGAGAAACCAGACTGTCCAGCTGTGGCTGAGTAATCTGGGGTGCTGAACAACTCCAGGGAAATGAGGAATGCTTGGAAGTTCCTTTTCTTTTTTTGGATGAGTTGAGGGGGTGCTGAAGGCATCCAGCACCTCCCAGCATTATACTTCAGCTGCACGAAGACACAGCATTAGTCAGAGCAATAGCACAAGTTTCCTGTCTGCTTCTGCCCTGTGTTGATAACAGTGAGGCTGTTTTTTCATTTCATTCAAAGACCTAGTGTGAGCTGCAGATATAAAATAAACAATGGTATTGACAGAATAAAAAGATGCCTTTCATTATTACCTTATGGTTCAGCTGCATGAGGAGGCATGGGAGCAGAGGCAGCAGAACTAGAAAGAGGAAAATTTTAGCATAATTGCATGCTTTTTCAACTAAAGGGCCAAAGTCTGTTACAGCTTCTCACCTGAAACAAGAGCAGAAATTCCCCAACTGCTTTGTTTTGTTCTTAGCAGCTTCTGGAGAGTGCCATCTAAATCCAGATTTCTGGCTTTAAAAAATGGAAATGGGCTTCAGCGTGTAGCAGAAGTTCCCACATTTCTTTGTCATTCCTTTAACAAACACAAAAGTTCTGTAACCAGCAGAGCTGTAGCAGGCACTGCTAGTCATGTAAGTTTTCCTGAGTGACCATTCAAGGCATCTTTCCCCAACAGCTGCAGGGAAGTGGCCTGTGTACAGTTTGGAAACAGCAGAGATACCACGCTTTGGTGGCAGAGAACACTGACAGCTGTAAACTGCTTTTTGTGTAACCCTAGTTCTGTTGATGCAGGGCATCCCACAAATGATATTGTGGCATTCCTGCATGGAATAAGGTAATGTCCAGCCCAATTTTCTCTTTTCTTATCTCTACAGGGACTAAATTTACTGCTCCCCTCCTGAAAGGAACATGGTTTGGCCCCCCTCAACAGTTGGCTTCTGCAGCATAAGTATGGCAAATTCCATGAGGTACAGGGAGCAAATTCAAAGGCAGTCATGCTTAAACTGTAAGTAAAGGAGCTTCCATGTGCAACTCACATCCACTATTTTGATGGGATTTTTAGGAAGTATCAAATATGGTCAAGAGTATCACCCACATGTCACGTTTGGTTGTCCTGTAAACCCGTAACAAAAAGTCCTGGTCTAAAGTTGCATTACAATTATTGCAGCTGACTGAATTAATTCTTTAAAAGTTGAAGCTGAATGATCTATTTCACCTGGATGATTCAGATGTATAATTCCTCACTGGTTTACTTGTTCTTGCTTTGCAGCTCCCTGCTCTTGGTGACTGGATGTTTAAGAAGACACAGATGGTGCCTGTGCATTCAAACATTGTAAGAAGAAAATCAGCTTCACAAGAAAGGATCATGCAGAGCTACCAGGGAGGGACAAACAGGTGTTTGGGAAATGAAGCATGTACAAACAGTAGATCTGGAGGAAACAACCTGGAAGGGCTGTAACAGAACAGCTATTCCACACCCTGCCCATTCCATACTCCCACTAGCTCAAGGTCAGTCTGGAAAAAATCTTGGTATCCCCTGAGGGCTTTTTTATGGTTTATCTTCCTTGGATTTCAAAAGAACTAAACTGAGGCACAAGGAAGCATTCAGCACAGAATAGGAGCATCCATGCAAGCACTGAAGGTACATTAGCTACTCCATTTCCAGTTGACATTCCCACTTAGAACATTTTCCCTTGTGACCAAGCCCTAACTATAATGTTCATCTGGTAAAAGGTGGTTTATTTATATGGCTTGATTTATACACACGTGACTGTTTCAAACTGTGGATTTTAATAAACCACACAACAGATCCCAAACAATAAAGATGAGTAATAAATTCTGCATTAAACCTCAAGCATTTGGGCACAGTTTCAGAATGACAAAAGGCTCTTGAAAACACCAAAGGTTAAGAAGTAAATCAATGGCATCCTTCTTTTTGTTCTCTCAAAAAGCCTGGTGAAATTGACAAGGGTTGATATAGTGGTACACATTGCTGGCTTCAGAGGTATACAACAGCTATAAAACCACTTTAACTGGACAGGTAAACTGGGTTTGCATCTGCCTTGAGCTGCTGAGACTATCAATAAATCAAAGCCATAATTTACAATGTGTGTGCAGGGTGGCACACTTGGGTTACTTGGGGTGAAGACAAGATGGGGGGAGTGAATTGGTAAGGTCAGGGTTCCTTCTGGGAAGTCTCCTTCAAGCAGAAACTGTCAGTCATGTGCTTTCATCTTGCATATATCCATTTCAGTTGTGTTTAATACAAATGAGCATTACTCTGTGCCTTAATAAATGTCCAAGGGTCAGGAACTACCTTTTAGAAATGTCATTACAGTTTCTCAAAAAACTTTGGCACCTTTGTTCACCTTCTTATGAAAAACAAAAATCCCTCCCCATCTCAGGTTTTAGCAGTCACATTGATTCAGACATACCGGGCCATGGGCCAGCTCACAGGCCACTGCACAAAGGTGTGCTGTGACACTGGGGACCTCTGAAAAAATTTCTGCTTGAGAAGGCAAGTATCTCCTTCAAGCAGTTCAATGTGGCCATATTGTCTAATTTCTTTAGAAAAGCCCATGCTGGCATCTGGTGACTATTTGTACTCAGAAAATGTTCTTTTGGTACATCTACGCATTAAAACAGCAAACAGATATCCATGTGTACTCACCTGCTACATCCCAAGGCATACAGTGCATACTCTCAATTTCATGTTGTATAAAAATCTCCTTGTTGCTAACTGCCATCACATTATTTTCAATATTTTGACGTAATCTACCACACATAAGAAAATGTATTCCTTTGGTCTACCGTGGTGCCCTGTGTGGATGTTTGTTTGCCTGAGGAACACAAGCCACGGTGAGCAGGGGGACCATGGACCATGTCCTCCTCTGAGTATCAAGGATGAAAATGTGTCTGGATCTTATAGGATGAACTGGAGTTTGGCAACAGTTACTTCCACTTAAACATCCACAGAGGAGCTGCGCAGTCTGGCTTCATGTCTCTGCTTGGCGTTTGACACTACCCATGGTTGTTACATCACTACATTTCATTGTTTTGTCATTACATCATCATTTCCCCAGACCTGCAAACAGCTGCTCTCTGCATGCACCTGAAAATGTTATTCCCCCACCAACTCCTTTCCAGTCATGACAAACCTTTCACTGTAATAGTTTTGTTGCTGCCAGAGTAGTGCCAATCATATTTCCAAAACGTGCAGGTTGCTGATGGGTAGCAGTGCAGAAACAGAAATTTCCACCTGGGAAGAGGAGATGTTGAAAACTTTGGTGTGGATTGGGAATCACCATCTGAGGCTGCATCTAGTTAGCATGAATGTTAAAAAGCTTCCACCTTCCCAAATCAGAGTTGCAGTGTCCCCAAAGTCCTGGGCTAGAATTTCTCCTCACGTGTGAGACCGACACAGAATTCTTCCCTAGTGGAAGGTCCATGTGTTGGCGGAGGCAGAAGTGGATGAGGAGCTTTCTCTCACAAATCTCCACGTAAAATTTGTTTTCAAATGGATTTCCTCAAGAGCTAAGTGAGTCACAGTGCTGGAGGAGCATTGTCCCCTTTCTGCAACCCAAGAGGCTGTACTCACAGGAACAGAATCAGAGTGGGTCCAGGCAATCTCCTTATCACTGCTGATAGACCAAATTTAGTTTTTTATTCAAGGGCACAGATGGAGCTGGTTTTCTGTATCTTTCCCTTGGAACACTTTATTTGGTCACACATGTTCTATTTAATACAACTGAAAGGAAAACTAATTTAAATTTACGTTACATACGGGGGGGTGCCAGGTAACAGTTTTATTCTATTAGTTTTGAAATGGCTTTGTTCTTGACAGCTCAGAAAATCTCTAAGGAAACATATTATTTAGCCTAGTAGGAGATACATTCAATTCTTTTTATGTGAGAAAAGTATGGTAAATGATAATTTATACCATAAATCATCTATTTCACTTTAGAAAACAAAATCAGAGAAGTCTGTGTTTCCTAATATGTTTCTCATTTATGTCCTCGGTCCTGAAGCCTATTTCTTAACAAGAACAGAGACATGTCTCTCCAAATTAATTTGTAGAACTGCAATAATAAAATAAATATTAACAGGATTAGAGGAGAATTGCAGGGAGGACAGTGCATGAAATGAAGGACAGGTGCCCCTTTTTGACCCAACTGGTTAGAAACCCTGGGCTCCAGAGTGAGCTGAGTTATGAGAGGAGAAGCCACTGATGGAGTTGCTTTCTGCTTTGGTATAATCCTCAAAATGTTCACACAGCCCTATTTCCTAAAGGCAGCAAGAATCCAACAGCAGGAAGCACTTTCTTTGCTTTTGCCTTTAAGTGCTTTTCCTGCCTATGCACTCCTCAAATTATCTTAGTTATGCTGCAAGACTTGTTTATGCCCTGGTTCTTCTAATTTTCTTGTTGGGTTTTTCAGGCCTTCTGAGTATTTGAGGAAGATACAACCTTTTGCATAGCAATTTCCAGTGGAGCCTCTTCCCCCATACAGTCTTTGCTTTTCAACTAGTGACATTTTTTTTTTTAATTTGGGCAGAGGCTTCTTCCAAGGTGTTTATTGGCTTCTCACAGAGATCTCCAATTGAGAGAAGTTGTTATACTCCTGTCTAAGATGGTTACCCAGTCACTAAAGGGAGTAGCAGAGGCATATAGAAGTCTGCACTTATCAAACAGCTCGAAATAAATAAAGAAAGGTTTATAAGTGTCCTGAAGAAATTTATTTTGAAAAAGGATTTAGGGACTGAGGATTTCAGATTATGCCATTCATGTGTGCAGCAGGGAGCAATGGTGTTCAGACACTGATGGTTTCAACTGAACAAGCTCAAAGAGGAAATTTTGCTGTTGCAACCAAACCCTCTAAATTTGCTGCTAGTACAGGTTGGCACAGGCTGCCTTCACTGTCTGCTGGCTGCAGTGGGTGGCCTCCAAGGGCGAGGCCTCCAAGGGGTAAGAAATTGTTGGACAAAACCATGCTGCCTGGTCTGTTTTTTCATAATCAGGGAGGCAGCCACACATCCCAAAGACAGTCATCATATCTCATTAGAATATTTTTTTTAATATATATTTCTTAATATGCTTGTAGTTATTCCCAGCTAATGACGTCCTTGACCTGTGACTGCACATTGCCTCATTTTCACTGAAGCTCTGAAGTGATTCTGTCTTTGCAGAGTAAAAGTGCTTAGACTTAGCACACTTTCTGTAAGGGACACCCGCAGGTAAAACCTTCACTTCTAGGGCCAGCAAACAGAGAGAATATGTGGAAGCCTCAGAAAATTGAAAGACCCTATCAATATATACAGAAATATTATTTTAGATGACACATACTTGCAGTTGATCTACTGCTAATTTACTATAGCATTTATATCTACTAAAGGCACACAACTTTTCCTAAATAAGTAGAAAATGCCAAACTGTCCAGTAAATAAAATTTTTTACAGGATGGCTAAGGGACAAAATAATGTGTACCACATGCCATATTCTTTGCCAGGTCTCCCATGGATTTGAAGACACTCCTTTTTAATGTGCTTGGTTAGACCTTGTGGTCTGATTATGAATATTTTAGTGATGGTAAACCTGGAGAAAGATGTAAAAAGACCCCAACCCTAGACTCTGTAAGTGTGCCAACATTCAGACAAAAAGTAAATGTCTTTGCCTTGTGTAGATTAGTGTGTAAATAGAAGTCAGTATACATGCATCTACAGGGAAGAAGAGGGAGACAAGAAGATATCTGGGCCTGCTTTTGTAGCAGAAGGCTGGACAAAGCTGTTTAGCTCCATGATGTCTAGGAGGTTAAAAGTCAATAACAGAGAGAGTCTAAAATTCCTTTTCTTTTTTACTGATCCTGAGGAACCCACTCAACCTGATGTCCAGTAAGGAGCATGCTATCATGCCATGTAGAGCCAACTTGTTCACGTGAGAAAACACCACCTGTGTGTTGCCTGTGTGAAAACTTAGCCCATCCTAAAAGATGGGACAAAGAAATATTTATGGGAGTGATTTGGCAGTGTTTTGGCACCACATTGCCACATCACATCTGAGATGAAATTACTCCTCTTGCAGTCTGGTCTTTGGTGAGGTTGAGACTTAGGGTTGTCCCCAAGCCTGGAAAGAGTGGATTGTAAGGCGGTGTCTGGCTAAGCGTGGACAGGAAGCTGAGGAAGCAGCTTGCCTGGGGAATGCTGGCTGAGCAGAGCCCAAGTCCAAGGTGGACAGCAGCTACAGTCCTGGGAGCTGGAAGGGAGCTGGGCTTGATGTTCTCCTCCAGGGGAGGTAGGCTGATGACAGCTGTATAACCCCTCCATCCATGGTGATTAGAAGTGATGAAAAGTGACTGGCCTTACAATAAAGAGCTTAATACTTAGTCTGAAAATTTGCAAGGGGTTCCACAGGTCTCCAGCTATCTCTGCACGGAGGGACGAGGTTCTCCTCATTCTATTTAAGGCTGCTACTTCTGTGGCTCAGCAAAATGCAGCAGAGCAGGTCAAACCCCCTTTTTCTTTCTGCATACTCAATTAATGTTGTTTATATTGCACTGGTGGTTTTAAGTTCCCAGTAGCAATGGTTTAATTCCTACTCAAAAGAAGTTACAAATTTATGGTTGTCACTGGCCTAGGTAAATACGTCAATTTGCAAAGGAAAAGAGCCTCTATTTAGGATCAACTCCAGCCACCTGTGATATCCTCTCTGTTTAGCATAGGACCTTTCTGTATTCCATGTCAGATGGCCTCTCAATGTTCACTGTTCGGGCCCCTAGGAGAGCAGATTTGGGGATAATAGTGCTTTGAGAAGAAGGAAATACCATACCTTTTTCACAGGTTCTTCTTAGGTCAGATTTTGTCAGTTTGTCTTTTTAGCTATGAAGCTCATAAGGGATCCTCAAGGCTAATTTATTATGTGCTATACATGCTACATACACAGTAATGCTTAAAAAATTCTTATAGCTGCAATAAGCTGGAAATTATAGAAAGATCTTAGATATTCCACTACCATAAGCAAATAATGTGATGCCTCCTAGAGCAGTCTAAGTGACAAGATCCGCTAATATCCCAGTTTTTATACCTCTGTTTTTATATCTCTGTCTTTTACTTATTACATGGTGTGATTTGTTGAATGCTGATAATTTACTTAACTCTGCCTTAATTCTTCACTGAACTGAATAGAGATTTCTGTCAGTATCTCTGAGATTTCTTCAGCAGTGCTACTTGGCCTGACTGTGTAGTTTAAAAGGAGACTGAATGTAGCTATCAGATAAATTTTAAATCATTATAATTTTTTTTTTTTACAATAATTTCACACTTCATCTGAAGGGCACAGATAACAAAAACTGTAATTCTTCTGGATTTTCTAGACCTCAGACCATGTTCCAGTTGTTTCTCCATGCCTCCTTTTGTGGTTGATTGCAGAAGCTGCTTAATAAGCAAATGGTCAGCTTCTTACTAGTTATACAAGACTGCAGCAATGGCTGGACAGTTATTGGGATAGATGTCCTGATGTGATAGATAATTTGGAAGGAAGAACAGAATGAGAAGCAGCTCAGAGACCTGGACAGGTCTGAAGATGATGAGTCAGGATCCTGTGCTTTATGTTTCACTGTCCACCCTGCAGCTAATGCCCTTCACCCTGACTGAACTCTTAAACCAGTCAATGCCCTGGTCACATTTACAAGATAACAGCGTTGAAGAAGAAATAAAAAGGGGTTGTATCTGCCCATATTTCCCATCTACTGGTGTCCCTGTGGGTGCTACAGCATGATCCCTAGGCTTATCTTTCTGTTAAATGTCACAAAGCACCTTGAAAATGAAAAATAAATATATGAACTGTCCTTGCAACAGGAAATGCAGGAGTGACCTCTTCATGTCCTGCAGTGGTATGCAAGGCAGGGCTGGATTTAACTGGGGAACTTTCAATCTAAAACTTCTGAGTACTTCTGTGCTTGTAGGGGGAAATTTACACTGCTCACTCAGTGCACCTGGGACCTAAAATCACACAGTTTTTCTCTCAGGATACTCACAGTTCAGCTCAGTCTATGATCCTGGCAATAGCGGTCAATTTGACATTTCGAAACTCAGATCAAATACAAAAAGTCGTAACAAGGGCTATGTTCTGCCAAAAGGAAATAAGTCTTCCCAGTGGGTGTGATTTATTTCCAACATAAAGGCAGGACTGAATACTGTGAAATACACAGATTCCAATTTTGATCAGGCAGAAAAGAGAGCCTTTATCACAATGCTACAGCCTGCTTTCAGGACTTCACAGGAACTCAACAAGCTATTTTCCATCAATGACTCTGGATGACATCATAGGCAAAATCACCTGAGAGGTGTTTCTAAATTTATTTCAGGTAAATAGGAATATGTTGTTGCAGTTCTGACAAAACCCCTGATTTTTATTAGCTGAGCTTCTGCTTAGAAGGGATGCCAATGGCACAGGCTAGGTAATGTGTGGGAAAAGTTAATTGCAGCCTGAGTGTTCAATAGTTTGCAATGTTCCTGCTGTTGAAGGTAAATATAAGGACTTAATTTTAAAGAATTCTGTGATACACGAACCTTTCTTAACATCATAAAACACAACATCTGGCTTAAGAAAAATTTAATATAAAAAAGGAACTTGTGATATTGTTCTGTATAATTTTAAAATGAATGAAATTTTCTCATTTCTTGACATTTTCTTTTATGCAACACAGTGCTACTTTAACAGCACCATTTTTAATTTAGAAGGTGATTAAATGCAGTTACAGTGTATAGACAACAAGAGTTTACGAATCCCAGCATAATTCCTCATTCACTTCTTTTGTTCTCATTTGTATTGCATGTGGCATTTTCTATGCAGAAATCCAGCTCCTCTGCTAGAGATGCTCAAGTAATTTTTTGGTGAATATGGGATCCTCTTTTGAGCATGTATTGTTGTAGAGACCTATTGGAGAAAGATTGGAGCAGGCCTGTGAACAAGTCCTTTCTGCACTTTGCAACACCTCACATTGCACTTTCTGTAGAAAAAGGTATCCTGTGGCAAGACCCAGGCTCATCCTTCCCCCTATGCATGGGGAATCCATACTGAATACCTGTATGTATTGTATGCTGTGCTAGGAACATAACTGGCTAAAGAATACAACCTTCCAAAGAAGGGGGAGTAACTTATAATAGACACTGTGCTGTTACTGCCTATTTTCCTGAAACATTAAATTTGCTTTGATGTACCCTATGAAGAGGTAGGTATGTGAGCTGCCAGTGCTCAAGGTATATATTTTGGCAGTGTATTACCCACCAACAGTTACTTATTAATTCAAAAACACCTGATAATAGGACAGGCCTGGTCCAAATTAACTTGATGCATCTTTGCCCGTAGCTTCAAGAGGAAGACGGACATGGTACTTACAGTGTCCTAAACAAAGACAAGTTTTAAAAATAACCAACAAATTCTTTCATCAACACCTTGACTAACCAGGTTCTTTCCACACAGCTGTGCTATTAAAAATACAGCTCTATCGTTTATAACTTGCCTTTAGAAATAAAACCAAAGCAAAAAGAAATGCCACACAATAATGTTATGACCACTCCTCTTTACCTTCTACCTGTAAGGTAGAACACTTCTTGCAAAAGAAGTACTCACAAGATGTGCCTTTTTCATAGGCAAAACTCTTCATCTCATTCTGATGTAATTACCCAAAGAACATGGTAAATATATACATAATAATTATTCTTACTCTGATGATACATATTTACTGGTACAATGTGTTCTCCCCCACCCAGATGTGTGCCGGGTTGCTCAGTGTCTCTGGTTTGCAAATATGTCCCTATGGACACAGGCCTGTGTCCCATTTCTTTATCTCTGTGTTTCCAAATTTGGGGAATTTAGAAAGCAGTTCGATCATTAACATTCCTTTAAGTACTTTCTTCCATAAAGAAAAATATAATGTTAGTGACACCTCCTTATCAGATGAAAAAACATGTAAGTTCAAAATGCAAGGTTTTTGAACCTTTGCAGTTATGGAAGGGAGATATGTGTGGTAAGTTGATGGTCTGGTGGATGTGTTCACTTCTGGGAAGAACAAATCAAGCAAAAGGTTCTGTTACATGGAAAATATGGGGATAATTTATATCAAAGAAAATAGGATATTTATGTGTCTTTCTCAGAACCATCTTAATTAATGCCTCATAACCAGAATACATGTGCTAGTCAACTCAGAAATGTGCATCACAGCACTGAATGTTCCTTTCCCATGGAACTGAACATTACCTTCCCCCAGACAACCTATACACGAAGGGCTTGTTTTCTCATGAATTGTCACTACTGTAGGAGTCATTAGTATGGCCATGAACTTCATACTGACATAATTGTTGCCGACTACTGAGCCTCATACATTGTGTCGCTATGAAGAAATACAATTAAGATTCTATTTCTGAGATGGTTCTGAAGCTCTAATACTTTATTCATGAAATTTAATGCCAACACCCTTCACTATAATTGATGCACATTTCTCTGTATGTTGTGCGACAATTTTTTACAGCTTTGTTTTATTTATATGGCAGCATCTACATCCACAAATGGTAAAGGTCCCAGGTTTGCCCAGACACAAAACCTACAATGTTTGCCTGTGAGATGCTGCAGTTGGAGTGAGCAAACAGTATGTTCATTCTCTGAGAGATGGTTTCATGAGTATGATGAAAATAAAAGAAATGTTCCCTAGACAAAGGATTGTAAAAACTGTTAAGAATGCAAAGTCAAGTCTTCAAAAGAAGAAATTAAAGCAGAGCGAATGACTAGATGGGAAAGAGGGTAGTGTAGTAGATATTTCAAGTTTAGTTCCAGCACTTACAAATGTAGGTGCTAAGCTTTAAATCTATATTGTCAGAGTACAGTTCAGTGTGTAATTATTTGCAATTTTATATATTTTGGCAGTGTATTCCATGTTATAACAAATTATCTTTACCCATGCCAAGGCATCCCTAAATTAGACTTGATTGAAATAGGAAATTATGTCATCTGGAAGAAATGAATATGTAGTAGATTCAGGACAGGGACTCCCAGTCTGCAGCTGATTAGCTGTTTGTGCCTTTTGAAAACTGTAAAGGGATTTTCAAATGAAAGCTGTCCTTGACAGAAAGAAGACTGAGCCTAAGGAGGCCAAAGCTGTCAGCAAAATGCAATCCAGAGGCACTGGTGGTTGAACTCTCCCAATCCCTGCTGCTTCCCTGGCCCTTCATACACTGTAAGGCAGCAAGAAGTCGTGCAGAGAAATTGCAGGCTGCCTGTGAAGGAGGTGCAAGGCTCTGTGTCAGCATAAAATGTCACACTGCCAAATTATCTGGAGGCTCAGTTGCACTGGGTTTGATTTATACACCTGGAGCTAACTTCATCCTGCACTTTGGAGAATGTTGCTTCATGTGTTACAGTATTTCTCATTTTTGAAGCCTCAAAAGCAATGGGAAATTTTAGAGTTACGTGGTGGGAGGTATTGTACCAGTTTCATCCAGATCCATGTTGGGTTTTTTTTTCTGCATGAAAAGTGCTGAATAAATCTAAGTTGTTAGTGACTGGGGAGTGCGGAGACTGCCTGAAGGCAGTGAACAGATGTGTAGGCTGAGTGAGAAATGATAAGAGAAAACTCAGCTTGGAGTTCGTGGGCTTCATCAGACTTCACATTACTTAGACCATTAACAGAGGAACAGAGAGAAATAAGAACTGAGGGATGTTATACATAAGGACTTAACATTCATGCCTGTAATTCTTTTATGTTACCCTTTCAAGGAGGGAATGATGCACTGTTGGCCTCATGCAGAGGAATGTGTTTGTTAGGCCCACTTAGGACTCAAAGGTATTTTACATGTATTTTTCAGTATAGGCTCTATTTACAATTCTGTAGATTCCAGTTCTATTCAAAATTCTACTTTTTTCTAGCAGGGGGAAATGCTTTGGCTGTTTACACCTGTTCTCAATAATGACCTCTGTGCCTTAAAACAAATGGAGTAATTTTCAGGGTTTAATGAGCTTTTTCTTTCAACAGCTACAAATAATCTAATTATCTAGCCACTTGCATACTGGATGATTTAAGAATTAAAGACACGATTAGAATCTGTTACAGTAATTAGAATCTATTTTAAACCAATTGCCTGTGGCATTACATGGTCTAGTGAAACAAAGGCTGCTGGCTAAATGCTCTTCTTCCACTAAATGCAAAAACAAATGTTAGCACAATTTTTTTTTTTTTTTTAACTGAGAAAATCAAGATTTCAGAAGTCAAGTAAATTAAACTATCTGTGCTTTTCTTTCTGCAGTTTTTTAAATGCTTCATAGGTCACTGAAGCCAATGGAAGGAAGACCACTGACTGCCTTGGGTTAAAATCTACTGAATATATCTGTGTATTTAGTGAAGAAAAGGAAAATTATAAATTTAGTGAACAAAAGTGTAATTAATTAGGTACACGAGAAGTTATAATCTAGGTGGGTTGGGAAGCACTAGAAGAGCTTCTTCAGGCCCCACAAATCAGCTAGAAATATATGCAGGAGTCAGTGAGCAGGTGGATCCAGCAGGTAATCCAGCTGATATAATGTTCCTGGATTTCCAGAAAGGTCTGAAAATACTGTTTCGTCAAAGGCTGTTAGTGAAATTAAATTCTAATGTCAATAGAAGAAAGATCCTGTTGAAGAAAAAGAATGGGTTGAAAGACAGAAGGTTGAAAGACAAGTGGTAGGATTAAACGGTTTGTTTCCGAATTGAGGGTGGTACAAGGCAGCATCTGACAGCCCTGTGTGTTCATCAGTGCTGTTCAGTTCAGCCTGAGCTCTTTGCACGGTCAGTGGAACTGATTAAATGTGCTGCCAACACACAACTGGTGGCTGTTTCCCTCCTCCTTCTCTGCTAAAATGAACCTCTGCACAGGGGAACATAACATCTTTCATTTCTCTCTCTTGCTTTTTACCCTCCATCTCATACATCCAGAGAGTTCACAGGTCACCAGCTCAGCTGCAAACTGTAGGAACATGGGGAAGTCAAAGGATGTCTATCTGAGGCTGGAGAGCAAAGCTTTGGATCTAATCTCTAAGTGAGATGGTAGCCACACCCCGTGCTGTGCAGGGTGTTGTGCCCAGCACCAGCTCTGCCTATGCCAGATGTCATGGAACGGCTTGGATTGGAAAGGACTTTCAAGATAATCTTATTCCATCTCCCCTGCCACAGGTAGGGACACCTTCCACTAGACCAAATTGCTCAGAGCCCCATCCAACCTGGCCTTGAGCAGTTCCAGGGATGGAGCATCCACAGCTTCTCTGGGCAACCTGTGCCGGTGTCTCACCATCCTCACCTCACTCATCCCAGTGAGAGTTCTCAGCCATAGTTATGTGAAAATGCAAAGAGTTAAATAATTTATAGCCCTGTCAGTCTAAGTAGCACTGAGAGCTTGGACACTGGTAAATGATACATGGAGCACCTCTCTGCTCAGAAAGCATTTCCTATTAGTAAGTGATATAGAAAGCACCTTCAGAAACCTATTTCCTTAATATTCTTAGCTGGATGATGGCAGATCAGGAGAATAAGGGTTGATGACTGACTGACAGCAGGTTGCATGGGTGGTCTGGGACCTGTCAAGACTTCTTATAATAGTGGCATTTTTCTTTATTAATGTAGCAATATGGCACTGTGCAAACAGTCCAGCCTGGCAGTGACTGGCTCATCTGTTTCTTATAGCTTCCTTTGTGGTTGCTTTCTTACCTGTCCTCTGGAGCACATCCCATTTGCCATAGCTAGTTGCCAAGCTGGAAACCAACCAGTCTTCCTTCAGCTGGTCTCCCCATGCCCCTTGCTTCCATCAGCTCAGAAACCAGCTAAGCACCACTTCATTCATGCCCACCAAAGTGTGCTTGCCTACGTTCATTTATACCTATTTAACCTTCTTACTGTTTTGGTGACATGTAATTGTGAATGAGATGGAGTTTACCCTATAACCCTTCCTGTTCTCCTGACATCCACTCTTCCCTTAGACGTGTCCTTATCCAGCTACAGTAAAGCAGATCTCTGTCCTCTTCACTCATGCCACATTTGAGTGGTTTCCAATAAAATAAGGAGTTGTATTTTTCAGAGTTATATAAATAGGGACCACATTGCTGCCGCTTGCCATAATAATAACAAGTAACATCTGTGACTCATCATTGATAGAAGAAAGTTTCTCCAGAGAGCAGAAAAGGTGTTTTCACAATGGATATGTTATTAATTATTACTGAAAAAAAAAAAAAAGCCATAACTTTTGAAACAAAATATCAAGCTGTCAAAGAAATAAACCCTCCTGCTACAGGATATAGACCATGTTCTAACTAACAGGGCTAAAATAACACTTGTTTTCTAGATTCCTTTTTATAGTGAGCTAATTCAGATACTGTGTCAGTAAGAGAAGATGCTGAGCAGGGTGGACCACTGCTTTGCCCCTGGAATAGTCATTCTGATCATTCTGTGAATTTGTGTTTAGAAAGGACAGTAATTTCACACACACTAAGCACAAGGTACCACATGCAAGTGCAGACAAACACAGTTTTAAATAATGCTTGACTTACTTTTCTTATATAGAGAAATGCACTGAAAATACTTGCACTTAGCAGTGTCAAAAATTGGAAAAACTGGACAGAGTAGGTAATATGCTTTCTTCTGGATTAAAAAAATGTGACTGTAGAAGAGACAAGATATGATTCATCTAATCTAAATGAAGACATCTACATCTGAGTTGCTAAAGGCTTCCTTTAGGGTTGAGACCTAGGTATTTTTAGGGTGGGGTTCACCTGGCCTGTGCTCGACATCTACATCTGATCAGCTGAATGCACCCCAGAGCTACACCCTGTTGGACCTCCTCAGGCCATGGAGGATGCAGAACTGTCCTCCTGTTGAGTGAGGACTCCCACGGTTTCTTGCTGTGCAGCAGAAGATACAGCTATTTTAAATCCTAACAATCCTAAGCTGCTTTTTCTCAGACTGTGGGCCAGCATCAAGAAGGATGCCAGGAGACCATTTAGATTGCCAGGCTGGCAGCATGTTGGGCATCACCTCCTTTCCCTCCTCTGGGAAGAGTGGTAAGGGATCACAGTTACCACTTGGAGTAATTTGTATTAGCCAGGGAAAGAGCTAATTACTTTTGATTGCTGACAGCTCACATCTCTTCCAGGGCAAAAGAATGAATTTTTCCTGCCTCTGAATATGTGAGCTGCCAGTGCTCAAGGGTCTACAAAACCACAAGTGCTGAAAGGGAATTGTGTTTTCAAAGCATTTGAGAACCTCCAACCCCAGATGGGTGAGGAAATCCCTGACGGCATCAGACAGCAAACTCTTCCAACTCCTGTGCCATAAGACTGCTCTGGACATGCTGCCACCATGGGAATGAAAGATCATTGTTCCCATGCCTAATTTTGAGGCTCTGGGTTTTGCCAGTACAAAAAGAGATTTGTGTACTGGGTCATTCAGAACACCTATTTTAGACTGTAAATCTGAACTGTCCTGTGGAGAGACTCCTCTCATTAACACTTTACACAGAATCTGCTGTCTCCTAAATAGAATGCATAAATTCCCCACCATACACACCAAGAAAGGCAGAGAAGGTCTGCCCATGAGAAAAATCTCTAAGCAAATTACCCTAATAAGAAATTGGGAACAACTGACTTACATAAAACAGGGAAATATTTTTTTCAGTTGATACATTTTTTTCTTTTCAGATATTTAGGTAATGATAGATAATCAATACAGGAAATCATTATCTTTAAAATAAACTTGAATGCAGTCATGCTATCACTGATGTATGTTCTTTCAGTGCTGCTCAGTTCTCCTCCATTTCCCACTGTCGTTGTTGATTTCAATTGCATAATTACTACATTACAGCAGTTCTTAGAGTGTGGAAAGCAAAATACTGCAGGCAGAGAATGAAGTTTTAGACTGCAGTATATGTGTCAAATCCTCTCAAAAGCTGGAAATCTGCAATTACATGCTGAAATATGGCCTCACTTACCAACTGATATGGTCCAAACAGCAATTATTTTGGCAAAAGCCTTAGTTCTTGAGTTAAAGCGGCTGTGGTGGATGGGGTTTCGGATGGCAATGTAGCGATCCAGCGAGATGGCACAGAGGTGCATGATGGACGCCGTGGAGAAGAGCACGTCCAAGTAGATCCAAATGGCACAGAGCTTTCTAGGTAGAGGCCATTCGTATCCTGCACAAGAGAAAGTTGGCATCAGCTAAGGACGTGGCACATATCTTTTGTTGTGACACGTCTTAGTGCATATTTCTTTCTAGGAGGATAGTACTAAGTAGTAGTAAGTGATACATTTAGAAGCTGCCTGACACTGTTTTAAGAAAACATTTTTATTTGATTGCAGCCTTCTAACTGTAGCTTTTGGGGTTAACTCTGCTTCTTTCCCAAGCTACAGGCAGCATATGTTTTTTTCTTTTTAATTCTATTTGCATAATGCTAGTGTGTGATGCTATAATTAAACATTTTTGGCAGCAAATCTATGGAAAGAGAAGCAATTTTGTCATTGTAAACCTGCAAGTTCTCAATTCAGTTTAGGACTTTTTATTCACGTAATTACTGTGTTATCAACACCTGCTGATATCAAAGCTGCCTTAATTCTGAAAGCAAAACTTTAGATTTAATGGCAGCTAAAGAAAAAACATTATTTTGTTGCATACCAGTGATATTTATCTCACCTGTCTTTAGGCCCCTACCACATACCTAAATAAGGATATTCCCTCTGTCAATGAATATTGATAGGGTCCTCCAGGGAATGCAATCCAAAGCAGATTCATTAGTGTTTACCAATATCCAACCTACAACTTTGCTGCAAATAAAGCCCTTACTTTTTCCTTGTTCTTTCCTCTGCCTATGAAGATTAACTGATTACTTTCCTCTCTCAAAGCCGTTGGGAGATGGCTATCATGTGTTGCCTAGTTTTTTATTTATTTTTTTGTCTTCCAGTCTAAGAAAAGCCGAGTACTTTATCCTTTTCTTACAGTGCATGATTTTAAAACTTCTGTGCTTCTTTCTCTGCCCTGGAATCTGTTGAATTTATCTGCATCTTGTATACCATTCAGTGACTAAAACAGGATTCTGTACTCTTGCAAAGGCCTCCTGACTGCTAAGTGAAATACAAGATTTCTTCATGGATCTTGAAGGAAATGTCTTTACTTACACAACCTGGAACGGTAAGTGCCTTTTGTATGAAAGTATCATGGTAGTGAGGCATGTTTAGCTAACAATACATTTTGACAGCCAGATCTTGTTCAGCATCCTTGAAGCCTGGACAAATTTCCCCAGCAGAAGTTGGCTTGCTTCTTTACCTCTTATCCTCACTGAATGTTATTTGTTTGTTTCAGACTTTCTCTTCAGGGGTCCGGATTCTTGTTGATGATCCTCATCCTGTCCCTCTGAGTACTTGTAACCTCTCCCAGCTTGGTGCTTTTGGAAAGCTGGGTAAGTTCACACTCCACACACTGTACAAGTTGTTAGGAGCAGTGCTGAGCAGACCCAGGCTAAGCGGAGCCCTGCAGGACCCCCATTCAAAAGCCCCTCTGATCCTGCAGAGAACAACTAAAGCTCTCCTAGGAGCCAGTTCTGCAGTTATCAGGGTCCTTATCTTGTAGCGGTTTAATTTAGAGCATATTACCCAAGCTGCCCATGGTGGTGTGGCATGGGGCAAAGCCAAAGCTCTTATTGTGGGAACATGCTAGTAGTTTGGGGAGTGCCTGTCTCCTGTGGAGATACAATACAAGATTTGCAACAACAGGAATGGACGGAGAGGCAGAGGAGGTAGCCTACTTAAATTTAGTCTCACTGAGCCCTGAGGAGACTTATTCCTTAGTCTTCTTGGGTTGCTGTAATACGAGCTGACCCTGACAAGCCATACAGCATTTATGGATGTATTTTATCATGTTTTCTGATCTTCTGTTGGGCTTTCAGGGGCATGACTTTCCAGTAGTATCTCTCTGTCAGGCGAGGCCAGTTTACACAGGAAAAACTGTTCAAGTATTTTTACACTTGACAATATACATCTGTTCTCTTCCTTCAGTGGCCTTTGGGAACACATTTGTCATATCCTTCTAGACTTCTTGTCTTTGCTATAAACTGGGATGGGGCAGGGATAAAACAGCATCTGCCAGATAAAATTCCTCAGAGACTACAGGTTCAAGAAAGGGGAAAGTACATGAGAGGAGAAAACTCTAGATGCAATAAGGTGCACCCTTAGGAAGGGTGTGGATAACATCCTCCAGGAAGTTTCCTGCTCTGTAAACATGTCCACCTTGGCAGGACTTACTGGGTGCTGCCTTTTCCAGGAGAGACTGGGGCTGCTGGGTGGATGGAGAACCCTGCCCAGCCTGAAGAGTGCAGACTGGGACAGGCACATGGCTGGCATGGCTGGGCACCTGAACCAGAATTGCCCACAGTAGCTGTAAAGCTCTCAAGAAAATCACCTCTCCTTTGAGCAAAACAATCACCATACCCCTTCAAGGGGCTGCAGAAGGGGTGGTGGAGCACACTTGTTCCACAGCCTTGGAGGCGTCCCAGCAGAGCAGGTGTGTGCAAAGGCTTCCAGTTTGGGCTTAACACTGTCAGCATAGGCGATGTGGCTGAGTTGAGCAGCTGAGGCCAAGAAAATGCTTCTGTGGAAGGGAAGGTTTCCCTCCATGCCATCACCGATCATCCTGGAGACTGATGGTGCACCACACCGAGATGGTTCTCCTGGTACCTGTGTGTGCCACCAGGAGATTTTTCCTGTTCTTGCAAGGGAAAAAGCAGGGAGAGAGGAGGCACAGCCGACAATGCCCCTCCCCTACGCCTTCAGGTGCCCCGCGGCTCCTGAGCTCCGGCCGTGGCCAAGGCGGGCGGCGCAGCCTTTTCCCGGGACGAGGGCTCCGGCTTCCCGCCGCTCGGGAAAGGCATCCAGCGCCCCAGCCCCCAAATCCCTCCCGAGACACGGATTTCGGGCGTCTCTTCCCTCGGCAGCGGAGCCTGGCCAGCAGGAGTCCCTGTTGCTTGTCTCAGGGAATCACGCACGACTTAAATCTCACCCATCGGACAATTTCTGTTTCCCGCTGTTTCTCCCGCCAAAGGTAATCGCACACTAATACAGTAAATCACAGTGTTGCACCATCACTGATGCCAAATGCAGTTTGAAAACGCTACTGAGGGCGATCTGTGTAGAGATACTGAAAACGGAAAATAAACTTCCAGCTTCCTGGATTAAATCTCCCTTAAGTCACAGGCTCATGTTTGGACCTCAAGTCCCAAAATAGTGAAGTAATAGAAATCTCTCCAAACAATCTCACTTTCCTCCTGACAGTGTCTAGCTTCTCTTTGAACTATAGGAATTCAGTTGACGCACTGGAAGACTCATTTCTGAAGTTTAGGGATACCAACAGCCTGACAAAATTGGTGCTGAACACATCGGGTGCTGCTTTTTCCTATGTGAGCTGTGCTGCGAATGATTTTGGTGAAAATGAGAAGAAAGATCTGCTGTTAATCACCTGCAAGGGCATGAACTGTGAGTCATTATTAACTTAAATAACTTCTCTTAAGAAATGATAGTTTTGCATTTGTAAATGTTACTAAACAGGCAGAATTAATGCCCATCCATTTCTTAATTTCTGAAATATTTATTCCAGCATTTGCTAGGAAGTAGATGTCTAAGCAGGGTATTAGTGATAAGAAAATTATTAACATTTGTATTACTTCATTAAAAATAATTGAGGGGGCTGCCTACTTTGATTCTAAAAGTAGTCATTAGTGTTTCAGTGCATATTTGCAGAGCAAAGTAACTGGCAGGACCCTACATTCTCATTAGGAATATGAAAATTATGAGCCAGGAAAAAAACCTGAAAGCAGTAGAAAGAACAAAGCCCCTTCATGTACACTTTGAGACAATTCATCTGACAACTGAGTAATAAACTAATGTTCTGGAGAATGTTTAAAATGTCTGTAGCTGGAAATATAAAGTAGGAAAAGATTCAAGTACTTCACCTGTTCCATCCATTAACTGGTAACATGTATTTCAACTTATATGGAGTGATAACAATTTTCTGTGGTAAGAGAATGAAATCATAGTAACAACAGGATGTTATTGCATGCAATGTTTAAGGCTTGTCAATACATGCAGTAGGTTACACAGCTAATACTCACCATACAGTATGGTTAACATCGACACAGGCATGACAAGGAAACCCAGCAGCATATCAGCTATTGCAAGTGACATTAGAAAATAGTTAGTGGCATTCTGTAGTTTTTTCTCCAGTGAAACAGCCATGATGACAAGAATATTTCCAGCAATGGTTAAAACAATCACTATCACTGTCAGCAAAGCTGGCCAGTTTTTCTGTGAAGGGCAGCATGGTGGGCTCATGTTAATTTCACCTGAAAGATTGGTTAGGTTGTCAGAGTTCACAGTCAAGTTGCAGAGATGTGATATATTAATTTCTCCAGCTCCATAAGCATTTCTGTAGAGTCTTCTCTCATGATTTATTTGTATGAAGGAGTTTGCAGTTGGGCTCACAGAGCTCTCTCCATCACAAAGAATATCCATTGCTAAGTTCAAAACCACAGAGATAAATTGTAAAAAGCAGGAAATTATCACCCTTTGTCACCATTGGGCATTATATTCCTCAGCACTCCATGCCAGAAGTTGAGGGAGCACAATCTTCCGTCGACTGTATTTTTGCCACTAGTGTGATGTAGAAAAACATACCAGAATTACTCCGAAAGCTGAAATGTTTTGTTTTCAGTTCCATAGGAAGTCCAGTGTTGGCATATATTGAAAATCCAGCTGAAAAGTAAAACCAGGCTGCAGGATACAGAATGTGGACTGGAGGCTTCAGAGAGCAAAAATGTTGGAGAAATAAAAGAGATAAAACTTTTGCAACCACTAGGACTCCCCTCTGGAGCTACATCTTATTGCTATTGGTAACTGTAATCACACAATTTTAAACACAGCAGTATTAAAATAGCTTCTGTTTTAAACAGCAGAGCTCTCGCTTGTCTATTAAGAAAGTTGATTAATGATTCCATCCAGCATCTTTCTCTTGAAATAATTAGATATGCTCTTATTTATAGTGCATCTTCCATAATATGGCTGATAGTCTCTGTCTTCTGTTGTATTTCAGTATCATTTTCAGCCTCATATCAGAGATTACACATTCTGCTCCATGCTGATTTTTGTAGCTAATTGTACCTTTTGGCCCAGCATGGCTTCGGAATGGAAATTAAACAGCTAGATACTATTATAAAAGAATACAATTTAAGGAAGACTTACATTGCACTTCAGAGCCCACTTTCAAAACGCAAGTAGATGCACTTTGCACCCTGGTTTACCATATTCTTCACTGTGTTTAGCCAGTTTCGAATCCTTTTTCTTCAGTCTCCTCCACAATGGTAGTATTTGAAATAGTTTTTTGACTTCTAAACTGCACACTTGAGTGAAGGCAGTTCCTGTGCTGCGAGGCTTGCTCTTTTCTTCTGAGAGATAGGCTGCTTGCCGGCTCTTTCCTTGTGCATTTCCCCGCCCCAGGGCAAGCTATATTTAAAGTAATAATAATATCAGAGCCCTTCTTGAAGTGACACAAAAGAAAGCGCGCGCACACACTCACGAAAAAGCAGGCTCCACGGAGGAATTACTGATTGCAACAGGAATGGAATTTCGTGCTTGCTGCCTTGTTCGGATTGTCAGACCTCCCACTATCTGGATGTCATAAACTGCAAGGTAGCGACAGCAGAGGAGGGCAGGGGAGGGCAGAGCAGAGAGGGTCTTTTTGGTAAACCAGCAGCTTTTTCAGTGCATATTTCAGAGGTTCTCTGCTTGGGGGCTTTTTCAATGCATGCTTTCAATTGGCAGCGGACGGCTCACAAACAGCTGCATGCAATTACAGGGATTTACAGGATGCAGGCTTGAGAGAGACAAAATCTAAGGCTTTGTGATGGTAGATACTAGTGAAATACGTGAGAAGTTTTTTCTGTATAGAGGGGAAATTCCGCCAGCCTTAAAAGGCAGGCGTAATATTAAGTCCCCTTCAGTTTTAACTCCAGGTCTGTGCTGACGTGTGAATCAAATTGGCAATAGATATTCATAAAAAATTGAAGTCACTCTGATGTCATACTCATTTGTCAGGAGGTGAATGTAACAGCTAACTCCAGCAGCCTGTCCCAAGCAGGTGTCCCACGTGAAGCAGCTCAGGAAAGCAAAGCATGCACACAGCAAAGGGGAAACAAACCAGCCTTACACTGCTTCTGCCTTGTACCTCTGCTGCCAGGACACACATGAAGAAATAGCCAACTCTTCAATTTGCCACCTAACACAAAATTGCTCCCATATTTTCTGAGACTTACAGCTGTCATAATTTCACCTGAGAGGGTCTGCTGCTCCCCTGCACATCCTGAAATATTCCTTCCTGAAATTGCAGATTTCCCCCATGCCAAGGGCAATGGCTTTATACAGGCAGGCTCAGGCAGTGTACAGTGAGAGCTCAGAGAGGTGCCAGTGTCACCAGGCACCCGTGGGTCCTGGCAGGCCCTTGGGAGCTGCAGGCTGCTCCCATAGCTTGCTCCATGTGCAGCACTGTTAACCCTGCTGCAGATCCCAGGGAGCTTTAAACACATGGAGCATTACTACAGCTCAGCTGACATGTGTTAATCTCTTCATGTGCCAAAACCTTAGAGCACACACTGAAGCTCGTTCAGGTCACTGGGGCACAGTTACAGAAAGTCTTTCACAGTAAAGTTCTTTGGAGCCAGTTTTACTCCCAGATGAACCCAGCAAGATGGGGCAGATGAGGCAGTAACTCCCACTCATGCCCATGTGGGACTTGGAAGTATGTCATCCTAGAACTAAAGTTTCCCAATCCCATGGGTGAGGCCAGAAGACCATCAGACAGCACAAACTAATAAAAAAAAGGTGATAATGCTGAGTTTAGCAAGAAGTGTTTCAGCCCTGGCAGTCTCATTGAGGAACCAGAAGAGGCTCTTTCCTCTCTCCTTTCATAAAATAACCAAATGGGTTGCTGTGTTCACCAAGTGAATTTGGCATCCATGCTCCAGAGGGTTTGGCAGCCATCCCCCTTAATGTGAGAGTTCATACCTGATGCAGACGGTGGGCTCCATTTCTGCTGAATGCAGCTACTGTGCAAAACAGGGCAAAAGACCCTTTGGCTAGGGTGACATACAACCTTTGTGAGGAACCCAGGTGTCCTGTTCTTCTCTTAGAAGGCTGGCTCTGGGCTCTAACAGCTATAATGTAGCAGTCAAAGGTGTGTCATGGATGTCACTCCTAAGAAATAAGTAGCAATATGTTTATTGATATAATCCAGTGATTTTGCAAAGTTTGATGGTAAATGTGTTTGATAAGATCTGATGACAAGGTGCACTTGATTATTTATGGCATAGAGACCAGGGTCAGAAAAAACAGGCAGGGAGAGAGACTCATCTGTTGAGACATAAGGTTCAGAAAAGACCTTGTTGTGTTCTAAACTCCTTCTCGGAAGGGAGTGTATGTGTTCCTAATTCCAAACTTAGTCCCCGACTTAGTCAATGGTTTATGTCTCAAGGATTATATGTGCACAATCAATCCTTTGTGACACTTAGCTAAGATTTCAGAGTTTAGCATGATGATAATCACTTGCTGAGAATCTCTTGAGTCAAGGAATTGCTCAACTTTGAGGAGTAACCTTGAGAGCTACTACTCAAAGTTAAGACCCTGGCAAAGTGTCCACTGCCCTGCAGGAGAGATCAATGAGTGCTGGCTGTTCACTATTTATAAAGTAAGATAATTGACTTACAGTCATATTTGCATACCAGCTACAGAAGTTAATTTCTTCCAAACTTGGCTGAGTTGGACCTTGACAAATACTATAGTTGGGGGTGTACAATGACTCATTTAAAACTGCAGCTCTACTCTGGACATCAGGAACATAAAAGGGAATTGCAAGCCAGCTGAATGTTGCCTTGCCAAAGACCTTTGCGGCTACAGTCATAAGCTCTTCATATAAGGACTGCCCTGTTTACTTGGATGTAGCTGTAGACATATGAGTGTCTACCACAAGGTCTGAGTGCCTTCTGAAAACTAAGCTGTTCTCCCAGAAAGCAATTTGGCTTATGTAAAATTGAGGCACAGGTGTATGAAAAGTTTTTTAAGGTTTGCACATGAAGCATGGATAGATCAGAAACTCCTTTTCTGTAGGTTGGCATATCAGAAACAAATCTGTGATCTTACGACTTCTAGCAAAGTGTGTTGGATATGCAACTGATCACGAGTTTATTGTATTATTTATCTCAGGATTTTTATTTTATTTTGACTGCAAAAGTCACTTGTCTCATCTCCTCCCAAAAACCTGAAAGTTGTTTTCCTTCCACGTAGTATCATAGCTGGTATCAAGAAACAGAAGTGTCCAATTTTCCTTTGCAGAGCCCAACAAAAGGAGGGTACCAGGGCTCTCATCCCTTTGCAAAACCAAGCATGAGCTCCAACTTCAGACTTCAGTGTGGAACAACTCCTAGGTGATCAGTCATGTCTAAACCAGCCTTGACCATTGCTTTTCCTAAAGGTGGGAAGCTCTGGAAGGCTGTAGGTCCCATGATCTTCCATTTTAAACAAACGAGCTTGCAAGTCCATAGCAGCAGAGCTGCAATCCCAGGCAGCATGTCTGCTCTAAAAGCAGACAGCTGCAGTCTGTCCCAGCCTATGTAAATGAAGTGAAATCTTAGCCTAAAATGGTCTGCGGTAGACAGAAAGCAGTCTCTAGAAACACAGCTGGCATGGGAACAGACTGTATATCGGTTTTTAATTTCTGGAAGGCACCAACGTATCAACTTCATGACAGCCCCTCCCCTGTTCCCTAGCTCTGCTTGGAAATTTTTTGTAGGACATTATTCTGTTCTCTTGGGAAGGGTTTTTATGCTTGGCATGGTGCTCATAAACACTTCCTAGAAATGCTGCTTTTCAACAATTTTCATCTGAAAGAGGAGAAGTTAAAAACCTAGTTTATGTAATTCAAATTTGGGGATCTCAGGATTGTTTCAGGTGTAAAAATCCCCGGTTTCTAAGTGTGCCATTGCTCTCTCGTGCTCTGAATAGATTTTGTAATCAGTAAATGTTGTAGTAACTGCAGATGTTGATCAATCACTCTGATATCTAAAAGTAAGGCAAGTGGAATGTGAATAATTTGTGTTGTGGTTGGGATTACTACAGTTTGGTGCCTCTGTGTGCATTCATCAGGGCTGTTGGACATGAAGAAGAGGCTAGCTAGTACAAACCAGAACTAATAACTAAAATCCCCTGCTCTCTCTTTGATGCAGTTGAGCTCATTCCGGACCTCTCAGCCTACTAGACCCATGCCATCGCAGTGAGGTGAGAACAGCCTGACATGAGCCTTCTGAAAACCATGCTGGAGCAGCATCCCTCAACCTTGCTGTTCACAGGTGATGATCCTGAGCAAGCTGGGTGCTGCAGCACCAGAGCCCTGTGTCCTGATGACTGTAAACCTGGGGTGAGTAACTGGTGTGGTGTTGTAGGGGTCTTTGCTGTGAAACCGGCTGTCTGTATTGATTTGCTCTGCATTGCTTCCGAATGACAACTGAATAGTAGAAGTTGAGGCTGAAAGGAAAGCTGGAATAACTCAGTTTAACCATAATTTCTAAGTTGTAAGAAAATATACATACATATCTATATATATAAAAATAACTGAAGCTCTCTAAATTTGCGTGTCTATCCCACACACTAATGCTAATTTCAATCTCTGTTCAATCCCGGGTGAAGCTGAATTAATATCTTGCTTTTAAAAGCCTGATTGTCTCATTCATCCATGAGAAAGATGTGCCATATTCCTGAGGATTTGTAGGGTGTCATCCTTTCTAACCATGTTATTATTTCAGGATCTACAAGTTCCTCTGCCTACTTACGGTGCCAAGGGGAAGTTAAATGTGAGAAAGAACCCAGAACACTTTAAGACACACCTTTTATCTGCCTAAACGTATGCACTGAGGTCAGATTGGTAACACTTTACCTTCAACCCCTTTAGGTTGTGTCATTCCAGTGGCGCTCAATGGAATTACTGTGGCATAATACTGATGGACTGATTAGTTGGCTGGAAATTAGAGTCAGAATTATTTATTTTTCTCATGTACGATTTTAACTGTTTAAACATTTCTTTCCCCATATCAAAAATTTTTAATGGGAGGAAAAGTTATGAAGGAATTAAGTTTGGAAGTATCCAAATATTTTGCTTCAGTCTTGTTCTAAATATGATATTTTAATATTGTTGAATTAATAATATTTTCTTATGAGCCAGTTAACCAGCTGGGATGCAAATTGTCTTATTCCCAGATTCTCCTGGGCAATTTATATCCACCATGACAGCACACCCAGAGGCAGTTCCAAGTTGAACTGAGTTGAAATAAAATATTCTTGTTCAGCTGAAAAATAAACTGAAACATTTGTTTTGGGTCAAGCCCACGTAGTGAAGAAAATATTTTGTTTTGATTTTCCCAAAGGAAACCTGAATGCTTTGGGCAAAATTGATTTTTTCCTTGAATAGAAAGTTGATTTTGTGGAAACTTAATTTCCCACCAGAGGCTGAACTGTTGGGGAGTGTCCCTAGGCTTTTGTGCTGAAACAATGAATGGCCTCTGATGCTTTAAGGAGGAACTCTGCAGCCTTATTTAAGGTAACCTCTCTAAAAATCTATGCTTTATTTTAGTGAAACCTGAAGGGAAAGGTTCTTCTCCATGTCTTGCTCTCAGCTGTAAATATTAACTATTTATGAACCCAACAATGACCTTTCATACCACCAGAGACAACTGCAGGCATTTGATTTACTAAAACTTCTTTGGCTTTGAATATTTTCATTTCAGCTCTGCTAGGAATAAGCTGATAGGTTGGCTTGCTCTGAGACAATATTATGTTGTCTTCTGGTCACCTGAATTACAATTTGGCCAGTTTTTCTGTAGGTAAAATTTTATTGCGTCCTGACACACATCTCTGCAAATCCCATGATATAAAGCTCCATATTCCATGCATTAATGCCTAAATCTCGTCCACTATTTTTTTTTCCCTCAGTTTAAATTTCCAAGCAGTAGTGAGCATTTTCCACTTGATTTGCTTCAGCTACTGCTTAAACATGCACTTGCTGTCCACAATTAACACTGGTCATCATCCAAAGCCTGCCTCATCTCAGCTGTTACCCAGTGAAATAGCATCTTTTTAATACAAAACCATACACCATATTGCACAGGTGGCTTTGTGGGAACTTTCTGCCAAGACAGCATCATCTCTGGGGAACCTTGCAACTTAAGAGCTTTTTATCAGGTGATAGACACTGCAGAAGATAGTGGGGGCACTTCATCCTTTCTTCCTTTCCCCTATTCAAAAAACTTCCATCACGTTGATGATTAGTGCAAAGATAAGGGAAAACAGAAAGAAAACAAAAGAAATTTCAAATTTTTTTGTGTTCCAGACAATGATTTGACCATATTTCTCTGGGCTACTTTTTTACTCTTATTTCTTTAATAGCATATAAGCAGAAACACAAGAGTAAAATGAATCCATAAGGACCTTCCTACATTTACTCTTGGACATTGATGGATGGAGAAGCATTTCAGAGAAAAGAAATCAATTTTGAATCCAAAGATGTGGGTCATCTCTTCTGGATTTGCAGCATTCGTGGTGACAGGGATTAACTCAAATATATTTGTACTTCCCGGAGGCTCATGGGTTCACCAGTGTATGGCAGACAGTACCACAGAGCTGTGAAATAGGTGAGCACCACAAAAGTGATGATTAAGAAATTTTTTCTTTCTATACATTTGGCAGAATCAAACGGCTGTAGCCCTGAAGTTTTACATATATATAATATATATATACATATATATATATAAAAAAAAATAGCTGCTATTTGTTACAACTCTCTATTACATCTGGCAGGTGACTGCTGTTATGTTTTTCCTCTGTTATTCCTGGTATAGCACATTTTTCCAAGTTATTAAGTTACAGTATGTAATTTATAACCGTCAAAGTGGAAAATATTATGCAGTGCATGAATTAGCATGAATGTCTGTTATTGAATATGTGCTATATTTCTAGAAATATGCAATTATTCCTAGTTGGCAAACTTAAGATTTTTGCTATCAGATTTTGTTTAGTTATATTTAACTGATTAGAAAAGCTTTAATGAATGTAAGCAAGAGTTCTGTAAAGGAGAGTCCTCAGTAGATCTAATTTTGTGTGAAATAAGCAAAGTTGTTGTCTTTATGCATAATACTCCAGCATTAAATCAAGGTTGTTTGGGCAGTGTGGGCTGGCAAGGAGGTGCAAACAAGTAGCACAGACACACTGGCTGATGGAACCCTTGAACATCAGTCCTGATGTTGTGCCTATGGCTTGCCAGGAGTGTTGGTTGGCACTGCGTGCTGGGATCCAGTTTGCCTGTGTAAGATCTATGTGGACCTAAATCTCAGGTGCATAGAGAAACAGTTCCCTCCATGGTTAGGGGATGGCTTCCTCTGATTCTTTGGCAGTGAATTTAGGGCCAGTCATTCATTGGGCTGCTGAACTGGATCCCACCCTCTACTCATTTCCTGTAAGGTGGTGATTCACATGTCCAGCTATTGATTGTATCTTCATAGTAGTGTCTGGTTCTTGAAACAGTGGAAGCCAAGACAGATGTACAAGATACAGTATCAGAATTACGTTGCCCCCAGCTATGTAAATTGTCTTTTACATCTAGACATTTGCTGTCTGAACTAGTTGACTCAAAAGATTGTGCTGATATTTTCCTGTAATTTCCAGTATTTTAAATACTGTGTTTCTCACAGAATGATTTTAATGTGTTCTGGGGGAAATGTAGTATCCTTTCCACTTAGTGATGGAGCTAATTCCCACCTTCTTTTTTAGACACATCATGTGAAGAGGTACTCTCTTTAGAGCCTGCAAAATACTGCTGTGAAGGTCCTAGAGAGGTCACAAAACCTAACAACTTGATTTGTAAAAGGAGCTGTTATTATTTATCTAGTTTAATAGACACTGTTTTATTTGTATTTTGGTTCCTAAATATCACTGGAATTCAAATGTTTTTCTTTAGAACAATTAACAATTAACAATAATCAAAAGTATTTACCTAAAGCACTGAATCACTTACAGAAACAAGTGGAATACTACTAAAATATAAAATATTTTTCCAGTGAGGTTTGATATCTCTGTAAACATTTTGGATTTAATTTTCTTCCAACTCATTTTTGAGTCCACTGAGGATCCAAATATCAAGTTTACTATCAATTTCCACCAGGAAAGCAAGTACTGTAAATTGGACTGCAAGTGAAGAACTGATTGCTTTATGTAATTTAATTTATATCATTCTAACATATGTCAGAACACCACCGTATTGTGTAGTGTAATAAAAGACTGACTTATGTTAGGAGTCTTTTAGGAAAATCCACACTCACTGGGCATCTCCAGATCCTACACACCCACATAGTGCCAACACAGGCTACAGCTGAGTGTTACAGCCATGCAGGGAAGACACAAGAATCCCTGAGGGCATCTCTGATCTGAATGTTAAATTAGCTTTATTGAAATATGTCTGTTAAATTAGCTGAGCCTGATGTCTTTCTTGTACTGGAATATGCTGTCTTAATGATGCTTCCTTGAGAGCTGCTGCTGAGAGAAAGGAATGAGGGAACAGTCATTACCATTAGGAGTATGAAAGTGCTGAATGGTGAAAGTTATCCCCTTTCTTCCAGCCAGAAGTTTTTATGTTGTCTATTAATACATTATAGGACACTGCAGCCTTCTGTAGTACATGCGGGGTCGCTGAGCTAATGCACACCAATAAATCCCAGTTATCTCCTGCTCTGCCCTGGTCATCTGTGAGAAAGTCCTGAGAGATGTGCTGGCATGACCCAGAACAAAGAAGATACGTGTGTCTGGGCCCAGCACTAGGACTAACGGGGATCAGAGTACTGCCCAAAGCATACATATTCCTCATGAGGATGGCTGCTAGCACATTGTGTAGCCCTGGCACCTATCCCGTGTGAGATACCATCAAGGAAAGGCTTCTTCAAGATTGCTGGTTCTACGGCTGCAAGGGCAGGGAGGACTCGTGAGCACCCTTGGGCTGCCCACAGGAAGGGTGGGAGGCATCCTGGAAAGCCCAGGCAGCAGTTCCTGGGACATGGAGGCAGTGACTCACTGGGACCTGTGCCACAGCCCTCACATGGAAAGAGAGTCAGGGGCAAAAAGGAAAGCACTTCAAAATGCAGATGTGAAAGTAGACGTTCAGTTTGACAAGGTGAGGAGATACCAGGAGCAAGGATTGCTGCAAAGTGGCAGGACCTGCAGAACATAAAGTGAAGGGTGTACAGGAAGATAGAGAAGGATTTGGTGTTTGATGGATGAAGGAAAGAAAGGGGAGGGAAGGAAGATCTATTGTGGTCTGATGTGCAGATTCATGAGTCAGGTATCAGGCATGCAAAGTCAGATGAGTCTTTGACAAAAACTCCCTTGTAAGCCCAGGAATGACCCTTTCCCACATCCATGATCTGAAGTTTGTTACTTCAAATGCAAAGACTTGCAAAAAACAAAACTCAGAAAGAGTCTTCATGGTCCTGTAGGGCTCTCTTTAAAATTTTAATGTGTTCTTGGCTTTTATACACTATCAAATACTAATTTTAATGCCCATTTATTCTTCAGTATGTCTTAGACTGTTTTGTTTCCATGTATTTGTCCGGCATGCTCTAGAAGAAAAACTGCTCCAAGTAACTTAAACCCATGTCCCTGTTTGTGCTAAAAAAAGGAGAGCTTGGCAAGGGAGCATAGTGTCACTTCAAACCACTGGTAAATCAATGTAAATGGAAAATCTCCTGTTTTCACTCCAGCAGGTTTCCAGGAGGAAAACAGCTTATCTTTGCCAGGTCCAGAATCTGGTCCTTAGTGATCTTCTTACTGCCATTTCCCGAGGCATTGTGCCATTATACTCTCCTGACTGAGACTGACTTTTAATACCTGGAACAATGGAAATCCCATGACAGCCTGAGAGAAAACAGTGAAGAACCTGTCTTTGAAAAGGAAGGCTTGGAATGGACAGATATGCTTTCAGTAGAAGCTATGTGTGGGCAAGAAGTCATAATCAGTTGCACAGGTTATAGTGAGGAGCAAATTCAGAACACGGATTCGTGATCTTGGGGTGGCAAAGGCCAGCTCTGGGTGCCACTGGAAGTCCCATCACAGACTGCTGGGCAGAGGTTGGAGCCTGCATGTTTATATGTGTCTGGTTTTATTTATAGGGTGTTCTAGGGTTGCATAATCCAAGGGAGAAAAGGCAGTGGGAAAAAATGCATCTCCTTTCCTGGTTGCCTCACAGAGTTATTATGAATACAGCTCACTTGGCAACATACTGTTTACTGAAGTCAGGAGTTGTGTGAAGGGCATTTTGGGAGTGAAAATGACAGAAGTGCCTAAAGCACATTGACTTTGAAGAGACACTTCTGCTGCAAGGAGGACACTTCTGCCATTTGTGCTTTATACCTTGTGCCCAAGAAGCCCACCATGAGTGGAACAGAAATCAAAATGTTCTGTGGTGTTAGAAAATTTCAAGGCAATGAGACATACCTGGCACATGGTAGGTGGAATCAGTACATCACAAGAGAGCTAAATTGCTTTCTTGATGCTCTCTGTGTAGTGTTTAATTTAATGCATGGCATTAAAATGTAAGATTCAAGCCAGAGATTTGCCTCTGAAAATAAACCAGGCGTCCACCCAAATGCCTGACAGGACACGAGCCTCGTATTGTGGCCCTGTACAATGGCTGAAACCCCTGGGCCCTGCCAGCCTGGCCAGGACCGAGTCCTGAGTCAAGAGCTGCTCAGGGAATACCTTTTTCCTGTAAATATGTGCTTAAATATCAGGCTGCTGAACTGGTGCATCCGGCTTGCCTTATCCTGTGCTGGTGATACATGAACAAAGAAAATGGCACAATCCAAGACAAATAAAGGAAGAGTCTCTAAGAGCAAGAACTTCTTTCTCCTCACAGTGAATTCACTGATTTTTTCATTACTGTTCCCATTAATGTGGTAATGGAGAACTGAGCTCCCACAAAACGTAATCTGGAAAATGTGGGACAGATGTTCCTGTGTCAAAATGCATGAACTATCTCAGCGAATCTAAAAAGATGTGATCCTATTTTATGGGCTGCACTCTTCAAAATGCTTCCTGGCATGGGGGCACATTACTTACTGGGACATGTAGGTGGTTCTCCAAAATAAGTCAGTGCTACCCTTCTCACTGTCCAGACTGGAAATTTCCTGAGCTCCAGAAAAACGCAAACATGAAGCTGAAGAATGGTGAACCTCCTGCCTGCAGCTGTCTGGGACAGGACTCCTAATTTCCCCATCCTACTGCTGCTCTTTAGATGTTTAGATATGTTGTTCCGAGATCCGTAATGTCCGTGTGTGCTGGCAAGGGAGATCTGTAAGCTCTGCACTGTCCAAAATAAATAGCAAATTACCACCTAAAATCTGCTTTCTGAATGTCCCCCCACCCAGCTTCTGGGGTGAGCTGTTGATCTGGGTTCGCACACACAGTGTAGCTACTGACTTTTACAAAACAAGCAGCTCAGTGCTTGCACGCTGTGTCTGTGTCTCTCACATGCCCCCTGCTAAAGAACAGGAATGAACCATTAGAGTCAAAATTTGAAAATTGGAAACGCTCGGGTATGTGTCATCAGCTGAAGAAAAATCCCATCATTACACTGCCACTACAGCATCCACCTTATTTGTGCCTCCAACTCAAATGCATTAAATTTAATTACACAGTAGTACAACTCCAAGACAGATTTAATATATTGGGATAAGAAAAGCTTTAAAAACCCACTCCTTTGTTAATAATTGAAGCAGCACTTGTGCTGGCAACAGAGGAAAGTGAAGTGATGCCAGGCTGCGGGACATGGAGCAGAGAATCAGCCACAGAACCATAGAATGGTTTAGGTTGGAAGGGGTCTTTGGGATCATGTACTGACAACCATGGGCAGGGACACCTTCTGTTAAACCAAGTTGCTCAAAGCTTCATCCAACCTGGCCTTGAGCACTGCCAGGGATGGGGCATCCACAATTTCCCTGGGCAGCCTGAGCCTCATCACACTCACAGAAAAGAATTTCTTCCTAATATTTAACCTAAACTTACTCTCTTTCAGTTTCAAGCCTTTGTCCTATTGTTACATATTGTTGTAAAAAGTCCCTTTCCAGCTCTCCCGTAGCCCCCTTTAGGTACTGGAAGGTGCTATAAGGTCTCCTCTCCAGGCTGAACAACCCCAACTCTCTCTGTCTTGGAAGTACAATCATAAACTGTTTTATTAAATACATACAAATACTGAGTTTGTGATCATTTAATCCAGAACATGGGGTGAACAGATGTAAAAACCCTGTTAGGTCAGCTACTGTGCGCCCCTGGCAGTGTAGGACTGAGGCAAGCAATGTGCTTCTGTTGGATCAGTTCTCCACACTTCAGGCAATGGGATGCCTGCTTCCTAAAATATCCTTCTTTGTAAAAAGATTTTGTTTTTTCCCCTTCTCAATGGGCAGTTTAAATTCACTTTGTGATTTCATCCACTGTTCCTAATTGCATCCTTTCTCCTGGAGGAGGTAACTCCCCTTGGTGTGCAGGCCCTTCAAATATTGATAAGAAAATCGTTGTCCCTTTTCTTTTGCAGATGTGTTTAAGCCCAGTTGTATTCATAGTTACCCTTTTAATTCTTTCCTCCCGCAGCCCCCGCATCCTTTTTGCTGCTCTGCTTTTACAGTTTCTCACTGGGCATACGTCTTTGCATCTCAGCTTTGATGGTAATACAGCAGCCAGGACAGGTTTGCCAAATCCTTGCATACAGAACGGAAGACAATTAATACTATTGTTCTTCCATTTTACAATAGGAGATAGTCAATTTGCTTTTGCTTGGACTCTTGTCCCACCACCTTTTGAGCTGGAACAGATTGTCCCCTCCAGTGTAATTTCAGCCATATTCAGTCCTTTAAATTGGGTTTGGATTTTTTCCCTTAAAAACAGGGGAAGAAAAAAAAAAGAGGAAGTGAATGAGAAGCTTTTGCCCTTCCCATTTCTCAGCTGTTTCATTTAATCATTAACCCTATCTGTGTTAAAAAGGCTTGGGTAAAGTAAGGCATGGGAAGAGGTGGTGTGACAGGTGAAGAGGATAAAGCAAGACAAATGCTTTGGAGGACTGGGGATCAGTGGGGAATAGGTGCTTTTGAGCAGGGTAGCTGGAGAAGGAATAGCAATGATTACACTGGAAGGCTGAACTGGAGAGATGCAGTAGGTAGCAGGAAGTGATACATTAGTGGCAGCTATGGGATGGTGGGGGAAAAAGAAGTGCTCCTGTGCCACTGTCAGCTGACTTAATCACCTGCTGGGTGTGAAGGGTGAGAAAAGGAATCCTGGTTGTGCAACAAAGGGCATGGGAAAGCTGGATTTCTAACTTGAAAGACAGTTAATGATCTGGGAAATTCTTCTGTACTGAGACTATGGCTTGATATAGGATGATGTGGCATGGTAAGATGGAGCAGAGTGAACAGATGTTAAGATGGAAAAGTCTTCCACCAACATGTGCTTGGCATAACTTGACAAGGCACTGTTACAAAGAAGATTGGCAGAGGTATGAGCTTTAATGGCTTTGATAAAACTCCCCTCAGGGGAGCTAGAGGACTCCAAACTCTAAGGGAAATCTCTATTCAAGGATTCCTCTTTTAGTTTATAGCACTAGGAGGGGAGTATTGTGCTATTACAGAAACAAGCCTCTGGAGGAGAAGCCCAGGAGTGTGCATGAAATGCAGTTAGATCTACAGTATTTGGATAAAGTTGTGCAAACCATCTCATCTTCATGGATCCTGCCTGTTCCTCCAGGATGACAGATATTCTGAAAAATACTCACTGTTGCAGTTAGCATAAGGGAGCCTTATATGCCATTTGGTTTTGGGTTTAGCTCCATGGTGCTGAGTGGTCACAGGAATATCCCAGCAGCCAGAGAAGCATCAAGAACCCTACTGGGGTTTGCAAAAAACCCACTAGGAACAGACTGGAGTGCAAAAATAATAATTGTTTTGTTTTGTTCTGTTTCAGAGCAGTTTTTACACATTTCTTAAGCTGCCCTATTACTTATAGGATTTTAGCCACATTTCTGGTTTTTTTTCTTTAAATGTGCAATCCAGATTTTCCTCCTGGAAACAGTCTCCAACCAACAAGTATTTAAGGGTTAAGCAAACTTGACCCTTCCCATTTTAAGTCTGACACTGCCACACCCACAAGCATTCAGGACAAAATATAATTTCCCAAAGCGCAGTGGTAGGATTTCCCAAATGCATTTGAGGTCGGAAATTCCTTGATTATTTGATAGCCTGCATTCATTAGCCGTAGCGGTGCCACCGTCCCTTGTTCCAGCTGCGTGTGCTTGGGCAGGATTTTGGACACGGCAAGGAATCTTATTTTGCACAGAGCCCAGCTGGAGGTTCCACGGTATGTGGACAGGCATTTGCAGAAGGGTTAACTCTGTGCCTGCTGGAGCACAGGAGCACGGGCAGCTCCTTTGTGTGAAGCAATTCAGCAGCCAAGCTGCTGAACCAGCAACTACCCCCCTTCCTGCTCCGGGCAGGAAAATATTTGTAGGTGCTTACCCTGTCCTACATATAAAAAGAAATGAGCAAAACAAAGTAGGACTGCCCTCAAGTGTAATTCTGACAGCTTGTTTATGTCCCAGAACCTCAAGAAATGTTGAATTGTTCTTGACTTCTGGAAAAAAACCCAAAAAACCAAAAAAAACAACACTATGCTTGGGCAGACTTACAGTGCAGATTATGCCCATGGGGTGCCTGGCCTGTGGTATGTTGTTATTTATATTTGTTGCACCTGCTGATTTCAGCCCTATCAGTATGTTTTATAGGTTACTGAATGTGTTTTCTTTGCAGATGTCTGTACATTTGGCTACCCTAGCTTTGACTCCTTTGTTCACTCACCATGCTGCTTTTCTGAGTGCATGGACTCCCTGACACATAAGTGCCTTGAGAAATTGCTTTCAAAAACTGATCTGAAATTGCAAGGAGTCCCATGTCTCAGCTTCTCAGATTTATTTACGAAATATTATACTGGATCTGGTTCTATATTTTACACCCACACTGGAACAGCTTAATAGTTTAAGCTTTGTCTTAAATAAAATTTATAAAATCCTCTTTTGGTTTGAAAAGCAAGTCTCTTTTCTCACTTAAGATGAATAAATCTTCTGTCTGCAGAAGCAACTGGTCAAGCTATAGAGCTCTGATAATAAAACAGAACACTTTCTTGCTTAAAGGGAAGGTTATCACTTTAGATGGTCTGCTGAAGTATTTAGAATTTCCAGTCTCTTCACTCTAGCTAGCCTGATCTGAAGGATGGCAGAACAGCAGGCAGAAGTCAGGCTGGGAAAGGGCAAGAGCTTCAGCTGTGACCTGCTTTGGCTACAGCATTGTAGGAAAGAGAGGTACCACCTCTTCCTCTCCCACAGTGGTACTGGCCAAGAAGGGACCCACCCTGGAGGCCACATAGGGGTGGCAGTGCTGCTGTTGAAGAACCATTGTGGAGGACATGGGGCATTGAGAAATAGCAGTGATAAAGCAGCAAACATGCCCTGAGAGAGGACAGGTTGAGTGGATGCAATCTGAGGAGGACTTACTGTGAGTGGAGAGGCACTGACTAGCTTATCATTACTGAATATTTGATGCAAATGTACAGTGAGACTTTTTTTTTGCTAAGCAAATCCAGCATAGAGTAGTTGGGAATGAAATTTCTAGGTAGAAGTTTAAATTTCATCTGTGTAAAAGGCTGGTCCCCCAAAGTTGCCTCAGTGAAAATAAAAGCAGGTTGGAATCATGAATAGATTTGAGGGCTGGTAGAGTTTTTTCACCCAGATTTGTTTGGAGTCTCCTGTTTGGTTTTCATTTCCACTTGGTGAAGCTCTGTGGATTGAAGATGGGGTATCTCTCTGCGGACATACACTGTTCAGTGTTGTTGTACAATGGAAACAGAACATACCAGGTCTCAAACAAACCCCAACAAGAGTAGGGGCCTAACTCAACAGGAAAGATTGAATTTATTGGATTGTTGGTGGAGGTATACAACAAACGACAATAGAGACATGAAGTATTTGTAGAACTCTAAGCAGAATAAATGAAAGTAGCAAAGTAAGCAAGGAAAAGGATAGACGAAAAAGGTTGAACCAAAGAGAAAATTTTCTTTCATCATCTTACCTCCTTCCCTTTCTGGAGAAATCTACCTCAGGGAACCTTGTGAATGAGACTTTTAGGAAACAGGCAGATGACAGCAAGTGTTTTGCATTGAATTAGATTCAATGTCTGGAGAGGTATTTTTCTTATTTCTAGCATCCAGCTCTTGTGTAATAGTCAGGAAGATGGCAACAAAACCTTAAACGCTGCTGTATTTTCTACTTGTACAGTCACAGTGAATTTTTTTCAGAGCAATGTTGGTCTGAGGAAGCACAGAGAATACCACTTTCTGACATTTCTTTTTCCATCAAAATCAGATGAAGAGCTGGATCCAAAATAAAGGTACTGATTATGGTATTAAGGTAGGATTTGTAAAACTACAGTACGATCATTGCAATGTCGTACTGGTTTGGTAATGTACATGCTGTAGTTTGAAAAAATCCATATCCTTATTTTAAGGTTAAATTCTTCGCAGTCTATAGCTTTTCTAGCTAAACATCATTCCCTGGTTTAGAAGATTACACTCCCCTTCATGTCATGGCAACAGCTCTGGCTGGAATACTAACACTGCTGTTGCCAAATGATTTTGTGATGTTGCACGTTCATATTAAGCCAAATTAACAGCAGGAGTCCTGCACTGGAGTCGCAGTACACATCATCATCGCAGAGTGGGAAATTGTTTGATTGAAGTAATCTCCTATCTAGCCACAGTGGGCAGCTCATAAGCTGTTCAGGCCTTTTGTAAGTGGGAAATGTGCAAAAGAATTTAGAAGAAGGAATCCACTCCTGCCCATGCTCACATGGCCAGTGGTGCATGCAGCCCTGATCTGAATGGGGAAGGAGATGTATAAGACTCAGTACATTAATCACTGCAGGTTAAGAGGCTGACATGAACAGAGAGAGGATGGTGTGGTGCAGTGGTACACACTCCACAGCATCTTGGAAAATTTGCTGCCTGACCATGGCTTTTAGAGCTAACCTGTACTACACAAGATTGTATATTGACTTTTAAATGATCATCAGTTACATAATTAGTCATTGGCACAAGATATCTACTAGAACAGTTTGGAAAAGAAATGTTCTTTTAAAAAATACTGACATTTCAATGGAAAAAAGGAATATCTCTCTGAGTAAGAAAAAGAAAGGGCTTTTTCCTCAGAATTTGAAAGCATTTGAAGGTGAGCAAATCTTTCTGCAGAAAAGTTTTGTTTAATAAACCCCCTAATTTTCCCATTACTACAAAGTATGAATGGGAAACATTAATTGAGTCCCAGTGTTTGGGAGTGGATGATTTTATCAGACTTCCCTAGGAATAGAACCACAAGCTCCCTTTCCATAGGGGTCTTTGCTTAGGAAAGACAATGAGAAGCTCACAGCTGAAGACTTCAGATGCAATTGTGCACCCATATTTCTACCCCTGAGAGAAGACAGCCTTTACCTCCATAAGTGTTCTTTTGTGCACGTGTCTTAAAACAGCCCTTACTTCTTCTTCCCACCTCTGAAGCCATTTCATTTGTGCACATTCACATCTAGACTGCTCTTTGTTTTAGAGGAAAGGCTTTGTAATTGAAATTCACAGGGACTCAGGACCCCACAATATGTATTTAAATTTTTTTTTGACCTTTTAAATATTATACCAAGAGCTGCTAAGCAATTAAAGGCAATAAATCTGTGTAAACTGAACGTATAATTCCTCTTAGGAGTATCAATGTGAGAAAATTAAATGTCAACATCTACCTTGGTGTTTACAAGTGCAGCCACAGAATGCAAATTCATTGTCTTACCTGAATTCCAGTTTCGTCTTATATTGCTGTTAGAGGAATTTTATGTTATTGTGGGGTTGGGTTTTTTACATTTTTTAAGGAAGTTCAGATACGTAGTCTCTTTGGTAGCACTGGATGTCCCACTTGTGAGGGACTTCCTCTGACACTGTTCACTGCTGATCCTGTAGAAGCAGGTGCAAAAACATTTTGAATGGTTTTAAGAAGCAGAGTTCCAGCTCTGGCACTGGGTAGGTAGGGTGACATTATTTCACCCCTTTGCATTCTGCTTCCTTTTACAGTATTTCTTGTCTTACTGGACTTAGAAACTTCTGGAGGAATGAACTGTGTCCTATTCTTGTTTCACACCATCCCTGGGGCCATCAGGGACCATGTGCTCAGTCTCAGTCTCAGCTGAGGATTATCCATGATACATAAACACAAACACACTGCCCACTCCTGTCTGTGCGCTGGGAAGGAAAGGGGAGTGAAAGCAGGAGCATCTTTTACATTGCGGCTCCACACAGAAGCTCCTAATATTTGGAACTGAGTCTGTAATAGATCTGTGCTTCCTAATGACCCAAGAATTCACTGCTACTAAAAAAGATAAAGAAAAATCCTTCCCTTGGCATATCTTGTTGATAGAGTGCATCTCTTGCCTGTCTTGCATCTCAAAACATGGTGGGTTTAGGTTAGAGGGTTGTTATTGAGAGTTTTTTATTTGCTTCAGTCCTAGTTTTGTAATATGTCCCCAACTACCTAGTCCTGCTAGAATACAGGAAGAACCTTCTGTTATTTTAGTGTAGACTAGTCTGATTGTTATTCACTGTTTTACTGAATTTACTTTACTTAATACAGCCAAGGGGAACTGACAACACTTCTGTGGACATCACTTCGGTGTCAACTACCAGCCTGAGCTCCACTGGATCAATCACCACAGTTGCATGATGAAGTTGACAAGAATATTTCATCACCAAAATGTGAATATTTTTGCCTTTAACTGACCCTTTTTTTTTCCTTGACAGTTAAGGATATAGCCTGATGATCAATTTGGCATCAGTCTAATTGATATTTCCATCATTTAAAAATTCATCTGGAAGGAGAGAGTTTGATTCTAACATTCAAGTTTCTTGAATTTTTATATTAGTAAGATAATAAAAATGCAGTGGATGCCACTGTCTCAGACTGACATCCTCAGAGAGAAATAACCTTGCTTCTGGTGCTAGCTGAAATGTAAGAATAGCATCTGTGAAGTCAAGCCAATAACCCCCTTTTCGGAGTTTCAGAAAAGTTGATTCACCCAAATCCAATTAAAAGAATAACTCTTTGAATTAATTAAATTGCCCTTCCACTAAAGTTGAGGCTTAAATAATTTGCTGCACTTGACAGAAAAGCAAAATAACTTTTATTGAATAAAGGGTGAACTGAAACAGAGTTTCTGCCTTTGAGGTAAGCTGGGAATTGAGTGCTCAGCTCAGAATAAATGATAAACTTGACTATTTCCATGTAGCTCCTTGATGGGTTCATCTATACTTGCAAGTACTTGCATGATCACCTTGGTCATCACCTGCAGGGATTAATTGCTTCTGAGCAGGTGTATGGTGATAATCACCTCACACACTTCTGAGACAAGACAGCATCTTTCCAGCAGACATTCTGTTGGCTACATGTCAGATTCCACAAGTACAGCTGTGCAACTTTTCCTCCTCCTGACCAGGACAGGGACAGAGAATTGTGTGGAAAATCTCATAGATCAGGTTAAAGACAGGGAAATTGCTTACTGATTACTGTGATGGGTAAAACAGACACATTCTGGGGAAAATAAATATATTTTTTTTTGCCAGAGAGAAATGGAACAGACTGATAAGAAACAAAGATTTTTTTTTTCCTGAAAACTAGAAAAAATTTTATAAGCAGACTTTTAAAACCTCTGTTAGGAGGTGATAATAAATATGGGCACTCCTGTGCAACAATGTGTTGTTCCTTATTCAAAGAATTATCCTATAATTAGCTGCACTCAACATAATTTAGAGCTTCAAGTGTTGGTGAAAACAAAAATAATTCTTACCTGCTTTATGTTGATTCACACTTTGCATAATGCTGAACAATTGTAATGCCCCTTAAAGTTAAGAACACACTTACTGTGCAGCATCTAATCCTTCCATAGTTTTTGCAACATTAATTTTTAGAAGTTGTTTACACACCAGCTGGGCTGTTATGGATACTCTTTGAATCATACACAAAGTCAGAGCAAAAGTCATAACCAAGGTACTGGTGTTTTATTGATGAAATCAAAGGGCATAAGGGAGGTTGAGTTGATGTGGCGTGGGGTTTTTATTTTTTATTTTATACGCTTATAGACTGAGAATAGTATCTGAGAGCAGACAGTTTTGGTAAAGCTGGGAAATTGCAGGGGAAACAAAAGAACATTTTGTCTAATCACTGAGTACATTTTGCTTAAAGAAAACAGGTAACTAAAGTCTGACAAACAGGCTGGACTAGAATTTAATCAATAAGCAAGTCAAGTCTCTTCAAACATTGAAGAGAACTTGATGAACTTGATGAAGTTTTGCAAACTTAATTTGGCATTTCCTAGTTGCATACCAAATTAGTACCCTAGTTCTTCCTACATCCTATGTATAGTACATGTTTGTACATACTGCATAAACATATATATATACATATGAAAAATATTTCTCAGTGCCAAACTTTGGAATTAGTGGTTTGGGGGACTTTCTGCCCTTTCTTTGTAAAGGATTTCTTCCTTTGCCTGTGGAACTGAAGTAGTCTTCTGTCATAAGAGACCATAAAAGAATAAGACCCCAATCTTGCATTCTATGAGAAACTTAAGTTAGGAATTCATGCATAAAAAAGGAAACTACCAGAGGGGCAGTATGGAGACACTGATCAATACCAGGACACTTAGGAAGATGCTATGAAATCTGTATTTCTGTGATTGAAGTTTTTACTTTAGAGCTCAGCTGAAAGATACCTATACCAGCTTCTGTACCTGCTTCTGCAGGGCAGTTGATCAATTCTAACTCATAAAGAAATTAATTCAGTCACTGAACGGTCAGATCACAGGTCCAGGTGGTGTTCAAAGCTGTGCTAGAGGCAGCTTGGAGAAGCTGGCAGGTAACTGCAGCCATTTCTCTGTCACCAGGCCCAAGAGGACTCAGACTTGCCTGGTGCTGCTCCACTCCCAAGAAATGCTGCACTAGTGTCAGGGTTGGTGGGTAGCTGTTCCTCTCTGACCTGCTTAGCCTTGGACCCCAGTCTTGTGTCCTAGTGGCTAGAACAAGAAGTTATTTATTGAGCAGAAGATACTCCCCTTGGTAGTGGTCTAAGGCAGGTTGTTGAAAAAATGCTTGAGACTAATAAACTTGAAAAGAAATGTAAATAAAAAACTGTCCCTCCAGACATGCAGTCCCACTAGTTCTTAGAAACCACAGCCAACTCAACTGGAGCATAGAAGCTGTGGGATCAAATAACTTCTTATTAATTCCTTGCAACATGTGTTAAGAGCATCTCATGGGAGTTGTAGGTGTTTGCTCTTTTCTCTCCCTTCTAGCAAAGATTCCTGAATATATTCCTGAATATATCACTGCTGCCAGGTGATAGCTGAAATCTTGTATCTAGGACAGCAAAAGTTCTTGGAGTGCTGTTGTCCTCTCCTGGGAGGAATTACTGTTCTTTATAGCAGAGCAAGCAGAAGCACATTGCATTTTCACTGTAACATTTTCAGTTTGAGAAAGTTTGATATAATATTATAAGAAAGGAAAACCTCTCAACTTTCAGAATAATTTTCTCAGTTCTGTTTTCTGTCGGAGCTAAAGAAATAGCATTAGTTTTCTATTTTTTTCTCCAAGAAAGAAGACAAATCGAAACCAAGATCTAATTCTTCAGAGGGGCTGAACCAATTAATGACATTTGGTTTAGTACTGTGGTAGTTTACTGTGATGAAGTCATCTGCTTGTGTAAGGAGAAATGTGGCCATCACCATGCAGCTTGCTGGCACTGGCTAACAGAACATATGCCTGTGTTTTGGCAGGGAAATAGCAGATGCCATCCCGTGGGAAGTCCTGGGGAAAGTACAGATGTGACCTCAAACTGTACTTTTGCCTTTAGGCTGGCAGCACGAACCTCCCTCTATCACCCAGCCAGCTGTGTGTTGTGCCTGACACCTGCACTGCCCAGCACTGGAGATGCTGCATCAGTGGGGACCATAAATGCCCAGAGCTCATTGCTCAATGGTTTTGAGCTGCAGGCCTCCATCATGTGCTTTTCTGGTATTAAGGGTGTCTGGCACAGATGCAGGTTTCACAGGGAAAAGGATGGCAGGAGCTGTGTAGGGCCCCACTGACAGAATGTTCCCTGCTTTGTGATGTGGCTGTGTTAGCCACCCATCCCGAGAGCAATGAGGTTCAATTTCTGCCCTGCTCTCCTGAGATGGACTCTTTGTTGATCCTTGCTCTTCCATAGCTTCAGAAGCTTTCACAGAGCAACCACCGAATGCACAACAAATCCAGTTCACACACAGATCTGAGCATCTTCTGATTCAGCAGAGGAGATGCAATTTCTGTGCATGTAGGGAAGCCAGATATCCCTCTGAAACACAGAGGCGAACTCCTTGGGGAGATGTGTCGTGCTGCAAAGGGCTGAAGGCAAACTAAATTTGATAAGAGAGACAGGCAGAGGGTAAAAACTCCATGAATATGTAAGATAGGGGGATTCCTGCAGAAGGCATTACTGCAGATTCAGCTGTAACTAACTTCAGCTGCTGTTTCTCTGTCACCTTTGGAAGGGGAAGATCTTTAATGAATATCAAAGTCAAACTTCAGGCATAAAATAACCTCTCAAGTTACTCACTTTACTTTAAAGAAAACCACTGCATCTTGTCACCTTACAGATATCCATGATCAGAATTGAATAAACTGATATAATTTGGGAGGATTTTGGAGTAGCTTGTCTTGAAAATGTGAAAAATCCCTTCATTCTTATGTGCATCTCATTGGTTTATTCCTCTTCCTAGTGGTAAGGGAGAGGGAAGATTAGAAAGAAAAGATTCAAGACTTCTTTTAACTTCTTCCTTTCTATTTTAAAACTGTGCTCAGGATAGACAGAGGAAGGCAGAGCAAGAAAACAGAGAATGAGACTCTTTAGAAGGAGGAAAATTTGAGAAATTGCCCCATTTACTCCACTGCTTCCTATTCACTCTTTTCCCTACTTAGTTCCAGCAGAAAGAAAGGGAGAGGGAGTGAAGAAAAACAAATAAGTGAGGAAGGTGATGGCAAAGAATCCATGCAGTATCAGTTTTGCTTTATATAAGGCAGACTACATTGGTTCTTAAATCTTTGGTCAACACTTCCTATGGAAAGGATACTTTTCAAACCAGCTCAATGTGTTGCATATCATTATTTGTGTATGTGGCACCCTACATATCTGCAAGAACACCAAATCATTCTGGAGGGTTTGCCTCGGTGCAGACAGACGTGGCAAGCAGTCTAGCTTAAAGTTACAGTGGTGGAAATGGATGTTACTGTTGTTGATACAGGACAGGTCCCTCTTTGAGTTAAGAAGATAGTCAGAGTGCTGTAATGCTGCAAAATATATCTGGGAATATACAGAAAGTGAGTGAAGTGAAACTGAGTTTAACCCAGGGAAATTAAAATTGAATTTCCAAGGTAGCACTCGAAAAGCCTGTCTGAGGAACAAAGTCTGCATAGCTGAAAAAAAGCACAAGGTTTTGCCAGCAGGAAATACAAAGCAAATTGGTAGCTGTGCCATAAAGGTTGGGTTTAAAAAGGACAAACCTAGAACAGAAGGGAAAAAAGCACAGAGTATGGCAAATCATTGTCTTTATTGGCATGAATTGTGAAATGTGAGAAGCATCTGGCTTTTGTATCTTTAAAGGCAGCATTAGATAAAGGAAGACTAAACAAATAACTCAAGGAAAAGTGGTTCCCCAGGTTGCAGGCAATATGTCACACCAGCAATGCAGTAAACCCTTCAGCACTCTTCCAGTTAAAACCAGTAAGTGTATAGTTCAGGTGCCAGCACCCAAATTTCTCTATGGTGAACTACACCAATATAAAATACATTTGTGATATGAATTCTTTAAAATGTAGTCATCAGAACTACATTGCTAAATGGCCGCTTCCATTTTGTAAATGTTTTACTTTTATCTGTCCTATTATTTCTTAGGAAACTTCCAAGTGGGACAACAGAAATTTTCTTAATTAAGGGTATCAGATCTGAACATAATGCTTGTAGGTTATTAGCTTTATATCAGACTATCCTCCAAATGCTCTACTTTGCTTTTTGAGGAATCCTGCAGCAAAGTGAGATACTATGATCTCCTTAATCAGAGACTCCAAGGCATCAAAGTTAAAGCTAATTAAGATTTATGAGATTGGAGGTATATAATTTGTGTGTGAACACTGTAGGTGATAAGGGGTTTCAGATGATGACTATAGATTGCAGCTGAGCTTGGGTACCACAGTTTTACAGAATAAATCATTAGGAGTACATTACACATTATTTTTTCTTTTCACCTTATTTTAATTTAGAAGGCTAAGGCAGGAAATACTGTGCAAGTGACAGTTTTGTTAAAATCTAGGCTGGGACTGAAGCAGCAATTAAGACCTTCTGCTTAAAAATCATTTCAGTAAAGTCTCAGTCACTAACACAACACCTCCCCATTCAAATGTCCATCCTGTTTTCCTTTTAACACCTGGTTCATATCACATCATGAGTAGGTATGTGCTCGCTGAACATTCACTGGGGCCTCTGTCAGAAGAATACAAACCTGCTCCAGTGATTTTAGAGTAAGTGCTCTTGAGAGCTCTTTGAACCATCCCACCAAATCCAAGGCAGCTGTTCCATTGTAAAAATCAGCTTAACATATGGTTTATAGAAATAGTATATTTATATTATATACGGCATAAAATAAAACAAAAGGTGCTTGAGTTGTATGAAGACAGCAAATTGCTATAAGCAGAAATGAGGAGAGAAAAGTGATTATATGCAATCTGTACTAGACAAGCACAAAACATTAACAGCAAAAGAAGAGGAACCATGAAAGGGAGGGCTTCACTACTAGGACAGCTGTCTACTTGGCAGCTGATACCAACATATATTTGATGAATGAAATCTCCCTGGGAGCTTCTGGTGATGACAGTAACATTTTTCAATTGGCTGTGGGGGCAGCTTGGTGGGATACTCTGAAAGTTGAGAGTGTAGAATTTATGTTGTGCACATGATGCATATATGTATATGAGATGCATATATGACCTAAAGAAAATACTAATCCTGTAAGGGTCTTGAAGGAGTCCTTTTAGCCACCTCCCTTCTCTGGGGAAGATTGAGTGCATGTCCTTGGCACAGCTTTGGAAGTGCCATATATTCCTAGTATCCGTGTTTCACCATATCACAACCTTTGGAAGGTGCTTTTCTCTTATATTTGATTATTTATCTTCTGTGGCAAACAACCTTCCATTCCATGCCCGGTGCAAAATGAAACCATTGATCGCAGTCCTTTATGAAAACTGTTTATTTTGGAAGATGTAGAAAACATTTGACCTCTGTTTCTCTTTTTCTTTAAGTCTCTCTATTCTAGATAGAAGCAATAAAATTCTTGAAAGTCATTTCTCATCAGTCTGTTTTCTAAAGCTCTCAGAAACAGTGTTACTCTCTTCTGTGATCTTCATGATATTTTTACAAATTTGTACTCCAGACAGGTTCTCAACGGTGCTGTGTGGGACAGAAAAATTTCATCCTTTGCCACTTATGAAGCCCCTGTTTGTACATCACACAACTGGATTGAAGTTTCTTGCAGCAGCATGTTCTTGACTCATAGTCAGTTTCTAACCTACTGTAACCTCCTGATATTTTTTTTCCCTAATCCTTTGTTAACAGAGACAGTGACAGAGGCACCAACAAGTGGTCTGTTTACAAGCTGCTCCCTGGTTCTACCTGGCTGTATATCCTGGTGCAATCTCCAGTCAGGGTCTTAAAAGGCAAAACTAACCAAGTCCCTATACAGAGAATGGAGATTCATGCCATAGGAAACAGTAAAAGCTGCAAAGTAGCAAACTGAGGGAAATAACTGTGGAGTAATTTAAAAAATATAGGGCTCACTTGAGTCTCCTAATCATAGTTTTCATAGAGGAAAACAAGTTATATTTAGGATATCCATGGTCAAAAGTGGCGGCGATAATTTTGGAGGCTGGATTTTGGAGCTGTTAACAACATTTCAATCATCTGTAAATTATTTGAGAAATCAAAGTCATGAGTTCAATAGTAGTAGGTCCTGGCAGTGTTCTTGGCTTGTTTCTTGCACTATTTTGGGATAGGTGTGGAGAAGAGGGATATTACACACAGAGTCAGTGCTAATACCCCATGGAGCTCTATATATTTCTCCCTGACGAGCTTGCATGAACCTCAAATTGACTTCAGAAAATTACAACAGCAACTCATCAGTTTAACTCGGTTTCCTGCCATGACAAGGAACTGAACAGTCATAACCAAAGGAAGAAATTTTTGAGTTATTTTGAGACGAGAACAAGGCAATGTGGCTTTTTTAATGGGAAAGGCATCTCCTAGTGAAGGAAACAGACTTTAGTGACAGAGCTGTGGAATTGTTTCTTCTGCAGAGAGTTTCAGGCTGCATTTCTATTTAATTGGCATCAAGCCCACTTTCAGAGGTACACTTTCCTCTGAGCTTTAATTTGCGCTTAAAACTACATTCCACTGACTGAACACTGTCCTACAATTACTATTTTCTCACCTACAACTTTTCCTTTTAGAAAGAAACTCTGCCCTCACCTAAGCAGTTCCTCTTCTTGTCCCTCACCTCTTTTTCTCTGCTTCAGTGCCACGACTGTGGTTGAAAGGATAAACCCAGGCAGCAAGTAATCAGTTTGCAGGGAAGGTAGAGACAGTAAAAATCTAATGGAGAAACTTACTGGGAACAAACAAAATTGTACAAAACTAAGCAGTGATAAGTACTCCTTTCTGATATCACCCAACTATTCTGTTGTCCAGGGAGAAGTGGGTACTTGGGGTACATGGAGTGCCAAGGGCTACATGAGTACCAAGCCACAGGCTGTGTGTGCATTCAGCTTTCTGGTCCAGGTGTCACAGGTTCTTTGTTCTGACTACTTTTACAATTTTTCCGGTTTTTCCTTTGAGGCGGGGAGTGCTTACCTCAGCAGCTGCTTTTCCTCTGCTGACTGTTATAGTCCTTTTTTCTCTTCTTTTGTCTTGGTTAGGGAATGTAAGTCACACTGTTGCAACTATTCTTCATTTTATTTTGAGAGTGAGGCTAAGAATAGTTGTTTTTCTGTTGTTGGATACTAACTGGGCTTCTCACACCTGCTACAAGCTCTTACCTACACCATCACTTCTTTGTCGTCCTTCCTCCTACCTATTAATTGCTCTTCAGCTGAGCAGCACTTCCTAAATTATAATGGGTTTAGTCTGGTGTACAACTAGCTAGAAACCTTTAAATGAAACAACTATCTCTGTTCAACTTAATCTCTGTGAACGTGCACAGAGAACAACATTGCAAGGTCTGGGAGGTATTGTTTTTCCAAATCACAGCCGCACAGGAAAACGTTAGACAGAACTTGGCCTCAGCTTGAAGTGAAGTTACAGATCTGCTACCTGCCTCTCTGAAAACCCGAGTAAATTCCAGCTGTAGTTACTGTCAGATTTTGGGAATGTATTTCACTTTTTTTTTTTCTTCAGGGAGTTAAAAAAACCCATACAACTGCAAATAGAGAATCCCTCACTCCTTAGGTAAAGAGCTCTGAAATATGAGGACTAATGACTTCCCTCCGTGCATGTACTTGAGTTCTCCTTGGGGATCTCGCTCTCTCAAGGAGGATAATGTTACTCCCTGTCAGGGATCTCACAAAGTAAAGCCCAGCTGAAAGAAGAGGTGTAGTACCAGAGCTGTTTTGCTGCATAAAAGGCGTGATGGAAAATCTATTGCCATTTACCTTGGAATGAGTCTGCCATCAAGTTAAGTCTCTCATAAAGGATGGCTTGCTCTTCTTGCCACTTTTCCTAGAATCCTGTGGCATCTGCAGAGGGGTAGGCACAAAACCCTCCACACACCAAATCGACCATGCTCCTTGTGCAGGACACACAGCACTGGGCTCTGTCCTGAGCAGTCAGAGATGGAGCTTTTATGCGAGCGGAGTTTGCGAACACCTTTGGAGGAGCTAAAATTTGAAGTCCAAGTTCAGGTTCTTTTATTTTTTTTGATTTTTATTTCAAAGAAATACATACAGTTGTCTTTATGTTTATAGACAAGAAGTGTGCTAACATGTCTGAAGGGAAAGATGAGCAGGGGGAGTGGAGAAAATGAAAACGATCCTATTTGCTGTTTTTATCCTATTTTATAAAACAAATGCCACTCCTTTATCCTCTCCTTGCTGCAGGTGTGTGTCCATTACAGTGTCAACAGTAACTACACCGTAGTTTTACTGGCAAATGTAAAGCTCATTGCCTGTAAACATGGATTAAAACATTGTTGCACAAAACCAGATAATTTTTTGCACAGCTATTTCAAACAAATGCACATTTTCTCAAACCATGTGCTAACAAAAAAAAAAACCCCACACATGTTAAGAGCCATTTGCATTTAGGTTGCTTTTATGCCTGCATGTTTCACATTCCATTAACTGTCAGTACATTGTATGGAATCCGTCAACACAAAAGTTCCCCTTTTTTTCCCCATATGCAATGAAAAGCTAACATGGATACATTACAGAGAAAAGTAAATAAATAGAATTTCTTTTAAAAGTTGTTGACTCTAGAGACAATGTTTCTGATTCAGAAAATATTTTGGTGAAACATTTACTGATGGTAAAAATGAAGACCAGAGTAGAGCAGACAGCTTTATGAAATGGATATCTAAGAACTAGAAATAGACTAGCTCACTGAAACAATCCCCTCAAAACTGGAAGAATTAGTCTGGCTATAGCTTAAGCTGGACATAATAAAGTGGTTCTTAACCCATATGGTTTAATAAACTGAAACAAGAAGGTTTTAAGGTAGAATATTACCTATTTCTTAATATAAAATTCTTGAAATATATATAAATCTCTTGCTGAATTGTTCAGTACACAAATTTTTTTTCATACATATTTTTTATGATCTAACTAGTCAGGTTTCAGCCTTTCAGGAATCCTTATGATTTCCTTAAAAACTAATTGTATTTTTTATGCAAGTGAATCAGTTAAGAAAATATACTGCTGTTCATCAATTCAAACAGAAATTTATATGGATGTTATGTCTCTAAATAATGTTTCGCTTCCACTTTTACCTGCTTTGTCATGTCATGTTTTAAATAGGAATGGCATTCTTGACCAACAAACCTGATGGTGTTTCTATTATGTTTTACTTCTCAGTGAGTTCATAAACTTCAGCACATATGTAGTGTTCTAATTTTAGAATGGTTGTAAGAAGTAGTCTGTTTTTGAGAGAAATAAAAGCCACCAAAAATATGTCTGCTTCTTCCCAAAATGTATTATTTTTAAATAACTTAGAAGTTTCAAGGTGGAAATCCCCACCATTCTATAGGAACTCCTCTTAACAGAAAACCATTTTAATATTTTGTCAATCACAAGACATGGAAAGAGCCACTGTGCAGGCTACCCTACCTCACTGCTTCAAACTGACCAAATTTAGGATCTTCAGTAGTTCTGAAACTTGGAATTCCAGAAAAAAAAGGTCAAAATTATTGCTATAGAGTCCACAAGTTTATCTGTTGATTTATCTTTTGAATGCTTTGCTGTATTGTATAGATGAAAGCAATTGGCAAGAAGCCATTTGTTATCCGTCTCCATTTATCTGTGGGCAGAAATGTGTATCCCAAAGTCATCATTAGCAGTATAGTCATAATGTTGTCACAGATGATGCATGACCAAATTCAAGCTAGCTGACTGCAGCACACACTTCACATGTACAAGCATTTCTTCCAGTTTTATTGGTGTCTTGAACATCACGGAATATTCCCGTGTTGATCATGCAGTAACAAACAGTTTATCCTAAACATTTTCATATATCCGTGGTTTGCATCATTAGTGGCCACAGAAAATAGTTTGTCATTTTTTTACATTGGCTTTAAAATCTTTCTCAATCGAACAGCAAGTTAATATTTTACGAAGGATGCCTGAAGTTGTTGTCTTACGAAAATAAAACATTTTGTGGAAAACTTGGAATAATATTATTCATTTTGTTGTCAAATTAGAGGGACCTGCTTAAAAAAATGTTATGCAATATACAGTAGAGAGCTGTGGTGGCTGTTTTCTGTGGATAAATGTTTCAAAAGTTTTCTTTTGTTAGGAATTGTTCTCATGTTAGGAATTTATTATCATCATTTATATGCCTACAAGCAATTAAGAAAATGTGTCTCTGTAAAGTACAGTAAGTCTTATGGGAGCTATTGCTTTCTGTACTGAACCATGCAAAATCACTTCTATATTAATTCCAGGAATGCTTGTTCCTCTGATTCAGCTTAAGGACTATATCTTGATTAATTGATAAAATGCTGTTATCACAATCTCTACTGTGTCGTCAGCCACATGACAAAGCAATGTCATCAACTGCTTCTAAATCAATATGCAATCAATGTGGAGATTCCTGTTTGGATACAATCAGTCACTCCAGTCCACAGTATGTTGGGGGTAATAAACACCTTTTGTGATACAGACAGTAGTTAACTCTGCTTTTGATGAACATTGTGCATGAAGGCCTCTTCAGATATGAAAAGTTGCATGTCTGCTATAAATTCAGCTGCAGTTCTTTGCTTTGTGCACTGCTGTGGCAGGTGGAATAATTTTTTAAAACAAGTTATAAGGAAGTGTTACATCCTCTGGTTTTAAGTGTGCTCTGTAGATGCAAACTGATGTTTGAGATCCTGCCCACAGGCCCTCCCCTCAGGCACCTGTGTGGTTTGGAGGAATGAGAGCCATCTTCAGGAACAGACAGTTCCACTCCAGTTATACAAAGTCCCCATGGAGTAATAATTCCCTCAGCTCTTCCTAACTTTTTAATGAGTTTCTTGATTTGACAGCAAAATTGTGAGGCAATTTTAAAATTTTTCTTCTTCATGTCATCTTCCACCTCAGTTCTCTCTAAAATTCTTTGCCTGGAGGTTGAATGTGAAGGGAGCCCATCACTTCTGGCTCCAGCTCCCTCATCAAGCAAGGACAGGCTGACACTCGGTGCACAGAACTCGATGGGGCTGGTGTCCTTCTGTCCTCATAAGCTGAAGAAATTGGATAAAAATACCCAGTTTCTGGTAAGACATCTGCTTCCTTTCACTAAGACCTTCCACTTCTACAAGTAAAAGGGCTTATTCCAAGGTTCAAAGCTCTGCTGTGCACACACTGTGTACTAAACCTTTGCAGTAAAATACCTGAAATCCATGTAGGGCAGCTGTTCCTCTTCATTAGTCTTTTTAGGAGTTTCTCACTTTTGTGCAATCTGCCTGAGCTGTAAGTGAAGGGACGTTTTGCATACAAATGCCATACAATGTTCCAAAGATTTTCAAACATGAAATCTTATCTGTGATTTCTTAATTTCAAGTGTGCATTTCAGAGCCGTATTAGAACACACAGATTTCCTTTTTGGAGGTCCTGTGGTTGTGTTCCCAGAATCATAGAATGGGTCAGGTGGGAAGGGACCACAGTGGGTCCTCTGATCCAACCTCCCTGCTTGTCCTAGAGGTCATTACACAGGATTGCATACAAACAGTTCTTGAATATCTCCAGTTAGAGGGATTCCACAACCTTTTTTAAAATTTTCATTTAAAAGCTACATTTTATGATGCTGAATTCTACTCTGAAACCACTGCTTATTCAATAGTTACATGACTTGTCTGTTGTTATGGCCAGGTTTCATTGATGATCGATTCAATCTTCTTTCACTGATACAAGAAAGGGAAGAGTTAAAAAATCTCTTAAAATAAGGGCTCACTAGCTATCTTAAAACTGCCTGTAATAATCTTCTATCTGCCTTTACATTTTTAACAGTTGTAGCAGGTTGCAGTGGTATTCAATTGTAGGTGAATTCTGATTTTTGTATGCTCTGAAGCTAAATTCTACAGCTCAGATTAATTGTTCATTAGAATTTAGCAGTGTCTGAGCCCCTGAAACATCACTGTCAAAATGCCTGGTACTTGGCAGAAAATATTTGAGGAGCTAAATTAAAAGCTTTAAACTTATTAAAGCTTTAACTTGTGTATGTGCTGATTAACTGAAAGCTTTACTGCCTGCCAAGTTTTTGGTATTATAAGCAGTGAACTATAAGCAGTGAACCTGGTGAAGGTGCTTAAAAAAGACATAGAAACAAAGGCATGGAATTATAAGGCAGAAATGTGAATTTTAAGATATATTTTTAAAGAAACTATTTTTGTCAGACGAAAATTTCCGCCGGTAAAATCTCAAAGAGGGGAGTTATCTCACAATAAAAATTCTGTTAGCCCATCACTTAAGATAGCTGCAACATTTTAAAATATGTTAGCAGTGAGAAAAATGTAATAATATTTTTTTAATGGTACTAGGGGCATTGATTTAATGACACAATAGTTTTTCTGACTTCAAGGAAGTTTATAGACAAATTGAACAAAATAACTGTGTGACATATCACAAACAGGAAGTTAGGGAAAAATGGTCAGAAATTATAAAATAAAATTCATCAAATGCATAACAGTTCACCAATATTTCTTGTATGCTGTAGTGGGGAGAAAAAGATCTGATCAGTATTGCATTACAAAGCCACAATAAATGAAAGAAAAATCATATCATGGCTGCATGTGCTATCACTATCTTTCCCCTCTGCAAGGAATATCATTACACTACGTGGGATGAATTGGATCACAACAAGGGAAAAAATAGCACAGAGGAATAAAAGTAGACTGTATAATGATGGATGTGGAGAATTAATTAGAGAACCAAGATTATTCTTGGTGGTTATAAATTTAACTTTTTTTTTTTTTTTTTTTAAGGAAAAACTTGAAATAAATCTTTGTAACCCTAACCTTAACCTCCTCAGGAGCAGGTTGTCATGTGGGGCTTAGCCTGGCTAGCACAGTGCTCCAGCTGCTGTGCCAGCTGTTGGCCAGAGGAGACTGTCATCCCTGACACCTGTAGAGGCTGGTGAAATGTGCCTGACCCTGCTGGAGGGACCAAGCAGATTCTGCTTTATGTGCCAGGACAGGAAGGGACTACGTGTAGGTGTAAGGAGAGGTTTGGCCAGAGCAACCAGACCTGGTGCAGCCTCCTGTGGTCTGGTGTCTGCCAGAACCCACCAGTGCCACTTGGCAGTGCAACAAACCAATGTGAAAATCCTCTTCTCTCCCTCTTTTTTGACTTGTTTTGTCACTTTGCCAGAAATAATTATTCTTGAGGTTTTCAAGCTTTAATGGGAAGCTTATGGTTTTTAACAGTTTGTAACTCAAACAAAGTTAAATGGAATTTGATGGGAGAAAGTATTTCTTTAGCCTGGGGGCTTTCTGTCTGCTGAATTTTGACAGTTTCCTGCAAACTGCAGAGATAAATTAGAGCAGCTTTAAAAAGCAAAAAGAGTCTAGCTGGAATGGGATGTGTCATCCTGTCTTGTAGGGGCTACCAACCCTCTTGCAAAGGGGTCTGTGGTCATTTTAAGGGCCCCCTGTGGTCTGTTGGCACTACTGTGCAACCTTGGGTATGGAATATGAAAGTAAAAACAGCACTTACCAGTGACAAGAAAGCATCTGACCATCTCATACAGGGCATATGACTGTTGACTTAAACATCTGTATTTTCATAATACTCTGTATTAAATAATTTTTCTTTATCCACTGTTTGTCTCAGCTATTTAACAATTCATCTTGCATGGTATTGCTTTCATGTAATTATAATATATCTGACAGTGCTTAATTGAGGATTTAATAATTTCTCATTTTGTTTGCTTAGAGTATATTAATGATGCTAGATTTCCAGCAATGAAGAGGCTTGTCTTAGGGAGCCTTCATTTACCTTGGAATGTCCTTTTCTGAACAAGTGTGCATGACAGGATTTTCGGTATTAAGAGTGTGCTATGATACCTCCCATCTCATAGGATCCATTGATATATTTAGTAGCTTCTTTCTGGGAGACTGCAGTTTGTTAAATCAGCACCATTACGCCCATTCCACATGGTTATTTAGTCTTGTTGCTCCTTTATTTTAGGGCAAAAATGATTGACAGGATGGCCTGTAAGCTGAGCCTCCCTCCTAGAGAACTTCCAGGCACTGCTCAGGAATCTCTCTATTAAATTATCAGCTGCTAATTATCTACGTCCAGTTTTAAGGTCGGCAATGACGTACAGTGTTAACAGGATCTCTTTAACCTCTTGTTAGGAAGAAGCTAACTGGGAATATGCCTGAGTCTTCCTCAGCTACAGGAGCTGACAGCATTCCTTGGAGATGTGAGCTGCTTGCTCACATGGTGGCTCAGGAAAACTACGTTCACTGCTAATGCGAAGATCAGTATCTATTTTCCTGTGTTGCTGTGTTACAACGTGTACCTCTTTTATCTAGCTAATAATTTGAACACTCGACTCTTCTGACCTGCTAAAAACCAGTGAAATCTGATGTCTCATTTTGTCTTTTGATCAATATTAAAGTTCTAAGTACATTGATCTACTTTTGGCTAAAATGAAACCCTCTTGACACTAGTTTACCACCTCTCTGTTATTTACGGTGTTGCTTTCAGAATCATTATGGTCCTTTACTGTAGACAAACACTCAATAAAATTACTTTGTTTCATAGTGCAGAAAGACCATGAACTTGGGTTGTTAATTTCTGCCCTGCGGTCTCGAAAATATTATATGTGTCAAAAGTGAGATGATAACTAAGGATTTGGGAGCAACTACCCCTGTGTGCTAGATTTTGTACAATACAGAAGACTGAATGTTTTTGAAGATACTGTTCATAACAGGATTGAAACTGTCAGGCACCATCTGCTGTGATATTGACTGACCATGATTCAGACAAATATCATTTAGAGATTTAGCAACATTTAGAAAATTGTGCAGAAGTTTTGCTTTCTTTTTTTTCTGCTTTCCTTTCCTAGTGGTCACCTTTTGTACTAAAGTTTAAGTGAATTTAGATTTAAATTTCTGTTTGTGCAAAAAAAGGAGGGCAATGTAATATTGATCTTTCAGTTTCATTAAAATAATAACATGGTATTCAGTATAAAATTTCATTCTGAAATAAATAACCTCTAAGTATTTATTCCAAACATATAGTGTCACAAAAATAAATTGAATCATGCATAATTATAAATACGGGGTTCAGATATTTATTAAAATGTCTCCTATTTTTGTGAACTGCAGAAATTTTTTCAATGAACTTGATTTTTAAGATAGTTCTGCAACTTACCACGGGTGGGGTCCCCTGCTCCCCAGTGCAAGCCAGGCTTGTCTGTCACACTCAGCCCCGCTGAGCAGCCTGTGTGCACATCTGGGGCTTTGCACCCCATACACTGACATGCAGCTACAGAGGTGCCAAGAAGGCACACACCACTTCACAGCTGAGGGTTTGCAGCTGGTCCTATCTGAAACCTGTGCAAAATTCTGGGGGGCTTTAAGGAATCTCGGAGGATTTCTCACACATCAAGCTGCATATCCTGCTCAAGGGCCAGACATATTTGCAAGCTGTCCCAGAGACAGCAGGCGAGTCTGAGCTCCAAACAAGTACCTCTGGTCCAGGCCTTTGTCTCTGCTGACCCCACAAGCAGGTGTCCTGTCTGTGCCTTTAGAATCTCACTCTTCTGTGACTGGGCTTCTCCACCTTGAGAGCAACACTACCGGCCTTGTAAAACACTTGTAATCAAAATGTTGCCAAGAAAAACGTGGGAAGATCTTTTGCCAAATTGCAGTTTAATTTCCATGATGATGTCTCAGACTGGTGTGATTCAGCATTGTGGTACTTTATTTAAATCCCTGCTTCCTATTTCTTTCAAGATGCAAGAATCGTTGTTTGAATTAAAAAAAAAAGGTAAACAATTTGATTAATTATAATTTCTGTCATATTACAAGTGGTTTTAAATTTACCTAAGGAGACACATACAAGGGATTTGGGTCTAATACTAAAGTAAGTGACTATGACTCTGGCAATGAATAGGTTTCCAGTTTGGTTTTGTGTTTGACTTGACTGTAGACCAAGCCCTGCTCAGCTTGGCTGAGTGCTCAGCTTAAATCAACAGCCTATTTATGGACCCCAGCAGCACTGAGGTGTGTCAGGTTGAACATACACTTCTTCTTTCTCTGTTATCTTTGGTACTTTCCTCCTTCAAATCATCACTGATGTAAAGTATATCAGAACGTAATGAAATCTGACGTGTAGGTTGAAGCAAAGTAATCAATTAATCTGTATGAAGTGATAACCTAATTTTCTCAGAGGGATTCAGCAATAGTAAATAAATGTTAATAGTTCCCTAAGCTAATACACCCAGAGCTGAGGGGTAAATCTGTTTTCACAACCTTTTTTTGGGACCAGTCATCTTAACGAGTGTCAGTTCTTCAGCTTTTAGAAATCTTTCTTATTAACCAGAAACACAGAGACTTGGGTTTAGCAGAGATTAAGGTTCCACTACTGAACAGTAGTGATGCAAAGCATCCTTAGAAAAGACATGACAGTGTAAATGGAAGTGCAGTACATGACTCATGTCCCAGCTGTAGGAGCTGCCTGAGCTTTCCAGGGAAAGACAAACAAGAATCATATTAAGGATTGGATCTTCCCCCTACTCTCCTGCCATCATTTCTTTTCTCCTGTTACTGGGCATTCACCCTTTGCAAGGGCTGAAAGGAAATGTCCTTACATGGACAAAAGCTTCTGTCTCTTTTGTCCTCACCAAGTCAGATTAGATGTCCTCCCCTGACCAGCAATCCTATTCTGTCCAGGGAAGGAGACTTCCTCTTGCTCCCTAGGGCTAGAATAGGATCAGGCTCAGACACCTGAGGTGGGCTCATGGTTATCCTCACCCATGCAGACTGGTCTCACTTAGTCCATGCACTGAGGGACAGAATGTAGGCCCTCCTCGTCTCCCTTGCTGTCCTCTGGCAGGTCTTTTGAATTTACTCCCCTGTGGGAGTATTTAGCACAAGGATGTGCCTCTTTCAGTTCCTCTCCTGTCCAGAAGCAGGGAAAAGGCATCCTCAATAAAGCTGTATTGCAGCTCCACTTTGATAAGGAATATTGTGTAGATAGCTGTAATGTGGGTAAAAGGTTTGTTATGTACCTGAGAGTCCTTGAAAATAACTTCAGAGCTGACCCTAATAACTAAGGTAGATATATGTTTAATGAACACCCTATAAGTTGTTGTTGTTTTTTAAAAATCAAGGAGCAAAAAGAAGCAGAAGCCAAATTCACATCACACAGTTTTAAGCTGCGTGCATTCCTGCCAGGAAAAATTTATATCTGTTGAGATGTGAGCAGGCAGCTAAGTCCAATTTGAATGAAACTTGAATCCATAAAAATTAAAAACATCATTTATATTCCCCATCACAGTGGTATGGCTGCCTCTAAAGACAAATATATATGCAAATAATTTAAAGGAAGGCTTAGGTATATGATTGAAATCTCTGTTTGAGCAAGAATGCAGACAGTTACATAATTTGTCCACAAAATCAAGTTATGCACTTGTGGTTTTTGCAAATACGTGTGCTGCTAGCATTTCAATATGTCATCCTTAAAACAATTTTCTCCTAGTGCCCCCCATCAACTTCACCTGTGCATAGAGAAAAATTTAACCAGACAATTTCATATCATAAGGCTTACCTCAGAACCTTGGCTCTTGCCTTTTAGAAAAAACCATTTTGTGACTGCTTTGACAACCACTGCTGTAGTGACAATACCAAACATAGCTGCCTACTCCCAAATCTAAGCCCAAGAGACCTATTAAGCCTTTTTTTTTTTTTTTTTTTTTTTTTTCCCCAGGGCTGCAGAACTGGAAACTCTGACAGTGCAAGACTGGAGAGAAGTTGATGGTGTTATGTTGTTATGTTCAAATCTTTGGGGTTTTGTGCCTTGTTTTGGGCCCCAACCACCATCCCTCACTGAGTGTATAGGGAGACAGGACTGTGGACAGAAAGAGCTCTGAAGCTTTTTTCTTGGATTAACATTCTGGGGTATGTGGTGACTATGAAGTCCTGTAGAGGGTGAATGAGGACAAGGGAACAGGACCTCACAGACCTGGAGGAGGAGCCAGGAATGCTGTCCTGTGACAGGCACGCACACATCACTCATGCCTACCCCCATAAATACAATGTGACAACACTGCAAAACAGTTTTTCCCTCCAGAAACATTAATACTTAAACCAATTTCTGCTGATGATTTAGTGCTATTCAGAAATGAAGTGAAGTGAGATGAAGCTAGGGGAAATTGGATCAACTTTTCATTAGTTTTGATGACATAATTTGAAGAAAGAGCAGCTGAAGGCTCTCAGTGAATGCAACTCAGGGTATTTTTCCTTATTATGAGCTCTTCCAGGTGAATTCATTTAAAGCATAGGGAAATATCATTCTGTCTAGACCAGACTGGGCTGCAGGAACTGCTTAGGTTATGCACCAGATCAGTGGGAATTAAAATGAGCACTTATCAATCAAAGGAGATTTGTGTGATTGAAAAGTATATCACTACCTTTTTGATGGTAAGAAGAGTGGCTTTCTGCATGTCATGGATTGTGAAGTCTCTGGTTCACCTTGGTGGTATGCTGGGACAAGCCACACTGCACTGAAAAAGAGGAAAGCCTGGGATATGTCCCAGCAGAGAGGGCTATAGTGCTGTTGGGACCAGAATACATGAATGAGTAGAGTTGGGTGTACTTAGACTCCTCTCATCCAGACAGAAGAACTTGGATCAAAGCCTGTTTTACCAACTTCCTTATTTTTTGCAAGCCCTTACACTGCATTGTTTGTGAGACTGATTCTGAACAAATGGGGACAAATGCTGAATTGCAATTATCTTTTTGCCAAACTACATCAAAACCCACAAACAGTATAATGAGCTCCAGCATGTGCAAATATGTCACTACAGACAGGGAAAGAAGCCAAAGTGGCCAGGAAGAAAAGCTGCTCCCTAGTGCTGGAACATCTAGTTTTGGTGTGTATCTAACAGTGCTGAAATCAGCTATTTGACATCAGCTCTAGAGATGTACGAGTTCTCGGTGTGTCATGTTCCGTAATATTGGTGCAAATCTCCACTCCAGATAGATGTGGAGATCCAGGGCTTCCCAGTAACTGACCAGCATTGTTGTGTGCAATGAAATGAGTCACTGGCCTAGAGGTTCAGACCTTTCTGCTGTGTTGACAGGATAGGATGAGGATGGGAACAAGAGGAGGGCTGAAGGACAGCATTTTCCCTGTCCCCCTACCAGCAATGTTCCTCCTGCCTAGGATCACAACAGCCCACACTACTTTTTGGTATTTCAGTCTGAAGGTGCTTGTTCTCCCCACTCATATGCCTTTGAATGGTTGTTATTTAATTTCTGCTTTCTCCTGTCTCTCTTGTTTACCTCAGTTTCCTCTCCTCTGCTGCTGCCTGTTTTGAAACTACAGTATTTGGCTGCTTTTTACCAGATCGGCTTGTCTTTTCAGAAGAATTCTCTCCACCTTTCTACTTACATTTCTTCTACTTATTTTCCCCTCAATCCTGCCTTGGGAACCAGTTCTGTAATGGCTACACTGCATCAAATGGTCACACTCATCAGGAGAGTTACAGCCACTGGTAGGGACAGTAACCAGGCTGTACTCTGTGTTCTTATGATACTTTACTTTTTCCACTGTTGTAATTCGTAGTTTTCTGATGCATGTTAGAAAATAAAGTACGAAAGGTCAAAATTATAAGTCTGTTGGTATTAATAGTAATTTCTGTAGACCTGCTTTTTGGCAGCAGTCGTGACTTAAGGGGTTGCTGTGACACTGGGTTTGCATGATTTCATAACATACAAGGAAATGTAAGATTTATTTTTTAAATGTCTTTATCACAGATTGTTGTAAATTATTATTATTAAAGCAATTATACTTACTACTACTCAGGCAAATGTATATCTAAAGTTATTCAAAGTTTGTGCCAGAAAAGTAAGTATGTGTATATGTATATATATACCAACAGTAACAGTAATTATTAGTAGCAGCTAGTATATATTTAAATATTACAGGCTACTAGGAAATTGTAGCTTGTAAGCAGCAAATATAGTCATTATTTATTACCTATATGCATGCCTATTGCCAGTACAGCATGCACCAAACTCTTCCAAGAAGTAAAACCGCAAAATCAATGACAGACAAAGTCACACTTCAAAAATTATCCACATCACAATGTTTGGAGTCAGTCAGGTTTCCCCAGTGAAGATCCAACTTACTCAGGAAATCTCATAGAAAAGTTCATGCAGGGGGAATAGTCAGAGAAAAAGGGCTTCATTTTGGGTAATAGCAGGTCAGAATCAAATCACAGGGATGGATATAAAGGGGTGTAGGATTCCAACACCGGGAGCAGCCAATAGATGATGCTATTTTCTATTTTTCGCTGGAACAGCCATTAGACAATGATGCTTTCTCACTGACCAATTTTTGGTTTTGCAGACTGCAAAGAATACGTCAAGAAATAAATTTAACATGGGATCAGAATTACACAATGCAGTGGAAGGGACGTACATCACCAGTAGGGTCTGGCAGGGTAGGACATGCTGGCAGAGCATTGCAGCTGGAGAGACTTGCCATCCTTTTATGAGTCATGGACATTGCTCAGTTTTCCAACCCAAATCCCAATCTGCAGAAAGGTATAATGCTTTTCTTCCTCATGGGGTGGGGAAAATTTTGAGACCAGTACTGAAAATATAAAGTATAATAAAATCTCTGCTGAAAAAACACAGCAATGAAGTTTGTGCAAGTATTAAGATTACATCTTTTCTGTAAAGAGCTTTTTCCAGAGGTTTCTCACCCTCTCTGCTACCTCTCAAATCATAACTCATTGCTCATGAACTAGAACAATGAGATGTACATTTATACAGACTTGGAGCTGAAGGAAGCCACGTTCCCATGGCTACCCAGCAATAAAGTCTTATTCAAAGAGGTGAAAACCTTTTGCCAAGAATTTGCCACTTTTCTAAGGCCACTTTAGGTTCTGCAAAAGAAGTCTTTAGGGGGGACATCAGAGTGCATGTGGCAGGCTGTGGTGCTTGTGTGAGGAGAAGGGAGTTGGAGAGCCTGAATTAAGCAGTTCCCAGAAATACATATGTGTCCTGGGGATGACGCAGGATATTGGTGCAAGGTGTCAGATGAAGAAGGATTTTAATAGAGCCAGTAGAATTGATCTGAGCAGGAGTTTCTGGCAGTATTTCTTTGCCCTCTGGTCCTCAGTTTTAATTGCTTCATTCACACTGCTCTCACACAATTATCCACAAAACTGGCAAAGGGATTTCCAAAAGGATTAGCAAGATAACTCCTTAGAACATAATGCAGTTGTGTCCGACTCATCGTGTCCTGGAAGAGCAGAGGAGGGAAATCAAAGATGTCATGCAGTCCATCCATCTGTTTTGGGGAGGAATCAGATCTGAAATCTCTTTCAGTAGCTGTTTGGTGAAGACATTGCAAACAGTAAAGTGAATCATCACCATCCCTACAGCAATCCTTAGCATAATCAAAAATTCTTACAACAAACCCAATTCTTTCCTCCTAAATCATATTTTCTAAGTGTCTTATCCCCCTTGTAGGCTCCAATAATTTTACATTTCTTCAGTGTACAGGGATCACCACTGGACCCAGTATTCCAGCTGTGGCTTACTCCATTACAAATAGAGCAGAATAATTATTTCCTGTGTCTCATGTGTAACTCCCCTGTCAACAGAGATATAGAACTGTCTTTTCTACCCTGTAGGTTCACACAGTTGACTCTTATTTTCTTATCCATTATTCTCTGTAGTACTTCTCCCTGCTACATCATTTCCAATTTTGGACTCATTCATTTAGCGTCTTCCTTAGTGGACCACTTTGCTCCTCTTTGCAGAATTCTATCCTTCAGATTTCATGCTTTGGGTTTTTTTTTTTTCAGTTTATCCAGATTAATTTTAATTTTGAGCCTGTCCTCCAGAGTGCTTATACACTTTTCTCCTTCATGTTATCTGCAAATTTATATATACTTTCAGTTCATTAACAGTCAACAAAAAATATGTAATCAGTGGGGTAGGTTTCTGCAGGGCTTCATCCTTTTCAGTGCGACAAAAAGACACTGGTAACTACTCTTTCAGCTCAGTTTAAATGTGTATGTTTACAACTTGCTGTTGTACCTACCTCTTCTTTACAACCCCACAGTCATTTTCTTTTCTATTGTCTTTACAGATTGCTCCATCTGATATGTAGGTCTAAGGGACAGTGGGAAAGGGGACTGAATTAACAGTGAAATTCAACAGAAGTTTTTGCTAAGCCAGCAGACCTGCAGCACGAAGAAAGCAGTTGTAAATCCTCACTGAAATAAAGTAGTCGCAGCACTGGGCAGAGAAAGTTCATCACCAAAATCACGCAGCAGTCTGACGTGATCCCTGTTCTATACCTGAAAGCATTAGACCAGTGTTGTGAGGTTTGGATGGGCAACATGTGATCTGTTCTTGGAGAATTTTCAATTCCATTATAAATTAGAGAGTGTGAAAAGAAGTGTTGGGTACCTCCAGGACACCTACGGTACATTTCACAAAAGCTTGGAAATGGAAGTGACCTCAGGAGGCCATATAGCCCTGCCTTCCACTGAAAAAAAGGATGGACACCAATTCAGAATTAGCACTTCTGGCTTCATCCAGACAAATCCCAAAAACCTCCAAGGGTGGAGTTTGTACAACTGCTTCAGGGATCTGTTCCAGCTCTGTGATACCTTCCTGGTAATAAAGTACTTCCTTATGTCCAGTCCTTTTTGCTTGATCCCCTGGTGTTTCTGCCTCCACTTCAGACAGACAGCACAAGGAAACTGTGGTGGAGGGGGGTGTTGGACTCTGAACAGAATCAACATGTTCACAGATGGCAATGTTACAAAAAATGCAAGTTGCTTCACAGGACTCTGATCTGAAAGGTCGTGATTGAGCACTGTTCCATCCTATCTGTCATCTCTATAGCCCCCGGGCTGACTCATCTAGACCTGCTATCACACTGTAATCTTCTGACTGCAGGAAGCTCATGACACTCCGAAGATGAGATCTGGTAGTTGTCTGAGGGGTGGAAACACATGGCAACATCTCCTGAACGACAGCCGCAGTGGAGGTGCCTGTAAAGCTGTGATCAGGGCAGTGACAACCCTCTTGCCCCGCTGACTTGAGAATATCTGCTTTTGTGAAGCATATTCCCCCTGAGGATGGAGGGGCCAAAAAAGGCGAGTTATATTTGTATGTGTGTCCTCCAGCAGTATTTGACATCTCTGTATCATATCCCACAGTGGCATCATTGATCTTCATGGTATTGACAGTACTGTTGAAGCCTTTACTCTAGAGTTGCCATAATCTTCTACTGCTCATGAATCCTGAGTTTAAATGGCTAGGAATTGATCCACCTCTTCTATCCTCTACCCCGTAAAAAAGAAATACCCTTTCTTTTAGCTTCTTTCTTCCATAAGTCTCAGAAAGCAGCAGTGACACTGGAAATAATGCAAAAAATTTAACAATTGTGAAATATAAGTATTGCATTCTAAAAGTTTCATAAAACTACCAGCCAATTCCTGTGGCTTTTTAAGTTTTATGGACATCATATATAGCAGAAGAAAAGGCATAACTTGATCATAAAGAATAAAAATACCTATTTTAAAATAATCCAATATAGATACATATGCAATATAGGAACTTCCTTTTTTCATTTTCTCCAGGAGAAGAAAAAAGTTTAAAAGATCCAAATATCCAAATATGCTGGCTTCTTCCTGAGAATGCCCTTGAATATTACTTTTGGTAGAAGATGCCTTATATGAAATTTGTTCTTCACCTCAGAGGATTTTCCTAATGTCTCAGAGCTTGAAAAGTATATTGTTTCTGATAAAGTCTGTAGAGCCTGGTTGAGATTTGCCCTGATGGGGCAGGAAATGGGCATGCCTCATAAATAAAAAATCAAGATTAACCAGAATCAAAGGTTTATTTTTTCCAAGAAAAATAATTTCCTTTGAAAATTGGGAGCATGTCAAATCGGATGAATTGTCTCAAATTTTGGGAGACAGAAGGAATTCTAAAATGCACAGGTTAAAGCAGCAACAATTATGGGTTTTCTGGCAAATATACTAACACTAGCACCAAGCTTTCTTTTCCTCTTCCACTTGCACCAACAAGACTAAGACTAGCTCTCTCAAAATCCAGAAAATGACAGTCATAGTGCAGGAGGACAAACTGACAAGGGATTTATTCCTTTACTTTGATGTTAAAATGCTCATGCAGTGCAGATCTGTCTTCCGGTTGTTTTTCTCCAGTAAACGAGCTAACATTAAAAGAAAAAATTCAGCCCTCACCCTATTTTTCAGAATACTGTCATTGCAATTGGTGTAAGAGTGGTAGGTATTTAACTCTGTGAAGAAATGCCCTGGTTCTCCTTGTGTTGCTGTTCATTAACATTTAGAAAACAGGCAAGGATTCTTTCTCAGTAAATGTCAAGAAAAAATGTGCATTTGATTTTTTCCTCTACAACACGCACTTCCAATCCTAGTATTTTGTTCTATAATTACACTTCAAATGAAGGTATGGAACAGGTCACCATATTGAAAACGCCTCCCCAAAAATCAATGAGTCTTTCCTATTCTGGATTGCATTACAGATAAGAATGCTGCCGTAATCCTTTTCATGAGGGAAAAATATAGAGACCTTTATATAGCACTATAAATGATGTCTCTCCAGAGTGAGCAGCAGCGTTTCTCAAATAGCTGCTAATAAGACTAAATACGGCAGAGCATTGCAGTGAATCACAGTGTTGTGCTGGGTTATGCAACCCTCTAAGGTCACTTACGTAAAGAAGAGAACAACTGAAGTGCAAGCAAATTCCTCTGTTAATTAATTTGTAAGGCACAAGTGGCATTTAAAGAGAAAACGTCTCATGACCGGCTCTTGCAACGGGATGTGAGACTCTGGCACAAATGTAATTGTTCTCTGTGTTTTCTGAGCACATCTGAACCACTCGATTATTCCCATAAGCCATTGGGAATAATTCTGCTTGAACCCACTCAGCCCTCCCTTGGATTCCTTCTGACCTCGGGCAGGGCAGGGGGTAGCTGATACAGCTCAAATTATGTGCCTGTTTTTAAAATTATCTTAGGGGTATATAGGAAAGAGGAGGAAATCAATGCTCCAGCAAATGTCATATTGTGAAAAGTGGGATCAAGAGCCTCCTCCTGTAACTTTAGAAGGTCTTGCCCCTTCCTGACCCTGAGTATTACTGACCTGTAAAATTCATATTGCTAGCCACTTTTGCTCTTTAATAAGAGGAGACAAATTCTGGGTTGTTCGTGGCAACTGAGTTCCCTTCCATTGCTTTCTGTGTTCCAAAGCTGTTGAGAATTTTCTGCTGGAATAGGAAAAGAGGATCCATAGCATTCAACAATAGATATAACTTGAAAATTGAGCTGCAGTAGAAAGATGTCAGATTTTATGAAAGGTGGGAATTTCTCCGCATGCAACATTTCATTTTTGCCCTTTAAGGAATTTATATACACAGGCATTTGTGTAAAATTATTCAGAGTCTGTGCAAGAAGGAAGTATACCAAAGACCAGCTCATTATAAAACAAGCACAAGTTTCATCTTGAATCCATTAGTTGCAGCTAACAACAAATTAGCCAGTGAGTTAATTACTGGCATTGTGGATGGCAATGCAAATTGAATATTTGCTTTACAAGCACTGTGGTACTTCCCCACATGATCGAAAGGGAAGAGAATTCCTATAAAGAGGTTTTTCAGCTTAGGCTCTGTACTCAGAATTTCTCTAGTCATTGTTATATTTCAGACAATGACAGATGCCCAGAAGGACTGAGAGAAGGTTTGTTATTCTGTGGCAAAGTTTTGTGGTTTCAGACCTTCTCTGTGATCTGAGAGGTATTGAGGAGGATGCAGATCACTGGAGAAGAGCTAGATAAACTGCAAGTCAGAAACTGTGAATCACTGAAGAGTTTTGAAGGTGGTGTTTTCATGCTGGAGCAGGGAAGAGGATTCTTAGGGTCCAGGTCAGCTCTTTCGGGGGATGGGGGTAGCTGTTACAATTGATCAAAACTATGAGTGAAGGGAAAACACAAAACCACTCATGGACCATTGTCTCATAGACATCATTAAGATAGAGGTGAAAGGCATGAGATGGACTTCTGCTAAGCCTTCTCAAAGGATCAGGATACAATTGCTGTTCACACAGCACATTCTGTTGCACTTTCCTCCGTTTTGTCTGTGCCATCTTTCACATGTTTGCAGAAAGCTTCAAATGCTTGGGTGGAGGAACTCTGCCTGCTAAGGGTGTTCAGAGATAATGTGCTTCATCTTCTCAGATGCTGAGAGATGGGACAGGGACCCTGTCTAATGTTTGAGCCATTTGTTAGGGTGGATCCTGGTTACTCATTCCTCAGCCCTTTCTGTCTTGGTCAGCCACAACAAAAGGTTTCAGTGTGGTTTGTTCACTGACTGCAATGAGGTTGGTCAAAGTTGCTGCGAGGATTCCTTTCTCTGGTGAGCACTGTGGTGCTTTCCTTTTACCTCTGGAAAGAGCTGTCCTTGCTTGCAGAGCTCATGGCTTGCTCTCTTGATTGTGGAGGGTTCCTTTGATTCTTTCAGCAGCTCAGGGGTTTCCCTGATAAAGTTTAGCCAGTTTCCACACATTATTTTCACCACCACAGGAAAAGCTAATCATTCAGCACTTCAGGGAAGAAGCAGGAAAGCCAAATTTCTAGACTTTTTTTTTCTTGATGCCAAATTTGTGCAATTTATAAGAAAATTTAATTTTGCAGAAGAAAACCCTAAAAAGGACAGCATTGGTGCACAGGTTTCATTCCATCCAACAGGATCAGCTATTCATTTATAAGAAGCTGTGGCTTTTCACATCTCTCTACTTTGTTCAAAAGGTTATACTACAAAGAAATTAGAGAACAGCGGTGGTGAGAACACAGTTGTGTGTCGTCGTGGTGCCTGAAGGATGCTGAGGCAGAATTTACAACTGAAATATTTAACTTGGAGTACAAATTCTTTCATACTTAGACTATAAACTGTCTCAGGTTAGAGTCTGGAACCATGTGTCACTGACCATGATACAGGCCAGACCTGCAGTATAAATTTTAAAAAAGGAAGAGTTTATAATAAAATGCATCAGTAGCACAAGGAAGCCTAAGAATAGATTGAAAATAACACAACATAGCAATGAACAATGACAAAGAGCTTGTGTCTGTCACAGTTCATCACTGTACCTTGATTAACCCAATACATCATCGTGGAGTAAGAGTGGATTTTTCAGTATTTCCACCTTGAAGGGTTTGGAAAGGGGAGGTCTTCACATGAGTCTCTGGGGAGGGAATGGCATAAGGAAATAATCTCAGGCAGGATGATAGAGATGCTTCTGGAGGTACCTTTTATTCAAATGTCTCTTTTACTTCTCTTTTTTCCCTTTTACTGGAGTTTACCTAGAGGAGAGGATCTGTCTGACTACTTTCTTGTAAACATCCTGCTGGATTTTGGCCAGGCCTTGAAATGTGGCTTGAATAATTTATATTCTGAAAAGGCTGAAAAATTGTTTATTTTGGCAAAGTCATTCCCATGAACAAGTCCAACAGTTTGGGCAATTTGTCTTCCTAAGTTTTAAATATAAGTTATTATAGATAGAAAGGAGAAATTCAAGAGAGAGGAGAAAGAACCTGCATGAACAATAAAAAGATAAGAAAGAAATTTAATTCTTTTACTCAGTTTTTTTTCACTTGAAAAAGAGCTTTTGTTTTGATTTTTCTCTTGTTTAAAAACTGTGCTGAAAGGTGTGAAGCAGCATGAATCCATTTTTTCACAATTTCATGTTGCCTGAGAAGCGTTACAGCAGCAGCTCTGTATGAAGGATAGAAAGAGACAAGTAAGTGCAAATAACAAAAAATGAGCAGGGGGTGACTGAAAGAGAAACAACAGTTTTTCCAGCACAGAGGAAAAGAAGGAAAGGTGAAGAATGGGCAGAACACAAGGATGAGTCTCTTCCTTCTCCCAGGCACCATGGCTGGGGTGGGAGAAGTCCTGATTGTTACCTTTGAATCATTCATTATTAACCTTAAATCTGTGAAAAATAGTTGTGATGAGGCTCACTTGTAGGCATGTATAAACACTAGCAACCAGCTTTCATTAATTTTTAATTGTCAAACAATGTTATGACTCAAGTGAGAAAAAATCAGTACTATTCTCAATCTCAGTGAGAAATGCAGAGAATAAGTCTGCTTTTTCCCCTGGAATGGAAAGTGAAAATTCTAAGGCCTGAGTTACCAGAGTCCTGCAAATAATGAATAAAAGATTAAAAACGCTTGACAGAGAGTTTACGTTAGTCAGTGTCTTCTCATGTGGGCATGTTTCCTCCAGCAAGCCTGTAAACTTTGATTCTGTGTAATTGGGAGGTTAAAAGTTCTCCTAATTAGCATCCATTTCTATAGGGAATGTGGAACCTATTTTGCAATCATAAAGGTAAGGGGATTTTGAAACGCTTCTAATTATGAAGTAAATTTGCCATCTGAAGCAAAATTTAAGTGTGAACCCAACTGAATCACCATTTTTGTTAATATAACAAGGAAGGTTAGATGACTACACTGACAACTTTTCTTTTATGAGTATGGAGATAGTAAAACAGAAGTAAAGAACAAATGTCAAATATATCTATTTAACCAATCATTTAATGATTATGATCAATTAATTTTTTTTTCCCTCAAATGCATTTTCTGACTTGTACTTTGTCTCCTAGAGACAGAGAAACAGCGACTTCTCCACTAGAGTCAAGAGGAACTTGCTGGATAAATATTTGGGTGAGTGAGATTGACTGGAAATAACCCTCAGTAGAGATTTACCTGCAGTTTACTGCAGAATTACTTGATGGATATGGCATAGAATTGAAATATAATTTCAGAACTGCACAACTGAGATATGAACACAAAATTATGGATTAAACTCTGCCAATCACTGGTCCCCTTGATTCTGAGGAATGCAGAATTAGGGAATAATAAATAAACACAGTTTTTGCTCTAGACCAAAATAGAAGCTATATTGCCAAAGTGTATTTTCCAGAGGTAGAGAGTTTAGGTGAAAGAACTAGAAACATGTGCCATCTTACAGGGCCTTGTGCTGAAATTTTTTTCCTGTGCACATGGCATATTTAACGTACATGACCAATCAATCTGCTTGTAAATGAAAAGTTAGGGTTACACCTTGTTTTATGAAAATGCAGTAAGACAACAGGGTCTACCTTTCATCCGGGTGGTGACAGCCTGCCTTTTACACACAGCTGTACTGCATGGGATCCCAGTATTGCAACATATTTTGGTTGATCACAAAACCTTCAGCCCTCAATGGCAACAGTGATACTAATTGCAAAACCAGGTCTTGCTCACAACCCGTGTTATCATATTCCCAACTTATTTTTTGTCTCACTTTGTTTTCAGCCTCATATCCTGACCTTCCAAGAGCTCAGTCCTATGAGCTGAGGGGACCCAAACACAAAAATTTCAAATGGGTATCTCCAATCTTGTAGCTCAGCAGAGGTGTGTAGGTCAAGATACCAAATCATACAGAAGACATAACTTGTTTGGGAGTTAAGAGGGTGAAGGCAGTCTCAAGGCACAGGGATCAAAATCTGCAGGAAATACGAGTGGCTGCACAGGACATTTCATGCCATTTCAAGTACAAAGCTCAAGTCTTTGTTCTTGTCTTGCTAATGGGAACAAACAGCACCAAAAATAGAGGTCTAATGAGAGAAAAAGTGCACTGTCTAATGGGTTATCAGTAGATTCTCACACATGAGATTGAGGCTTGGTATGAGAAACTGAAAAGATGTTTTCAGCATCAAGAAGATCAAATGGACATAGATTTAACCTTTCTTCCATCCTGTTGTTATATGAGATAATTTGAAAATTATGGTTTGACAATTGAAGAATTGTCAGACTGTGTCGAAGAAAGCTTTACTAAATCAGTGGCTTTACAGACTGAAGCCAAAACTTCTCTTTTGAGAAGTTGAGAAGTTGAGAAGAATGACAGATGTCTTTTTCTGAGCTACATCTGATGCTGTGGTACAAAGGCAGAACCAAATTTTTAAAGAATGGGACTTTGCCTCAACATCTGCAGTACTACTGCATGGCTGAGTAGAGATGAAAAAGGGTAAAATTAACACCCCTTTACTCTTGAGGGTAAAAATAAGGAATTAAAATGCTTCAAAACATGTTGAGAATGAGAGGTTTAACTGAAAGCAAAAAAACATACCATCAGTATGAGACTGAATAGTTTTAAGGGACTACAGAGATCACTTTTGCCTCAGAGCTTTAGCCCATCTTGGCAATTCACTCACTATGAGACGACAACATTCTAAAATTAATATAAGGAAATAAAGAAGAAAATAAAAAGGCTCAGTTCCAGGTTGTCATGAAGGAACCAGAAACATGGGATTCACTTCAAACTGAAGACACATAAATTTAGCTATCCATGTCCAAAACACCTTAATTCAGATGTCTATGCCTCAGTCAGTTGTCTAAGCTCCTGCCACATGCTAAAAACTGTGTGGCAACATGTTGCAGGTTAGCTAAAGTGTCTGTCACAAGATGGTAAACTAAGTTAAATACCCAGCATTTGCTGTGGTTCCTTGCACAGAACATAGAGAGGTATCAGATTTTAGTTCTTGTCTGATAATTTTAGTATATATTTGAAGTTGATAGACTATCATTCATCACCTTCTTCAAAGAACAGGTCCAATCTGAGGTTCTGTGGGGTCCTGAAATTTGCTTTCATGTATGTCACTGCAAAACCAGGAAATACCTCACAGGAATATGCAACCAGTAGAAAGTGGTAGGCATCGGGGAAAGTCTGTATCTCTCTGAGTTAGAGAACAGTATCAGGGAACTGCTATTTTTGGAACAAAAGAAGCCCTGGCACTGGTATCGGTTACCTACTAGATGGGAATTCAGTAATGGCTGAGAATGCAAAGATACTAAAATGGTTTTACAGACTGTTCAGAAAGAGGAGAGTGAGAATTATGAATTGTGTGTTGCAGAAGGATATTGCATTGCCTTGTTTAACTGTTGTGATTTAACTCCAGCCAGCAATTAAGTGTCACACAGCTGCTCACTCACTCTCCCTCCCTGCCCAGTGCATTGAGATAAGAACAGTATATTAATTGAAATAAGGTAAAATATATTAATGTTATTAATAACAACAACACCTCCACTAATGAAAATGAAAAAGAGAAAGACTAAAACCAAAGAGAAACAAGTGATGCAAAATACAATTTCTCACCAGCCACTGACCAATGCTGAGCCCATCCTGCAACAGTGATCAGCCCCTGTGGACCAGTTGCTCCCAATTTATATAATGGCCATGATGTTCTATGGTATGCAATATCCCTTTGGCCAGTTCAGGTCAGCTGTCCTTCTGCACAGCTTCTTGTGCCCCTGCTGACTGGCAGGGCATGAGACACTGAAAAAGTCCTTGACTTAGGGTAAGAAATACTTAGCGACAACTAAAGCATCACTGTGTTATCAACATTGTTCTCATGCTAAATTCAAAACACAGGTATTGGGAAGAAAATTAACTCTACCCCATCTGAAATAGGGACATTAATTAATATAGATTACATATATTCCTGTAACTGTCAGTCCTACACTACTTGCAATCAAGAGATGATGAATGTATTTTACACTGTCTGCAGAGTAATTTCCCACTAAACCTTGCAATATCAGTTGAAGTGAGCAAGACCCTGAAAGTGCTGCTCCTGTGCCAATATTCAAATGTCCAGTGGATGACCTTAAAGTTGTACAGCCATTTAAGTACATGTGCTACAGGTAAAGCAGCAGACCAGCTGACCTGAGAATAAGTACACAGTGAATGTAAGTAATTAATGACAGTCAATATACCTTAAGGATCTAGCTATTTTCAGACAACCCTGTCCTCACTTTTTAAAGAGATTACAAGTTCTGCTGGCAGTGACAACTGAACAGGTGTGGTATTATTCAGACTTCCACAAATTGTTCAGTTTAGTATCACACAATATGGTGAAGAACAAAGGAGCTCTCTAGGGTATCAATAAAGTAAATAATGAGTAACTTAATAGTTGTCTGTCTCAAAGTTCTTAAAAAAATTGTCATTGGGGGTCTTTATCAGACAGGGTTACCTCTAGGAACTTCTGCAGAGTTTGGTGAGAAATTTCCTGGTGCTTAATAGTCTCTCCTTTTTAGGAATCTAATACAAAATCCCTAGTGATGCAGTACTAAATACTGGCAAGAATAACAGGACTGCTAAACCCAGAAAGAGGTTCATCTACTGGTATGGTTGGGTAAACCCTAGACAAACCAAATCACTCATTTCAAAGCAGGCAATGCAAACCATTCTTGAAGAAAGGTGTTCTGTACCCTGGAAAGCACTGACTGAAAATAGCATTGGCTTCTAAGAGGAAATGGAGTAGCAGGAGCTCCTGTATGATACAGAGGCAAAAAGCACTAATTCAATTCTTGTCAGTATAAACAACAGAATAGTGAGTAGGAGGAGGAAATTGCCTTTCCTTTCTGTGTGACATTATTGGGACTGATGTGGAATAATGTATACAGTCCTGATGTCAACATTTTAAAAGGGATGTTGAAATACTACAAAGGATATAGAAATAAGCCAGAGATATGTTTTGATGTCTGGAAGGGGAAATAAAAAGAGAGAACAGTGAGAGCTCAATCTGTTTATCTTATCAAACAGATCAGGAGACAGCTTGATTATAGCATGTAAGAACCTTCATGGGGAGTAAATACCAGTTACTGAATGGCTCTTTAATGTAGCAGAGAAAGGCACATCAAGAGCTAGTGGCTGGAAGTGAAGCCAAATTCAAAGCAGAAATTAGACACAAACTTCTAACAGGGAGGCTGATAAGACACTGGGTACAAAGGAGATGATAAATTCTCTGTCGCTTCATTTCTTGCAGCCAAGGAGAGATGCCCTTCTCAAAGACTGTTTAATCAGGCCCAAGGGATCCAGCTTAGTATGGAGGTAACAGTATCAAAGCTCCTGGCTCCGGAAATAGATCACGTTGGATCAGGTGGTCTCTTCCAACATCCATCACTGCAAATCTCAGGAGTACATCTTCTAGTACTGAGTCCAACCCTATGCTTAATCCTTCTATGCTTTTCTCTATAAACCGTGATGAGGTTCATTCTCCTCAGCCCTCATCACCAGAGGGGTGATGCAGAGGAAGGATGGAGGAACAATTCACCTGCGTGTTCCTCCTGGGGAAAGAGGAGCACAAGCAGACAGGACATGACAGAGGTTTGACCACTTTTCAGTGCCCCCCAATAATGTCACACCACAGAAAGCTCTTTAGCAGGCTGCTAGTTAAATACTGAGCTCAGTACAAAAGGGGAGAAAGAGACTTGCTGCTGCAGCTCGGGGTATACAGAAAGGCAGTGTTCATCCAGCAAGGAGGATTTATTGCCTTTTTATTAACAGTTTGTTCATTTCCCTATGCCTCAGGACACAGGCTTTGCAAGCCTGAAGTCAGAAATATAAACATTCAGATTTGAAAAATTGGCATGAATAAAAGAAAGATGTTAATTATGTTGTGACAGTTATCTAGCAATTCCTTGCAAGAAAATTCCAGAGCTCTTTATATTATCTCATGGCCAATAATACAGGAACTAATTTTAGCTCAAGTTCTGACATTTTTTACCAGCATTCCATGTACTTGCCTCGGTACATAGTTCAACAGACTGAAAGGGAACGTTTGCATAAAGTGATGGCTTCTGTGCAGCTATAGCAACATCAGGCTTTAAAATCCATCTCTTGTGCTGTCCTGAGCTATTTCCATACCCTGTAATTGTTGAAGAAGATAAAAGTTTGACAAGAAAACAACTTTTAGAGTAAATTTCCTAGCCCTGAAATCTCTTTCTGCTCAGCATGAGAATTCCTCTCCATTTAATGAGGTGCCTGAATTCCTTAGATAGAGGGAGAGGAGACACAGATTAGTCATAGGCATGGTTTGCCCTCTTGAAACAAATAAAAATATCCTTCCTCTGATAAAGGAAACCATTTTGAATATGGTGGTCTGATAGTCTTCACAGTCCTCAGCATAGAGTCCTAATCTGGAATGTCTAACACTGAAAGAGCAAACTTCAAGTTGTAATCTGTTTTCTCGTAATAAAAACTTCCTAAATAAACAACCAACTGATGCTACTCTCAAAAATGTTTTATTAAGTCTCAGCACCTCGAAAATATTCCCACTGAGTCTTCCTCAGCAACACAAACTTTGACACCCTGTTGGATAAAACGCGTACAGTGAGAGGAAAAGCAGATGTGCCAAGTCAGCTGAAGCTCAATGAGCAAAGCAGAAGGGCAACAACTGACAAGTATGCAAATATGATACCTGTTAAATATACCCTCTTAGGAATGCTTGTGTGCCAGGTGATAGATCCTCAGCACTGCCTTCGTGATTAGAAGCCTTGGCCAGCTTTGCTTCAGACTACAAAATCACTTTTTATGCAGCACTGAATCTCAATGTGGTGGTTTTGTGGTTTTAACACTTGGGGCTGTACGACCTAGCATACAATGCAAAAGCAGATTAGTTACCTCAGGGCACATTTAAAAGATTTCCTGCTAATATGGTCTGAATCAATAGCGTGACATAAATTAGCATGAATCTCAAAGCAGTAACCCCCCCCACTCCCCCCCCATTTACAATACTACAGGGGTTATTTAGTATTAGTGAAGAGAAGCAGGATAGATTGTGATTCTTTCTAGCGCTACATAGTGAATATTCATGGCATCAGGTAGGCACATATTCAATACAACTTTTAGCCTTATGGTTAATTGACAACTATTTTACTTGACAAAATCAGAGGATTTAGGGATTAAAATTATTTACTAGATTATCATGTTCACACATGTAGAAAGTTTCCTTTTCTTTTCATTTTGTTGTGCCAGGGTAAGGAAGTTACAATTATTGTCTGCACTCTTTGCTGTTCTGTCTAGGCAATTTCTATGTCATTAAATTATAAAATTTGTACTATGTCTCTAGAACATTATACCTCAGCCTAAGGAACTTAAGCATTAAGATATTCGTTCCCTGTTTATCCCAAATCCTTTTTTTCTAGTGTCATATTATCAAGTGCTGAATGCCGAGGAAATAATGATGAACATTATAAAAATTTGTTAGGGATTAAGTTGCAATCCTTCTGCAATACATGTGGTTCCATTTAACTATCCCAACTTTGTTGGAAATTCTGCAATTAAATTTCTGCCTACTTAAAGTTTCCTTTGTTGCCACCTACTTGATGTGCTGATTTATTGATGGCTGAAAGAGAGAATAAGCCAAGCGGCTCAGCTAGCAGATTCCAGTGGGAGGAGGTCAGCAGAACATCTGCTTGGCAATTTGCAGTTTTCTACTTCTTCATGTGCAGAGTTCTGTTGTCCTGGGAGTAGCTCAAACATGTAATATACAGACTTCTAATAAAAGGAAAAAATCTGTGTTTATCAAGTTCTCAGAAAGTTGGGTTTTGCTTCACTTAAGCCAGAAATTCTTAAGTTTCCTTCACAATATGCAAGTGAGTTTGTCATCAGGTTTACCGAAGGGCTCCTTCTGTGCCTAAAGAATTATCTCCTCTTATTACATGTGTACAGATGATTATTTTTTACTGTTTATTTTCTGTTAATTACTCATTAAAATTAATAGGTTACTCAAGTTGTGGCTATGAATGGGGCTGAATGAAAATCTAGATCAGACATCCTTAAATAGTGAGAAATCTTGGATGTTCAGACAAGCCCCACAAACAGCATTTCTCTGTATGGTGAGATAATGTAGTAAACAACTGCTCATTTTTTTCCCAGATCCAAAAGCCTCCAAATGTCTGGGCAAGCCCTATCTTAGCCTGTATTTTCCAGTTCATCACCTTCTATAGCTCTATTAATAGGATGTAGGTATCTGTTACAGCTGTAGTAACAGGGCTATATGACACAACATTTGCCTTTTTGAATTAGGCAAGTCAGCTGTCCCATTCTGGAGACAGTCTATGGCACTGACAAATATTAGATACTTGTGCAGAAGTAGGGCAAAAAGAGAATAGTACATCAGAGAAATTAATATTTTTTTTTAAATGCTTTTTATGCCCTGGGTACTGAGAGCTTATTTTCTGACATTATTCTTGCTCTACAAAAGTAAATTCAAAGGTATGATGGTCTTCCACCATACCTGTCAATGGGAGGCAGGTCCAGCCATGTGTCTCAAATACCTGGGGGTATCCCAAGTGGCACTGAAAATGCCTGGGCTTAGACTCATGCAGTGAGCACACAGTCAATGAATCCAAGAGAATTATTTGGCTTAATCAAGGACTGTCAACAGCATGGAAGACTTGCTTTCCACTGACTCTCGAATACCTGTCTATCAAAAATATTGTTGGGTGTCTCAGTGAACTTAGTGAACTGAGTGAAGCTGCAGATTAAAAAACAAGCAAAACAGGGGAAATTAAGGGTGTGCTTATGTGTCCCACACTATCCAGCAAGTTTTATCCTGGGACGAGCTCTGGTCCTCTTAAACACTTCATGCTTCTCTCCTTAACAAATTTGCTTCCACGGACACCGAGAAGCTTCTCTTCTGCTGGAACCTGCTTCAGCTCCAGCAGAATCACCAGTACCAGCAGGTGCCTTCCACAAAGCTACCCTGGTGGTTGCTGGGCTCTCAGATAAGAGGGACTTCTGTAGGACCCCTCTTCCTGTAGGTTTTCTTCTTTTATGAGATCAGCTCAGGGCACAGGCAGGATTAGGGGATCAGATAACAGCACATCCTGCAGCAAAATGAACTCTGATAACTTGCCTAAGAACATTCAGATTTTCATCTTTCGGGTCTCTGTGTCATCCTGAACTTGAATGTAATTACAGCTATCTCCTCTGGCTGGCTGCCCATAAATTATTATCCTGTACATCATCCACTATTTGACATTTATTTGTTCCAAATTAAAATGACCTTTGCTCTTGGGAGATAATAAATTATTTTTAGAATTATAGTAATTCTCTGTCACCTGAAATAATGCACAAAGACATGTTAGCACCAAAGGCAGGAGAAGAAAAAGCAAGCACTTCAGATATGTGAGCAATCAAGATTAATAGATGATGTATTGGTGGCTTGCCATTATTTTTTTTTACTGTGCAAATATATTTAATATTTACAATATATTTTTAGCAAAAAGGTTCACATTTATTATATATGGAAGGTCTCCTCATGAATCTTCAAGAGAAAAATAACAAAGAGCTCACAGTTTTATCCTAACCAGAGGTGTTTACTAACTCAACAGACTTTCCTGTTAGAGATATCTGGTCCCTTTCTTCTGGCACCTCTTTGGGTCACTTTAGCAAGGATGTCTTTGGGCAGGCTATGGGGCCAAGAGGAAGCCTTATTTCACTCACAAGGCATTTGCTGAGGGTCTCTAACTCATTTCAATAGTGAGTGCCAGCACCAGCCTACATTAGAAACAGGAGATTAAGAGGCTTTTTTCCTTCTCTCTTTGAGAAGAAAAAAATCCCCTAATGTTCCACAAACTGCTATAATCTCAGTATTCGACAGTTACTGCAGGTGTCCCTCTACAAGCTGTGTCACAGATCGATGTACATGACCTTCAGACCAGTTGATCAGCTCACAGAAATTCAGATGGGCTGAGAAGACTTGTTAAGGAGCACAACCAGGTGCCCTTAACTGTTGTAATTCTATTGCAAAGTAATACATGTCAGTGCAAGTGAGACATTTCATTATAATGAACACTCTTCAAACATGCCCGAGGTGACTAGAAATATGGAAAGTAACCCAAATCAGAGATGGATGGATTAGAGAATCTCATTTCCTATTCATCACTAAGTATAGGCACAGAGCCTTTGAGACCAGCTTTCCTGTGTCCCTGGCTGGGAATCAGCCTCTTCACAGTGGTCTGCCTAAGCAGCAAAGTACTTGCATCCCACATGTTAAAATGGCATCATGCCAGCACATAGTGTATTTATCACATTGAATGTGAATTCTAGCTTAGAACATCCACATTTTCTTCTTTATGTCTAAATGAGGAAGCCATGCCTCAAAAATTATTTTCAGAGCACTGAAAAACTTGTAAGGTAGATTGGTGATAAATCCTCTTTTTGCATGGTCTGAAGGGTCTCATGATAAAAAGTAAATTCTGAAGCCAAGTGGCTCAGCTGTTTCTGAGCCTTTTTGGATCATGTTCAGAGGCAAATTGGGAAGAAGTAGAGGGAAAACCTGCATACCAAAATTCTGAAAAAATACAGGCTTAATATTACATGTCATTGAAGGGGGTTAAGTACAGCTTGCTAAGCACTTACTGCAGGACGTTCATAAGGTGAATATTTGGAGTTGGTTACACAGAATATCCCTGGTGTAATAAGGAAAGATTTTCATGATGGAAAGTCAGACAAGATGAGAAAGAAGTGGGAGAGGTAGCTCAGCAGTCCATGATCCTCAAACTGAACACAGCAGAGGCCAGCTTTCCACATTTGCAAAATCTGGAGGGGAATTAGGTCCAGCAGTACTACTAGACAGCTTTAATTTTCTATTCCAGATTTGTCACAGCACAGAGTCATTTTGATTTATGTCAAAACAGACACTGTAAAAATGGGGAGATTATTTTCCTAACACCATGAAACAACTGTATTTCCTTTCATCCAGATGTTTCTGACCACTCCCAAGACACTTTGAGATATTTTTGCAGGTGACAGAGAAATGGATGAACTTTCCTGGTGCTGAGGAGCAGTACAAAGCTTTTTTTCCACCCAAGTCCCACATTAACATGCAAAATAGGATTTAAAAAGTGCTCGAGAACAATCTGCAATTAATGGGGTTTTTTCTGCTCTTCTGTGTTTTAGTACCAGCTTGTGTATCCAGCTCTTCTCTTTTTAATTGAGAATAAAGACAAAAGTTTTAACAAAAAAACAAACAAGAAAAAAAACAAACAAAAGACTGCAAAGCAAATCAAAAACCTTAAACCAAACAAAACCAAAAAAAAGAAAAAAACCCACCAAAAACCCGAAAGCCCCAAAACCAAACCAAAACACAAACAAAAACCAAAAAGAAAAACCTGCAGCAAGAACTGTCAGTCTCAGTGAGGTACACTAGATTAAAATTTTAGCTGATATTAGGCTAGGCTCCTAGGCTCCTAGGCTCCCTAAGGTCATATAGGACCAGATCTGGGGACTCTGAGGTACAGAGGACTCCTAGGAATGGCAAAGAGAGATCAAGAGAGAGTAGAAAAGCACACAAAAAATAGCCAAAGCCTGAACTAAACCCAAAAGTGTGCACTTTGGTCTGGTCCCAAGTGCAGCAACATAGGGCTCAAAGCCCTCTCTGTTTTCTGAACCTGTCAGAAAAATTGGGTTAAGCTCACAGATAGTCAAATCCTTCTTTCGGAATTGGGGGAGACAGTTCTAGGAAGGCAGTTCTCGAGCAGTGTTTTCCCAGGATGACAGGAATGAGCTGGTATCATTCCAGCCTTGCCTCAAAACTCCCCAAGGGCACTGGCCAATAAACATTGCACAGAGATCGCTGAGAAGTAAAGGGTGTACTTCTTGAGAGCATGTCCATCAAATTTTATTTATTTGAAGAAATTTTGGATGAGAATAATTTAAAGGTCTACATATAAGAAGCCAGGCCTAGGTTGTTGCCTTCTAGCACCTTCCATCAATTCATTTTTTTTATACCACTGAGGCAAGAAATCTCTTTCTGTGTCTTTCCTTTACTTCTCCTCTTTCAGTATGTTTCTATAAGCTGTATCTTCGTTCCCATTCCTAGCAATGAACAGATTCCCAAATAAGAGATCCTGGAGAAGCTAAACTTATAATTAGATGACAGAATTATGTGGATCCACATAAAGCGTTTGTTTAGGAGAAAAGAACTTATTCAGGAATTGTGATTACATTAATAAAATGGGAGTATAGGCATTAATAATTGGTATGACAGATAATAGTTAGTCTAAATTATTGTTTCTGTCTTCTGTGTTTACTCGTTAAGTTTTTTCAGACCCTACCTATTTCTACTAAGTTTTTTGAATAATTTTCTGAGCCTTTCGGGTTCAGAACCTTTTCTGGGAAGTTTTTTAGTTCCTGAGTCAACAGTATAAAGAAGATCTGCCATGCGTGTGTTTTTTAAATGTCACTGCAACTCCATCACTCAGAACACCTAAAAAGCTTCTGATGTGTTACTCTGGGAACACTTCATGCTTGCATAAAATGCTTCCTTGGAGAATCTCACAAACAAGGGTTAGCCTGGCTGCAATTTTGCATTTTACTTTCACAATATGCTCTCTCCCTTCTCTTGAAAATATTTCCGTTCTTTCTTCTTTGTATACTAATACGTGTTAATGATAACAAATGATAAATTACTGTTTCATTGACTCACAAGCACAAAAACCAACAAAGCACTACAATACCAAGATTATGTGAAAGTCAGCATTCTTGGACCAGCCATGGGAGCTAGCCTGAGTGTTTAGTTGAATCACAGCTTTAAAAAGGAAATACAATGCTTCAGATAGAATGGGGTTTTTTGTGAAAGGAAGATTTCAGGATCTGTTCCACATATTCTCAAACTTTGCCTCCTGGAAAGGCAGACTTGAGGGAAGACTCTGATTAGCAACATTAATAAGGATGCAATAAGGTTTCCAGCTTTTTATTTTATATGCCCCTTTCCCCAAGAATATCCTGTCTCCCCCAAATCCTCAACCAGACCCAGAACAATAGATCTCATCATTCTCATCTTTCCAACTTCCAGCCAGCCCCTACACTGCTTCCATATTCTTCTCCTCCCTTCACCTTCATGTCCTTTCTGTTTTTCCTTTGTCACCCTTTTCAGCCCTCCCAGACCCACCTGTATTTCCTCCAGTCCCCACCTCATTTACCCCAACACTTCTTCAAGTTTGCCTGTTCCAGGATTTATGGAGAGCTGAGTATAAAGTCAATGACTGCAATGATGGTGCTGGAGGCACCATGCCCTGGTGGGTTGGTTGGTTTGTTCCAGGCAGAAGGGGTCACGTGTGAATTCTTCATCTTGTACCCTGAGACTTCACTAAGTGGTGATTCTCACGTACCCAGCCAGCACCGTCCATGAAGATCTGAAAAACTTTATACTTGTACATGTCAAACTTGCTGTCAAATTAGGTAGAAATTGGACAGTGGGTTCAATAAATGTGAATTGGCAGAAGCAGAAGCAGGGAATCAAGCTAAGCATATATAATTTTACTGTCAGGAAATTGGGGTAGAAGTAGTACAAAAGGGTCCATCTTTAAGACCACTGCTTTCCTAGTGAAAATGATGAGCTGCACTCACAGTGGTGTGATGGAATGAATATCAGATAGTTTAACTTCCAGAAGTAGTGCCATAATAGCAGTCACAAAACTATCAGTCATAAAATGGCCATAAATTAAATCAGACAATTATTAAGGTGAAAATCACTGCCTAGAAAATAAACCTGCATGTTATCAATATAGACCACATTAAAAAATACAAATCTCTCTATACAGATATTTTACTTTCTCCTTATAACATTATTGTTTAAAATACAGATTAGGAATATCAGACATTTGTTAGTAATATCATCACTGAGTTCAGTGTCTATGTGGTGTTGCTTGTACATTTCATTGTTCAGATATATTCTATTATTTTTTATAGCCATGTCTGATACGTATCAGAAAACATTTCTGTAAATGCAGAGCAGACAATTTTGCTTTTACTTCTGCAAAACTCATGTTGAAAGAAAAGTAAATCTTCTTCACATGGCTTCTCTGCCTGAAAAACTGCATGGAAATGGAGGAAGTAATGTATTGCAGGGGAGAAACCATAAACTGTGGATGTGAGTTATATTAAGAGCTCACAGACTCCTATGTATCATTCTACCTCACACACTCTCCAGAAAAGCTGGGAGCCTATGGAGACCTGAGCATGCCATCTTTTCAAGGTACATAATGCCATGGTTTCACTCGAATTAGCCCCAGCAGGTGCCTACCAAAGTGAGGGAAAATCAGGTCTCAAGGCAGCAACTTTCTTTCATGTATAATGACAGAAAAGCACAAAGAAAAGTACTTAGCAGAAAATTTGTGCCAGTCTTCAGCATCATCCTGACTTTACTTTGGAAAGTCTGCTTTGTTCCTGGGGAGATGAGTCAGGTACCTAGCAGTGACATTTATGGAAATAGTTTGTATGTGTTAGGATCAGAATATCCACCCGGAGGCTGGTAGTGCTGTTCAGAGGGGAGAACTGTGCACGCTGGGGATATGTTTCCTCCTAAATGCATGCATGTATTTCCCAGCTTTGTCATGGGAACTGCAAGGAGCATTTGTAGATGTAGGAGCCTTGAGAGAACGCTAACAAGACAGACAGTGGGACAAGGTACTGAGGGAAGAAAATGGCACAGATGTACTGAAATCATTACAGCTACTCTGGTTTATACTAGCTGAAAGTCTAACTTGGAGATAAACAACAGATTTAAACAACACTAAAAGAGCAAAATTGTAACCTCAGCTAAACTAAGGATTGAAACTTTAGCCTCTTCATGTCGCATGAATTTCAAGGAATCAGTAGTTGTTAGTATTCAATGCTACTGAAGCATAGCACATCTGCAATTGTCAGAATGTTGATAGTTACAAAACATGTCATTAGGGAGATAAGAAAAGCTCCCTGTCCACATCCTCATCTGGCCACTCAATACATTTCACTTCCAAAATGGAACACAGAATTATTTAAAATTCACTGACTGCAAATACAAAGTGTACTTTGCAGGGGATATGACTGTGTTTGCTCTGTTGAGGATGAACAGAAGAGGGCTCATGGAGGAAACTATTATGTCCTGCTACTTCCTTTAAAGCAATTTTAAGGAGCATCAGGTGCTCTTCATAGCTGTGACAATATCTGACTACCCACTCCAGGCAGGCATTAAGGAGCCATAAGAGGCATTTGCTGGCTCTCCACCTCCCAGGGTTGAACAGCCACTGAGATCCTTCATGAATTCTTCTTTGAGAAAGGAAAAAAAACTTTGTGTGGCTGCCTGTGATGCTGCAAAGGATTGGCATTAGCCCTGCTCGTTACTATGGAGATGCATTCTGTCATCCCACCATAATAATTTTGACAATGACATTTTGTTGTTTGCTTATGAGCCTGCTGTGAGGGGAAAGCATTTTTGTCAGAGATTAAGAAGAGCTGTTTGAGACTCCTGCTTGTACGTCATGCAGAAAAGGGCTGAACCACAGAGTGCACAAGTGCTTCAGCAGGGATCTGTCTCCACTAGAACTGAGCAGGACTGTGGTGTGCCTGAACTAGAAAATCCCGTACAGACGGTGTGGATGCATTTTTAAGAGACTACAAAAACACTCACAGCATTAGCCAAGGGCAACTTAACTGAATAGTTCCACGCATATTAAAAAAAATAATGTGCTACGTGAAGCATGAGATTAATCTTTGTATTTCATCATGTTCAATACATTCTTTAATCATTCTTGAACAAAAAATAAGCAGTGGGCTTCTGCCCAGTTCTCACCACATGAATTTGGTCATTCTGGGGGCCTGTAATGTCCATCCTAATGTCTCAAATTAGGAATGACTCCACTAGCACTGTAGAAATTTGTACTAAAATAAGAAGATTGGTATGAATGGAGTAAGAATGGAAACGTGAGTGCAAAAGCACCAGAGGAAACAACAGAGCAAAGTTTAAAGGGAGAGGAATGTGTTAATCACCATGGAGCTCAGTATCTGTGGTTTCATGTGAACAAACTGAACTAAAGTTAAAGCTGACAAGTGGATAAAGAACAGGACTACAGCTTATCAAGCAAGGAAAATAAAAGTTGTGAAATTCAGGAATTTTGCCTAACATTTACAAAGGGTGAGTAAAAATCACAAGGCAAGCAATCCAAAACAGCGTCCACTCCTAGAAGACACAAAAGACTATCAAAAACCCAAGATGCATGTTGAGGCCACAGCTGCTGATGTCCTTTGTCCTCCTTGTTGCATACAAGTGGTCCAAAACTGCTTGGGCACAGGTGTCTTGGTACTCATGGGTACAGAGGAAAGCGTGTGAATGAAACCTCTGAGAGATTGAGAAGGAATGGATAAAAGTGCCTTGCTTAGGGATTTTTGTTTTGCAAAATCACATTTCTTTTCATAAGATCTCTTGCAAAATTCAGTTACAGTATTTTCTTACAAAGTCCACAGAGTAATATGAGTACAAAGGTCTGAAATGACCTTTAAGATTTTCTGAATATGAGGATTCCTGGGATGGTTTTGTAGTTATTTCATCTTTTTTTGTTGTGTTTTATTAGACTAAATAAAGTAACTGGGAAAAAAATATAGATTTTCTTCAGCATGATTCCTTCCTAGGATTTGAAAAGGAAAAAAAAGTTTAACTTTTTGCAGGTAAGGAATTACTGCTCTGAATTTATCTTAGTTATGTTAATTGCTTAGACACCTTCAAGGAACAGTTGCATGAATATTTGCCTGCTGGCAAGTTTATTTGATGTAGATCAACCCCAACCTCTTCACAGCAGCATTGCATGAAGGCCGTGCCATAGACTGGATCAGCAAAATGAGCCAAATCACAAATAGCCAAAAAACCACTACCAACAACAAAACCACCAGACTTTTTCTATTTTAATCTTTCTATTTGCCAGAATATTGCCTTGGTTTGATTTAGAGCACTCGGGTCCTCAGAGAATCAGTGAGGACAATGAACGAGGCAGGAAAGAGAAGCATGAGAAGGAATGATGGTGTCTTTTAAGGTCACAAAGGACTATTATGCTTTCCCTTACTACCTTTGAAGTAGAGTCATCCTGCTCAGCAGTCTCTGCCTTGGTTCTCTTTTCCCTTGGGCTTGTCATTATTTATTTAGGGATGCTGAGAAAAGAAAGGAAAGGTCAAAGGGCCAGGAACAGCTAATATGTGGCCTGATGCTGGTGGATTTGCTGCCCAGCACAGATTAGCTTCCAAGCACTGCAGGCAGAGATCACGGACAGCTGAGCTGCTTTGGAGAGCAAATGATTAGACACTGCCTTAGGGGCAACTTTAAATGTGTCCTAAGTCCTGACAGAATGGAACTGCATTTGCCATGGGACAAATCCGCTGGAGGTATTGTCTTCCACAGTGGTCCTTCTCCACAGGGATATTACCTGGCCCAAGAATCAGGGATCCTGACTTATTCTCATAGACTTTGACGAAAAGGTGGCAAATACTATAATCCTTCTGAATTTAGCATATGTCTTTGCAAAGCCTCAGAATGTCAAGGAATCGAAGGGCAGCCTAAGAAACTGCACATCCAGCAGCTGGGCAAGGCAAATCAGGGCTGTGCAAATTCTGCCTGGTTGATGTAGCATGGTCTTTGTTTTGTGTCTCTTAGGACAGCCACAGCTTTTTCCTTGAAGTAACTGACTTTCTAAGTAATAATCTAGTGTTGAGGGACTGCTAGGAATTATTTCTCTGTACAATCACTGACAACTACACAAGGACATTTTAACAGCTGCAAAGTGAAAGCAGACAAGCTGCAAGAAGGACTGCATGGCATGACAAAGGCATGACTTTTGCTCTGCCTATATTCTAGATGACAGTTAAGTCAAATCTCTCTTTTCTGGTCACTGAAGATCCTCTAAGGTTAATTAGTAGGCTAAAAGGTCTGGCCAGTCTCAGCTTTCTCTTTATATTTTAAGTATTCTCCTTTATAAAGGAAAATAGACTTTGTTTTGAAAAACTAAACCTGCCAGACTTTAGAAACACTGCTTGAAGCACAGCTAAGGCAAAGTGTGTTCCTTGCCCCAGGCTTTGTACCCTCACTGTGACAATACAGAGTGTTTGTAGTTCAGCTTCATATGCAAATTCCAACACGTCCTGGCAATTGGGATCAGCACCTTCTGGGAAGCAGCCCAAGAACCCGAGTAGTGATGTAAGCCATGGCATGACTGACCAGTCTCTTTGGCAGCTGAGGGCACTGAGTCTATGGGAAGCAGTACAGTGCGACCAAAATCTTAATTCAGCACCCATCCTACATGAACTACAGCTCGTATAAACACTGCATGTGTGAGGACATGGTCATACAAATGTTTTAATTGGGAAGTACCTTTTGCACCTTCCCTGGAGGACAATTTCCAGCATCAGTTCTGTTTGTTTGTCTTAAGCATGGAAGTTCTGATCATATACAAGATTAAAGAGGTGTGTCACTGTTCCTTAAAACTGGGGAAGTGATAATCCCGTATCCTTTTCAGGAATCATTTCACTTTAATCCGGCTTAGATTTGAAGTTGTCTTTCAGTGACAGCCTCACAAAGAGCCTGAAAGCCACCCTGGACCTGGACACAGTGCTCTGATCACTGCTATCTCTGTCTGGTTCTTGAGCTCCATCAGCAACCCCATCCCATCAAAATTTCCTCTTGAAGGAAATTCCTCCTTCCTTCCCATCATGTTCCACATAGCTACTTCCTGTCAAACCATGATTTAATCTGCAGTCTCCTGCTTAACTGTGGTTTACAATGCTTTGCAGAATTTCAAATATGTGAGATATATTGCTTGGTTTTTTTAAACTGAATTAAGGACTAGGACAATATTTCACAGGAAAAGTTTTAATTTTAAGTGCCTTGGTTACATCAGCAGCATCAAATGTTTTACTGCTTAAAGTGGTTGTCAAGGTTTTACATTGGAAAATTAGTTTCAGTGTAAATGAACTTTGGAAAACCCAGATGTCTACACCTAATGATTCTTGAAGGATTTTAATTTCCCACCATGTTTCTTTGCTCACACTTTGCATGAGGCTCATTAACTTTCAGCCAAGATGCAGAAATAGCTTCCTTCAGATTGAAACTTCTGATTTCTTGAAAACATGGGCTGTTTTTGTGTCAGATCTATCACACAGATCACAATATTTTCTGTTATTATTATATCATTTGCATGGCTTGTAACTGGGCATGATTTTTCTGACTTCATCACAGTCCCATCAGCTGCAGGAGAATAATTTATCCAAGAAGAGACTGTGCAACCAGCTAACACAAAGCTGACCATATATTAATTAGAGTGTGGCCCACTGCTGTACCTGTCCAGCCTTGTGACACTGTACTAGTGGGAGTAATAGCCTTATTCCAGTAAAAACCTGCTGGAAAGCAGTGCTAACAAGTGCCTGTAGGGATGGAGCACTTATCCCTAGCTCCAGGTTCCCAGAGAAGACTCTCATGTCCATGAAAGTTTTCAGGTAAACTCAGAAGCTACTGAGATTCACGGAGAGGCAAGTGCAACACCTGCATTCAGGTGCCTCTCTGCCAGTGGGATGGATACTGATTTAGGACCCTTTGCTCCCTGTCCAGGAGGGGAGCCCTGAGCTCCTTGGGACTGGACCTGCAGCTCAAGCCCTCCAGCAGTGGTCTGCAGTGGAGGTGTCATCAGCCCTACCTGGTCATGCAGGAAGTCTGGATCTGGGTCCTCCCTAGGGTTAAAGACAACCTTGACCATGAGGCTTTTGCAAGGGAGTTTATTCCCCGAAGAAAATGTGGCTCAGCCCTGCACACTTGGGGTGCACCACACCAGAGGGAACCTCCTGAAAGCCAGGGCATGGCATCACCCCCTCAAGCCCTCACCTTGGATATGACTTTTCAGTTAAAGAGGCAAAGATCCTGTGCTTGGGATTGAGAAAGATTCCTTCAGGTTCTTCTCAGTTTGCTTTAATTCGAGCTTCGGTCTCTACCCTGCAGTTTAATGAAATCTACCTCTTATAAAACAGAAAATATTTTGGAAACTCAGATGTAGAAAATCTGGGAAGTTCCTTGCCTGCAAGAGACAGTCATCACTGGACAGTCCTTAACACTGTGGATGGAATTTTTAGAGAAGAATCCCAAACACTTTGCTGTTCTGTGAAGTGCATTGTGGAGCCAGCACCTGTCGCAGGCAATTGGATACCCCTCTGGACACCAACATTTGAACAGGAAATGTAACTGCACAGCATGTTTTTATTCAAATATGAACAAGAGAGGACAGAGCAAGAGTCTGTTAACAGAAAATATTGCCTTCTCCATCATGCTGCTCTCACCCTCTCTGTGTCTTTCTATTATTTACCCCATCTCACCACATAGTGGTTTGGCTTTTTTAAATGTAAAGAAGAGATTCTGCAGGCTTCAAAAGTGACCATGTGGACCAATGGTTATGAGATGTTAAAAAAAATTAAATGAAAATTTTTTTTGAAACTTAATATATTTTCAAAATATTTTTTACATGTCATCATTGCAGTTCTGCCAAAATAAAAGCAGATTAATTTTCTCAGTGTAAGTAATACAGTTTATTTGCTAGAGGCAGAGCTTTGATCACTTCACTAACTCTTTTTATGAAATTTTGAATGTGGGTTTCTTGAAAATTTGTAAAATTGCTGATGAAAACACTCTCAGTTCTTATAAGCAAATAAATAAAAATCTTGCAGAAAAAAATACAGGCCATTTTTTTCTCTTTTGGGTTTTGTTTTGCTTTTCACAATAATGTTTGTGAAGTTACAGCTATTACCTTTTTTGCTGAAGATTCCAGATTGTTTTCCAATCATCTTTTTCCCTTTGATCATTTCACAGTTTATTAAGTACCCATGTCCTGAGATATGTAGTAAACACTGTGCAGATGACTTATATAGATTTCTAAAGAGGTAAAATGAAACTTAAGAAAACAATAACTTTCCCAAAGTCACAAAACAAGGTCAGAGTAAAGCAGCACAAGTGTGATGGCTTGTCTCCGTGGAGAAAATTGTCACAGTAATCGTTTGAAAGATTAATCTTTGTCACAAATGATTGTCACGCAAATTAATCTAGAGCAGAAAGAATTAATCAGAAATCTGCTCCTTGTGACAAGAATTGTCACTCATGAGCCTCAAAATGTACTCCTTGCAAAGCAAAATCAGTAAAAATGATTCCAGGGAACACAACATAAAATTAATTATTGGCAATTTAATGGCAACTTTGTGTCAAACTTTCTGCTGAGAAGCTAGGAGGAGGGGCATGGCATCTGTGGGAAAAGTTTGTGAGCAAAAACCTTCCTCAAGTTGGGAAAAACTGCTCCGATAGCTCCAAAGTCCCATTTGTCCCTGCCTCTGGCTGATGCAAGAGTATGTGGTTGGATTGAGCCAGGTCATAGAAGAGAAGTGTTTAATCCTCAAAGCATAAGTGAGAAGGGAGATACCTGGCTTTCCTGGCATAAGAAATGAAAACTTTAAAACTCCCTCATATGTCATAAAGCCACTTTGAGCTACGATTCTTGAACCACCCACTTCTAGTGGAGTTGAAAAGACTGAATGACTGGCTAATGCTCCCTCCCTGAGGAAGCTCACAGAAAAGTGTCTGAGATGAGAATTAGAGCTTCAACATCTAGACCCTATCCACTTTTAAGCAAAAATCAGCACATCTTACTCTGCCTGTGTTGGTTACCTGGCACTCTGCCTCTAGGTGTGTCCCTTGCAGCCCGTTTTGCCAAGGGAAGCAGACAGATTATTGCAAGTCTCTTCAGCATCTTAGCATCTGAGCATTACTCATTTCCAGCCTGCATTTCCAGGTCCCCTTTTTGCCTCTTTCTTCTTTGGCTAACAAGTTCTGTTTAGATCCTCTTACCCCATCGATATTTATGGTGGCTGACCATATAGAGTCTAAGTGGCTGGGTTTGTGTCATGCTTCAGGTATAATCCTTATTGATTTACTGTTCTCATCTGTCTCTGTACTGGAAACATCATTCCTAATATGTCACAAAATTGCATCAACCTTTGTGTGGCTGAATCATGTTGATGACTCATGGCCATACTGTGAATGATTATTTCCAGTCTGGGCTTTCTCCTTTCCTAACACTGGCACAGTTCAGCCTCCAGCTTACAGCAAATCCTTTTATTAGTGTCTATGTGCCTGACCTAGCACCTCGGGATATTAAATTTAATCTGACTTTTATTGCTTCATTGCTCAAGATTATCAGGTCTCTCCTATATGGTATTCTAACCTTCCTCTCTGTTAACATAATCTCCCAGATTTGTGTCATTAGGAATTATTATTATAATTATTATTATTATTTATTTTTGTGCCCTGTTATTGTGAAAAATTGACATAATGGCTAATAGTGATCACATTGTACTCAGAACCAGCATTTTGCTGGCTTCATCTTCCTTCAGTATTAGTTGTTGTTACCTATCCTGGAGCCAGATCTTTTTCTAAAACTAAGTGTAATAATTTCCCATATTCACCTTAAGCATTAATAATTTGTCCTTGGAATGTATGTGAGCCTTAGCAGAAGGTTGGCTGGGTTGTATTTATCACATTCCTTCATTTGAACATAGTCCAATATATCACAGAAAGATAACAAGTTTATCTGCCAAAATGTATTGCTGTCAATTCAGTTTGTATTGTATCACATTTTCTGCTTATCTCCAATTTGTTAGGTGGTCTTTCTTTTGAAATTTGTTCCAATACCTTGCCTACACTGGAAACATGGCTAATAGATCTGTAACTTCTTCTCTTTTCAAAATACAAATTCTGTGTTTGCTAACTTCTAATGCTAATGGACTAGCCAGAGATGAATAGGATCATTTAGAAAAGCTTTGCTGCAGGACTTGCAATTTCACAATCTAGCACTTCATGACTGAAGATTAACCTGCTCCAAAAGTTTCAGCACACTTGAATTTCAATGTTTTTTTTCATCCTTGTCAGTTGAAATTTTTCTTTTTGAATATTCATTCCTATTATGCATCTTCTCATCTGCTCCATTATTAAAGACAAGGGTAAATAAGCCATATAAATAAGCCTAATTGTCTTCGATCTCAAGTTTTCACTCTCTGTATGGATCCTCCCAGCTTTAGTGTTTTCCTTTTTTTTCATAGACTGATCTAGCAGAAGATTTGATTGTTAACTTAAAGCCATAAAAAAATGTAGTTATTTATCTTAGCCTCTAGCAAAAATTTCTTGTAGTGTTTATGGCCTTCATTTGTATGAGCCAGTCCACAAAGCTTTAGGCAAATATCACAGTGCCATTGAGATCTATCAGGGCACATCCATACTGATCCACCCTGCAATGCACCAGTAATGCCTTTCTCTTGAGTCACTTAATGTTTCATAGAGTCATAGGAACATATGATTATAGACTGTTCTTGTTGGAAAGGACCTTAATCATCTTGTTCCAACCCCCCACTTTCTACTAGACCAGGTTGCTCAAAGCCCCATTTGACATGGCCTTGGATGCTTCCAGGGATGGGGCATCCACAGTTTCTCTGGGCAACCTGTTCCAGTGTGTCACCGCTCTCACAGTGAAGAATTTCATACTAATATCTAATATAAATCTAGCCTCTTCCAATTTAAGGCTCTTCTGTAGCCCCCTTTAAGTACTGGAAAGTGCTCTAAGGTCTCTCCAGAGCCTTCTCTTCTTCTTCAAGGCTGAACAACCCCAACTCTCTCAGCCTGTCTTCGTAGGAGAGGTGCTCCAGCCCCCTGACCATATTTGTGACTGTCCTCTGGACTCACTCCAACAGGTCCATGTCCTTCCTCTGCTGGGGTCCCCAGCGCTGGATGCAGCACTGCAGGTGGGGACTCACAAAGGCAGAGCAGAGGGGCAAAATCCCCTCTCTCACCCTGCTGGCCACACTGCATTTGATGCAGCCCAGGACACAGCTGACTTTTGGGCTGCAAGTGCACATTTTTCCTAAATCCTTTATGTTGATATGTTTACATTTCTTTTTTGTTCTGATCAGATCCCATTTTTCAATCAACTATTCAGGAGGAAAACCATTTATCTCCTGTTTAATTAAACCCATAATCTTAAATTGTTCCTTATCATTTAGTTCAGCCTAATTTTTGTCTTACCCATTAATAGATACAGATCTAAGTTTGTAATGCAGGTTTGCACAACAGATGTCATTATACAGTCAAACATATCTCTGCATCTGGACAGTTTTCCCCTAAGGTGAACTACGTTTTGACAGTTCTCTGTGCCAGATGTCGTTTATGATCTGGCTAAGCTGGAGGCCTCTTTTCTATAGAGAGTTGCTATTTCTTTAAAAGGTCCTTATAAAGCTAGTTAGAAAATTATCTCTTTTTTGACATAAGATTCTGATTTGGCAAAAGCCTCATTGTTCAGGAAGATTTTCTGTAGTTCCAATGTCATATATTTCTGGCGTGAAAAAAAATCAAAGACTTATTTTTGTCAGAAGTTCAACAAATTGCACTATGGTATAAGTAAAAATAATTAAGTCAATTTTAAAATGAAAATTATTGTCTTGAACTCTCAAATTTTTGTCAGGGCTCTTTTTCTTTGTGTTGACTTCATTTTAATTGATTTCTAGCAGAAGGAAGAAAACATTTCCAACCGAATCCTGCTTGTAAAAAAAAAAAACAAAACTTCATTTAAAAACCTCCTCAAGTTCCCTCCCTTTAAGCTTGAACAACAAGTGTGAAGCACTTTGGATGAGCAATATGCAATACTCTGTGTGAAACCTGCACTGCCTTGGTGCTGCCTTGCTTCTGATCCTAATGGAGTCTGCTATTGCTGCCTGTCATGGAAAGCAGCCTGAGTGCTCTGACCTGTCATTTCTGTATCCACCTGACACTTGCTGAGCTCCTTCCAAGGGCCATTTTGTAACCTAAGCCATAAGAAATCAGCATTTTATGCTTAACTCTTCCCAGAATTTACTTGCTTCCAACCAATACCTTTTCTCTAAGGTGTTCTTTTGTGCCACTGCTTTAGTCCTTTTACTGAAGGGCAAATGGAAGTAGCCCCTTGATTGGATTTACTTATAAAGAGTAAATAAAGTGCTTGCAGTAAACTTCAAAGTACTGAAGAGATGTGGATACAAGCACACATTAAATATTTTAAGGCAGGAAAGAATAACCTGCAGTTTTGGTGGAGAGACTAAAATTATATTTTTGTATTCCTCTATCATGTATATGTCTAGAAGGGAAAATTCTTTTAAGCTCAGTCTCTCCTCCGAATCTTGCTGTCTTTTTCTTGTCCTTTTCTTTGCTCTTGTTCAGCTCAGTGCCCAGCTGTCTAAGCAGATGGCATGTACCATATGACACCTGTGAACTGGATGTTTCTGACAGGTACCATCAAAGGGACACACCATGCAGCCTCCTGACATACATCAAACCACTGTGGATAACTAGGCATGATGAATATATAATGAAATAATGAAAACATAGTGGCATTCAGCAGGATCTTTATCCCAAAGGAGCTTTAATGTGCTCTAGGTGTGGAGAGACAAAGGCAGGAGTCTTTCCTATTTCTGAATGAGGAATGCTATGGTGGTGAGTGGCACACTGAAATACAAAAAAGATGCTTAGGCTAGTAATTAATGCAACTACTGCATCTACTTTACACTGGGCAAAATGTCATTGCTGTGATAAAATTTACCTTAGAGCATTGGAACTGACTTTTGGCATACAGCCTCTCCAAAGAGTAGAGGTGACATGAAACACTCAGGATGGCAGCTTCCTGCTTCACTTGAACAATTAGCATTACATTTTGACACTACCATCAGTGTTTTCCTGATGTCCAACATGCCAATCAGTCCAATCCATGTTCATAGAGAAATACGTATTTTGTTATTGCCAAGCTTCCTTGCCTCTCCTTTACTTCCTTTCCTCTTGACTCTGCCGGTAACATGGGAAATCTGAGTCGTTGGCATTTTCTTCCATCAGGCCAGATACTGGTTCCTCCACCATCAAATCTTTCCAAAATTCATGGACAGGGCAACAAAAAAAGGAGTTTTGTGTTGCACAATGCTGGGATCTCACCCTTAAACTTCACTCAGGTCTGCACTAATAACCTTATTTCAGGAGGAAGGAACATGTTGTAGATGTCAGGCAGACTGGTAGGTGTTAGTATGGTAGCAATAAAATAAACAGAATGATTATAAAAAATGAATAATTATCATGCAAATACTCCTGAGAACTGTAGCAGAGGAACTATAGCACTCATTACTATCTCCTACTTGGGTGTGAAGTTGTCCCCTGTAAGTCAGCTGATGGCATGGCTTGATGGGGAAGAGTTTCAGAGCCCAGATGGGTCCAAATGTAATTTCACTTGCTGGCAGGTGCCGTGTCACACACAGTCCCTCAGCTCCAATTCTGCTCCTGACAACTGAATCCTGAAGAGTACTTAATGCAATTAATGGAGGAATAGCCTTGTTAGTGAAACGTCTGGATCTTTCCCAACCCAGTTCTCCCTTTCTTTACACTTTGATCTTGGTGAGTTGTCCCCGTGTTTGTGTGTATATAAGTAAAGGCAAGAGTGCTGTGCCTTACATTGAACTCACTGGGTGAGGAGCCTTCTTTGGCCAGTATCTTGTGCTAAACGAAGGGATCAAAGGCTAAAGGCAGCTGTGGAGCTGAGGATGTTGTTTGCCATGGTGGCACACACACTGTGTGCAGTTTCTGGCACTCACACTACTGTGCCCTCGAACTCTGCATTACCATATGCATGGGGGTTCATCTCACCCAACTTCAGATATCTAAACCAGTTGTTTAGTCTCTCTTTCCAGCTGGTGAGAGAATAGGCACCTGCAGACAGAACCTAATCCCATTCCTCTCTGGAGACAATTCAGTTCTCTAGGAAAGTGGAGAATTCCTAGAGCACCTGAGCATGTGTGAATGTAGGTTTACTCTGGGGCATCTCACGTAGCACTGGATGTCTGTGTTCACATCCCTGACTCGTGCCTCAGACACCCATTTGACCAAGGGATTACTCCCACATCAGAGCTCTCTTTCTGCCTTCATTGACTGGAGGGATGTGCTGTATCTGCATAGATGATTCACACTCCCTAAAAGTGGCTGCAGGAGTATACCTTAGGATTTTTAACATAGCATTTATGATTATATGTAGGCAAGTGAATCATGCCACAGACAATTACCTGAGCCCAAACACTGCACTGTTCACAATTTAAGGATAAATGAGGCAAAGGCAACCCTAAATTTCCCCAGACTCCACCTTGGGAGTGGCCAGTGTTTCAAGCCCTATTGTTTCTATCTGCCAAGAACCCATATTGATTCCCCTGCAAGGCCTCGTGGAGAGACCACAGTGGTTTTATTCCACTACTTTGAACACAATTCACCCCTCAGAGTGAGAAGCTGTGTTATTAATGACTTCTTGTTTGCACCAAGCTCTTTGCAGTGGTGCTGGACTGCTGTCTCAATTGGATCTGACTTGAGCTGAAGTACCTCCATGCTCCAGAGCAGTTGCCTGCAGTGCAGACACATCCACTGTGATTTCCTATGACATGAGAATGAAAGTAAACATGCTTGACTGATGTTAGTAACCATTTTCTGCAATGCCAGCTCTGTATAGTGAAATGTTTAGAAATGCTTATTATTGATGTGGTGAAATGAAAACACAGCTACTAGGTACTTGTTGCTATCAAACACAGTTTATGTACTCCTGGCAAAAGCAGATGGGATGTGGAAATGGCATATTTCCCACATGAAGAATGAAGGGAAACATGCTCAAAGATCTTTCTCACTCCCTTTTCCCGCCACTCGCTGCCCACGTATTCTCCCTCTCCCACTAATTTTTTCTCTTGCCAGTAAGTCTCTGAGGTTGGTACATATCAGCAAGATCACAGTCCAGGCTATGCATACTACTGCACACAGAGTATGATTCACATTACTAGTAGGGAATGGCATCCTCACTGAAAAGTAATAAAGGAGATTTCAACTTTGCTCCAAATATTCCTCAAACTTTTTTGGAAACTCTGATTTGTGAGTTCAAAGAAAAAGGAGATGTCCCAAAAGGTGAGACTTCTCAGAAACCAAAATACTGTTGTTTAACCCCAGAGAGGACTTAAGGGTGGACACAAGAGCCTTACTGGCTTTCTCTGTCCAATAGTGTAATGTAAGTTTCTAAGAGGAGTCAGCTTCCTGTTACTGGATATGACAGAGAAGTTTATTCCTGGAATAAAATCTCGTGAGTCTTTATTATTGGAAAAAGTTTTCAGCCAGTCCTTAGAAGAAAGAATTTCTCAAATTACCCCAATCATATTTTGGGTCCCCAGGATTCATGAAACTAAGCATGCTGTGGGGCTTTTTACTACGAGAAGTGTTCCACGCAGAAAGAATTACTAGCAGTGCTCAAAAGTATCAGAGAAATTGTGGACAGCAGGACTAGGAAAGTGATTGTCCCCCTGTACTCAGCACTGGTGAGGCCACTTCTTGAGTGCTGTGTTCAGTTCTGGGCCCCTCACTTCAGGGACACTGGAGCATGTCCAGAGAAGGACAACATAACTTGGGAAGGGTTTGGAGCACAAGTCCTGTGGGGAGCAGCTGAGGGAGCTGGGATTGTTCAGCCTGGCAAAGAGAAGGCCCTGGGGGGACCTTATTGCTCTCTGCAACTCCCTGAAAGAAGGGTGTAGCCAGGTCAGGGTTGGTCTCTTCTCAGCCACTGGTGACAGGACAAGAGG